>BSBK01008360.1:25000-212500 GCA_027943335.1 Chamaecyparis obtusa | reverse complement strand
CTACCAACACTGTTCTGGCATCTCAATGCAGCCCTCTCAATCTGAAAAAGACCAACCCCTAGCCATCTCTAGCTTGCCCACATGTGGTTATATGAAGGAGAAGACCACACTCCACTACCATAAACCTCCTCCCAGTGGCCGCAGACCACCTTAATAGGCTGATCCCTCACCTCAATAGAGTCATCCACCTTAATAGAATGCGAGGGAGAAGAGAACTAAAGAACGGGGACACTCCACCACCAAATAGCCACACGAAAAGCACCCACCTCAATAGGGGAATACTCCACCTCTATAGGAGTATAGTACAAAGGAAATAAGCCAAAAAGGGGTCCATCCCTATAATAAAAATATTCCAAGGATAGGGGATAAACAAAAACATCCAGCCTCAACTCAAAGAAATAGGAAAAGATACAAACAACCCGAATAAAGACCAGCCACACAACCTTCACAAAATGAGAAAACCACCATCCCAAGCCAGTCCAAACCAAGGCCCTCCAGGAAACATCAACCACCTTGGACATATCCTTATTGTCTCCAGGAGCTTTAGCCGACCAACTAAGCATAACAAAGTTTCTAAAAATAAGAAACCCTACAACAACAAATCCACACTCAACGCCATGAGGTAGGTCACTCCAAGGCCACAAACTGGAGAAGCTAGAAGCAAAAAAGCTTGAGCTCCCCCCTTCCCTTTTCATTTGACAAGATCCATTCAAGGCACATATCCCATGGTTCACAGCCTTCCAAAGAAATACACGAGCAAACAGACTTCCCCCAGAATCCCACCCCCAACATTTTTGGTCCAGACAACACACACCACTGGCAAGGGCTTATAGTGGACTCTTCCTCCTTCCTCTTGTCCATAAAGAAGTAGCTCCCATTGAATCCTGCCAACCAACAGCATCAACAACACTGGCAAGTTTATTTTCTGACCCATCTCCTTCTTCTTTGTCTTCTCTTCCTTCCTCTCTTCTCTCTTTCCCTCCCACACCTGTAGAAACCCTAGCGCGGCTCCTTGTGTTGCTCGCTCCCATCGCGCTTGTATTATATATTAATATTAAAATGTTATGATATCATCTCTTTCATATTTATTTATCATTTAAAACATCATAATAATAATCTCATGAAATTTATGCATTTAAATAACATTTACAACAATAATGAGCATATATCAAATCCTTAAATCATAAAATAACAAAGCATAATCACCAATAATATCTCAACAAATCATTGACACATCTATGTAGCATCACAAAATCAAATTAAGATCAATATAGCCAAATATCATCATATATAATATAATCTAAACATCATCATATCACATCATCGTAGAGTCGTTATATATATGATCATCACTAAAGTCACAAGTATAAACTACCATCCACATCAAGAATGATATCTTCATGATCAAAAGACTATGATTATAAGTGGGTGCATCACATGAATGCCAATACCAAAAGAATTATATACAAATAGTCACAAGATAATTTGAATAGATTTTAGCTTAGACCATAATAAAGAAATGACAAAATGCAACCACGAGAGGCACTACAATGATCTAATAACTTATGAACATTAATAAATAAACTTAATTTTGTATTTTTAACCTTTATTTCTATTTTTAAATATCTATCTTTAAAAAAATCTATATTATTTGTAGAGACAAATCCAACCACAAAAAAACATTTCTCATATTAGCTTACTGAATTCCCAAACACAAAACATTAACCTAGGAACTTCCTGCATCTTGAAAATTTCTAATTTCTAGAAAACATCTCCAAAATAACCATTTCCATCACACATTTTTTTCAATTTTTCTGAGAAAATATCTCTCCTCACATTTTTTTTTACTCATCTGCTTAAAATTATTAATTATAAATCTTTGATCTTTCTTTAAAAACTCTTTTATCTAAATAATTAAGAGAATAATTTTGCACATAAAAATAATAATTCAAGGTAAGGGACAATGCAAATATCTTGCACTAGAATTAATTTTGTTGTATTTATGTGCTTATTGAAATTGTAGGAAATAAATTTTAAATTTTTAGGATGGATGAGAAAAAGATTGATATAAATACCTTCAATTGGATTTCCTTCAAACCTTTGGATCCATTTCTCATAGGACAATTCTTTTGTATTCAGTGTGCACTCTCTTTGTCTCACCTCAAATCTTGTTGGAGTCATTTGTTTACTTTCAAATGCAAAATTTAATGACTGTTGTGTGTAGGTAATTTTGGTTAGTAACAATGACAGTAGACAATGTCTTAGTTAAGAACATAAATGCACTTAGATGATGACAATATATTATGCTAACGTAGAACAACATTTTGGGTACACATATTAGATTCCTCTCTTTTAAGAGAGTAGAGATGATAAATGAAAAGTTGGGAGTAGTACATCAAAGAATAACTGAAAAGATGGAATAAAGAAGTGTTCAAAAATATTTTCACTGAAAAATACAAAATTGAGCAAGAATTGAGAGCTCTGCATTCCATAATTATAGATAGGGGTATGCAATAGGTAGATTTTGCGGTAGATAAAGAACTCAACAAAGAGTATGTGGAAATTCTGGCTAGAGAAGAAACATTTTGGAAACAAAAATCTTGAGAGACCTAGTTAAAGAAGGGGAATCAGAATACAAAATTCTTCCATAACTCAGTGAAAGATAGATGTTCTTTTAACAAAATCTAATCTATTTAAAATCAATCAAGGGTGGCCTTAATGGAGAAAGATGACATTTGTAAAGAATTTGAGAGATGCTTCTTACATGCTTTCAGGTTGAACCAAATTGCAAATCAAAATGATGAAGATATCTTGGTGAACATTCCAGTTTGTATTAATGATGAGAAAAATGAGATGTTGATGAAGTCATTCACTATGGTGGAGGTCAAAAGGGTCATTTTGGGCCTAGGTGGGGACAAAGTTCTAGGCCCTGATGGATTCTCGACCATTTCTTCACCTTGTGTGTGATCATTTTCAAAATTTCACTGTATTCTACTGCCGAGATTGTGATAGGATCAAAATTTTCAACTAAGCTGTCAAGATCCTTTTGTGCTTCTACTCTAGTCTTCTCCAAATCCTTTGATAAATCTAAATGTTTTGAAACTTTGGTCATTAACTGACCAACCTCCTGTAGTGTGACCTTAGTGTCATCCACTAGACCTAAAAGTGTCACCTTATCTTTTACAATCTTCTCTACCAAATTCATTGTCCTTCTCTTCTCATTATTAGACTTAGCCAACTTCATTATTGCAATCTCACTATTAGGTGTTTGATCAACAATGGCCTTTATCAATGTATCTAACTGAATAACCATTTGTTCATCTGAGTCAAATTCCAAATCTAGATTTAGACTAGCTAGAATATCTCTAGCTCCCTTTAGTACTCTGGCATTCTTCTTCTTCATCGTAGCCTTGTCCTTCTGAGCTTTCAACATCAACTTTTCAAAGACCTTTAGTAACTCCTTAGGGCACAATTTGGTAATGTTAATAGGTGTATGAATATCTTCATGTACTTTTTCTTCTTATTCTTCCTCAATCACTTGTTTGAGTTTCTTATTTTTAGTTGATTCTCGCAAACTTAACTTCCATTGTACTGATAGTATATCTCCAACCTCTTTGTGACTAACTTCTTTCTAACCTATCACTAGTTCTTCATAATGTACTTGTATCTTAGGTGTATCCTTTTCCATAGGAATATCTTCAATTAGTACTCCATCACCATTGGTTTGACCAATACCTTGTGCTTTAATTTCATGAACTTGTTTAGGGATATCAGAAATGAGATCACATATTATCTCTTTAGGAGTGAATGTGTCATCAATTTCCTCAATAATAGGCTCATCATTGTTTTTTTGTTCATTAGTATCTTCTTGTTCCTTTTGTTGTACATCCTTCTATGATTCCATCTTTTTCTTCCATATTTCCACAATTTCATCATGAACACTTTGTGTATCACCTACAAGTATTCTTTCAGCTCTATTTCTAATCTTGAAATCCTATTTGTAGGTTTCCACCATTATCTTTTCATCTTATGGATTCAAATCAGGTTGAAATTGAATAATTGCTCACTCCATGATTTCTCTATCCATCTTTAATGTTGTTCTCCATCTTGCATCAATTAGTTTAAATAGTTCTTCAGGTAGGACATTGTATAGTTCACTTGGTTTCTTGTAGAATTTTTGTAAACTCCATACAATTGCCTCTTCTAACTTCTTCTTATCTTAATTACTAAAAAATCCATACCTTCTTGCAACACTACCCATTCTGCCGCTCTCCATTATTATATCTTTAACATTGAAATCAACACTAGGATATTTCTGTACAACTCTCTTTCAACTTCTTTACTTCCTTTTCTAAATTGGTTTTGGATTCCTCATCTACTGTTGTGTCTTTCTACTCACTAACCTTACTAGACTCACTAGATTTCCTTTTTTCTCTTGTATGTTTTCTTTAATGCTAGTGTCTCCTTTGCTTTAGCAGATGTAGAGGGTAAATCCTATGTTGGTTCATCAAATTCAATTACTTCAGAAGTAGAAGTACTAGTCTTATGTTTTTATCAATATTTTCTAGCCTCTCTATCATTCTCCTTGTTTTTCTCTGTATCACTGATTTCTTCAGTTCCCACTTAATCTTAGAAGTAGCTTCTTCATATGTACCAAACCTAGGTGTTGTAGCATCTATACATTTAGATAGTAGTGCATTTTCATGAAGTCTTACTAGATCATTGTCCACTTCATAGCCCATTGTAGGAACCCATGCGGTTCTTGGTTGTACCACTTGCAAAATACAACTTTCAGTATCAACAAGAAAACACACATGCTATTTATACTCTTCTAGAATATTGGTTGGGATTCTCTAATGTTTATGAATTATATTTTGAAAATCCTTAAAGTAACCCCACATAGAATTATCAAAGTTACTTCCTAGTTCTTTAATGAACTCACTTATCTATACTATCACTGGTCTATCTTTTTCCCAATGAACTGCACCTCTTCTAGGAAAATGATTTTGTAGATAGAAAAATATACATACCAATATAGCTCCATAATTGAATGATTATTTCTTTTCCTTCTTAATTTTGTCCATGTTGATAAAGAATTGACTCCTCAACATCTCCCATAGATCATTGATTGTATCCTCCTTCACCATGCGACAGACAACATAAATGGCTCCACTGGGCACACTGTTCACATGAATGGATTGATAAACTTTGTATCCAATGACCATAGATGCAAATATAACCTGTTTATCTTCTGTGTCATTGATCATCATATCTCATTAATCAGGTTTATATTTGGTAAATTGAGTAACCAAATTATCAACAATCATCCTCAAGGTAGCTAACTCACCAGTAGCACAAAAACCAACAAATCTATGAATAATCTCCTTCGTGATCTATCCAACCTTAGAAACTGATCACGAACTTGGATCAAAACATATAAAATCCATTTATGATGAAAAAAATTAGGTATCTCCACCACATATGCCAAACCCTTCATCTTCAAGTTCTTGTGCTCATCCTTTAATTCACAATTCTCATAGAATCCTTCAAATTCACTATTAATAGTATCTTATCCAAGTTCATAAACTTTTCAGTAAATGAATGATTAGATTTCTTCAACTAATATAACTCCAAGTGCCATGGAAGATAGGGCACCCATCATATCATTCTTTCTTTCCTTCATCATATGTAGCTTGAACATGGGCTTGGGTTCTTCAAAAACATCAACCAAAATAGGGGTATCCACTCTTCATGCTATGATTCAATTAAAAAATAGCACCAGAGACTTATCACAAACTAGAAAATTATCTCTTGTTTCACCGGTTTGAGTTTGTGAACACAATCTCAATTCACTGCTTGTAACTTCATAATTCACTTGCAACAGTCACTTTAGATTGCTTTAGAAATTCACAAGTACACATATGAAAGTAAAGTAAAAAATGCACTCACTTTGTTCTTATTTAACCTTGATAAGATAGTCATTGAATCTCAATGGTAAAACAATACATTCCAACTGTAGGAATAGTGTCATATCACCAGTTAACGTCTATCTATTAGTTGGTACTTGTCCAATGGTTATGGCTAGTATCAAATAGATATATACTATAAAATCTCAGTGCGATCAATACATAATTACCACAAATCTTTAGCAAAACCATAGATCATAGAAATTTACACTATAAAGTGCATATAGATCTTATCGCTCTTATATCTAGGGGATTGGAAAAATATTTTTCTTTAAGTGCTCCCCCAAAGAAAATAATATTCTCAATTTGAAGATGAATCCTCTGCACCAAAGGATGGTGAATTCTCTTTAGATGTCTTGACTTCTTATTATCTCTCTCCTTCCTTTCTCTAAACCTTCTTCATCTCTTGACTGACTTTCTCAACATTAACATTCTTCTTTCCCTTTCTATCTTTTGATTGGTTGGGTGATCAATTTCTAAACCAAAAATCTCTTGCAAGGTGAATAATCCTATGGAACTAGAAAAATGTCACACCAATTCACCTCCAAGGTCTATCATTTCCTTTCTATGTTCTCATTCTATAATTTATAGCTAGATGACCATAGTTACCACATACTGAACATGTGACATTGAATTGTCTTTCTCTTTCATAAGGGATTACCCATTTGATTTGAGACCTAGGAACATACACTTTAGATCTACAATCCTTAGATTTATGTCCATATTTGATACATGCATAGAAATATCCATCAAATCTACCACCATTGGATCTACGACTAGATCTAGATCTACACTCATAAGCAGTATGTGTTGGCAAGTGGTCAACACATGCACACATATGCACATGTAGGCACATGCACATATGGAATGTTGTCATTTATGGAAACACTTATCAGATTTATGATCGCACATATTGGACGTCATGAATATGTTTGTATGCAATTGATGAAGGAAAAATGCCTAAGTCCATAGACTGTTCCTATGATTGAGTCTAACAGAATAGCATAGAAAAATTCCCAGGAGCTTCATAAAAGCATGCGATCTTGGTTACATGCTTTCAAGACCCAAGTGAATACATGTGTAAGGTCACACATGTTAATGTTGAGGTATCAAAGAGATATGACCAGTTGATTGGATGCGATGACAATAAACAAAGTATAACTTGTTAGCGATCACTGAGGCTAACTTTGAGAGCAATTGGAAAGTTAATTTTGGATGAATTATTGGATCTAAGGCCGACTAAGAATGTTAATGAAGCATGCAATTGTGCATTAAATAATATGATGTTTAGCTAGAGTAATGTTGACTAACTTTTTTAATATACCTGTATCAAGGTATAAGTATACATACACTTTTGTAAAAGTGTGTGATGAGGATAATAATTGAATAGATGGGTGCAAACTGTGAAGGCATCTAAGAGACAAAGTAGAGATCAAGAGAAAGGAGAACAAGAGGAGTTCTTCAAGGAATTCTTTTTTCTCTTTATATTTAGGAAAACAAATTGAATGAAGTGTTGTTGCACCTATTGTACACCCCTAATAGGGTTTGATTACCTCTAACATGACTTGACTCTTAGCAGGGTCAATTTCTTAATTAAAAACAGATTGTAAAGACTCCTAACAGGGTTTTTCCTTTAACGAGGACTTGCCTATTGTAATACTCAGCTCCTAATAGGTTTAGAACTCCTAACATGGTTATTATACTTGTTACCCAAATTTTCCTGCCCCATACAAATTTGGCCATTGGTTGGGAGGTCCAATATTCTACAAATCCTGTTGCACCTCAAAATTTCATGGTTTTCTACCTGCTCTCTTGGTCTCTACAAATCTCCAACTCTCTAGTCTGTAGGCTTTAATTCAAAAAAGTGACCATTGGAGCCAAAAAAGCCCTAAAACCCTTTGGCCTATTATATTTCTTCATTACCTTTTCGGCCACTTAAGACTTTCATTTTGCATGAGTGCAATTAAATCCTTTAGTCACCTAATCTCTTATTCCTGGTGGCTTAGCCCTTAACACCCAACAATCTAGCGGGCGGTTACCATTAGGTTGGCGGTCTCAGTTCAGCAGTTAAAGTAAGGAATCTAGATCTACGACTGGTGCATGATTGCATAGGCCAAGAATATTCCTTGCAATCATGTGATGGCCATCGATCTTCACTATTTGTAGAGTCCATTTGTTAGTGGGTTCGATGCCAGGTCATGCTGATGTGCAAACTTTTGATTGCTCAAGGCTAGTGATGTGGATTTCTATCAGCGGGCCCAGTGGGTTGTCAGTCGATGATGATCTAATGATTGTCATATGATCACATGGACTATTCCAAGCCCATGCGATCATACACCAACCATTGATCTTACTTTATCTCTGAGCTTTGTCAGGTGGGTCCTTTCCTTGAGACGTGCTCATTCTTTATTGGTTGGCTGGATGACAGCTAGGCTCTGTTAGTGGGACCGTGTCGGAGAATCAGTAGGGATGTCAGTATAATTTAGATTTATAGTTGTTGCTTGATCGCAAGGGATATTTTGAGCCCATGTGATCTTGCGATAACCGTCTGATGAGAATCTTAGTCTGGCATGGGTCCGAGTTGCCAAGAGGCATTGATGTGCTTACTTTCGATTGGTTGCTGAGTATTATAGGTGGCATCTGGTGTGGGTCCAAGGATCTTATGTGAGGTGGTAGTCGACGATGATCTATGGTTGTTGCATGATCACATGGAATCTTTTGAGCTCATGCAATCATGCAACCACCATCCAATGCAAAGTGAAGATTCTTCTACCTTCTATCCTGTCGGTCATGCTGAGGTGTTCAATTTTTATTGGCTTTCAATTGATGATGTGGCCGACAACTTTTCAAAGGGTCTCTTGACTGTCATAGGGTTGGTTTGAGTTGTTCGATTTGCCAGGAAATGTTTTATCGATGGTCACATTTTATTTTTGACCTGCTGGCCGTTGATTTTCAAATTTAAATATTTTCTTGCCAGTCTCTTGCTGTCGGTCGAATGTGGCCGTGAGTAGCTTAGAAAATTTATTTTTTTAGGATAGTTGCAGTCGAGGAGGTGTTGAGAAAGATCTGGTGGCCGTCTCCTTTGATTTATTAGGGTACAATGTTGATGATCCTACACCAAAGAAATAATTAAGAGGTTGGCACCACCTATGGTCTCCTATACTTCAAATTGCAAACATTCATGACAGGTCCAATTTACAGAGGGGTAGATAAATCAAGGTGGCTTGTCTGTAGGCAAGTGCAGTACAAGGATGGGCACACAAACATGATATCTGATCGGTTGAGATATTTCCATGATATTTATTGTCAGATATGACATAGTTAGGGTTTTTATCATGCAAATCTATGTAACCCTAGTTAGATTTTTTCTCCTACCTGCGTGCAAAGAAGGAGATGTATATAATGTTTTTGGAGCTTTTAAGAGCTCAGAGTTGACAATTGTAAAAGAAGGATTTTCTCTTTCTCATAATTTATTTGTGACATTCTTTCTGCCCTCTGATTTCTACAATTTGAAGCTTTCATTGATTTTTTAGATATTGCAAAGGTATCTTGTGACATTCTTTATGTCCCTATGCTTTCTTGTCTGAATTGTCTCTGAATGGATGAAGTATATATGTGTTTTCAGTGATATCTTAGGGTTCTTGATCCCTCTTTCTTTTTGCAGTTTATGTGTATGCTTGTGAATGATTTTATTTGAATGCTCGAATGTGGGTATACTTCCACCCCTGGCAATTTGTCTCATTTTTATACCCAATTGTAGAGGTGAATGTTTGTTTGCAGGCTATAGTTTGTGTCTAAGTTCTTGAGAGTGCTTTTGGCTTGTGAAATTCTCTCTTTCCCTGGATAACATCCCTCTATTGTAGACCCTTCTATGAAATATTGATGCAAGCCTATTTAGTGAGTTGTGATCTCCTAGACCTAAGCTTATGTACTGATTTCATCCTCTATACTGTGATTCATACCATATTTTTGGTGTATCACCTAGTAGGTAGTTTTCTTTCAGTTATTTCCCTTTCAGCATTCCTTCTATCCCTTTTCCCTTCAAGATTTACTTTCCTTTCAAAGAAGCAAATTAAGGTGATTATCCAAGATGAACCAGCCTAGAACCTAGAGGTCTCATCTCAGTTAGCATAGGTCCCACAACCTGGAGATGATTCTCATGTTATACTAGGTTATCAAGACCAAGAGAGCTTGAAACAAGGGTGTAAACTTAGTGTATAACAATACTTATAGTACAAACATTTGTGGGTGCCATCCCCACCAGGGTTTTTCCCTTAACAAGGTTTCCTCGAAAAAAAATATGGTGTTATGAGTTCTCATATTTTTTTTTATGTTGCATGGTTATTTATCTTATGCTATATCTTTATATGTTGTTTCAAGAAGATAAATAAGTTTAAGAATTTAGTAAAGCTCTATAACACTGATTCACCCCCCCTCTCAGTGTTACCAAATCCTAATAGTATGACCATACTTATGAAAATTATAGCAATAACCATCAAATTAATAAGTTTTCTCCTACACACATTTTTAGTATGACCAAACTTTCAATAATTCTAACAAGTAAGTCTATTAGGTTTCTTACATGTATTGCTTGGATCTATGTTTTGATCTATATGTGTCTCCTTAGATTCAGATTTAGATGACTATCTAGTTTCAAATGTTCCTTGACCTATGTAATAAAGATTGGTAAGGTCTTTGTATCTTCTCTATCACTTCAATTGTTCATCAATATTTTGCATGCTTTCATTATATTTCTTCATCTTTTCATTTATTTCTTTCTCAGTTTGTAATTCCTTATTCAATTTCTCATTCTCCTCTCTAAGCCTTTCATTTTCACTTAGAATTTTTTGATTCTCATCATTTGTGTCATGAAGGAGATCATGCATGATAGAATTCTCTTTAGATATTTTGAAGAATTGTTCCTCCCTTTCCTTCAATGCATCCTCAACAACCTTCTTGGCATCTTTTTCACTCTTCCTTACATCATTAGCTTTTATTTTTCCTTCAAGGTCTTCACACATCCTAACAAAATGACCTTCAAGCTCTCTTTTCAGATTTTCCACTTCTTCTTTGAGCTTCTTATTCTTATCCATGAGATCTGCAATTTCTTCCTCATATTCTTTAGACACACTACCTTCAGATAATTGATCAATGTAATCTTGGATTTCACTTAACTTCTTAGTAAGTTCTCTCCTTTTTGCAAGTGAATTCTTCAGTTCTTCCTTCAACTTATTAATCATCTTGTGTGTATTCTCAAGTTCCATCTCATACTTGTAATTCTACATAGTTGTAAATATTTCCCTCAAGCTGTTAGGCTTATCACCAAGAGGACCAGTGCTCTGATGCCAATTTTTATAAATCTTAGGTACTAAGAGGGGAGGGTAAATCAGTACAAATAGATAGCCTACTAATTCAACCACCAATCTGATTAACTTTAACATCAACTTCTAAATAGAAAAAAATAAAATTGATACAATGAAATAAAAGTAAATAATATCAACATCCACACATGCATCACACATAACAAAATGAATTTTCCATGGAAACCCTTATTTAGAGGGAGAAAACCACAATGGGGATGATACCCACAAGCCCTTTACTGCAGTAAAAAGGTTTTCCCTATTAGGAGCTAAAAATACCTTTTCTAGGGGTTCATCATGTTAAGAGTGACTAGTACACAATTAGGAGTACAATGAGATATGCTAAGATATACCTCACTAGAGGATTTAAAAATCTTTCTTCGAGTTCATCCGGTTAAGGGATTTATAATATAAGACCTGTTAAAGTCCACCCGGTTAAGGGATTTTGCTTGCTGCAACTATTAGGGAACAACAAGAAATGATCTAGATGTAGCACTACTTTCCTATTAGATCCAATGTGCTCTCTGCTCTCTATTACTACACTTTAATCTACATCTACTTTAAACTATGATCGCAACCCTAGAAATCATGAATTTATCTTCATATAATCATCATTTTTAACAACATTAGAAACAACCCTTTTTCAATAAGAGAAGCACCAATTATATACACAACTATCACCGCCTTAACCTTCACCAAAATTCAATTTTCCCACTCAAATAAATCTCACCAAAATACATATCATGATGTAAGATACATTTTATCATGGCTATGTTGGCCAAAAATAGGATTTGCAAGATATATATCCAAGGTAGTCAAACACATTTTTACTTCTCCAATGTATCACCTTAAATCCAAATCATTGCTTACCTTGAGCGTATAAGTGATAGCTCATCAAATCCTTAATGTCTAAGACATGTCACCATAACATATATACTCAACACAATATCCATATTGGTCACCAATCAAAGATCTACCACCGGTAGCTCAAAAACATAGTATCTTCAACCTGTAGCCTTTTTTGTCACTGTGATGTATGCTCACCTATCAATCAAATGAGTTGTGGTTGAAACCGTGATATCTTAAAATAAAGTACATGCAATATCTAAGACCATGCCACTTAATTCCTTCTTAATCATCATTGATACCAAAATCCCCATTTGTAACTATTCTCCCTGTACACCGCTCACTGTACTTAGTTGATTCCTTCTTACTGATTGAACATTGACCTTACAAATTGTCCTAGTCATATGATATGACTATGTTTGCATCAATGAAAACCAAAATCACAATCACCTATGACCACTCATTAAAATTCATCACAATTATAACACATATGTTTTGGTAGAGACGACATGCTACACGTTATCTATAGCTTGGAATAGGTTAGCATGAAGATTTGATTGGTATTTTGGTCAAGGTTGCACATGTTACCTAATTTTTTATTCGAGATGATAGTGGACCTATTATACATTGATATTAGGTATATAAGATTAAATTTTTGTGTTTATTAATAAGATATAGATGATAAGAAGATATTGTGTGAAGATCTAAGATGCTATGTATATGATTTTAGAGGTTATATTGACATTTGTTTTATGTACTTGCATAGAAATATTTGTCTGATGTACTTGCATAGAACTGTGTTGACATATGTGATGCTATTTCCAATTCTAGATTTTGTATTGTCGTCCAATAATTTCTATAAGAGGTGAGCTTTATAAGGGTTGTATCCCTCTATTTTTTATTTGAGAAGGATGCTCCAGGAGGCCTACCTAAATGCTTATGCATTATATTTTGTACTATTGCCCTTAACTAGGTTAGCTATATTTCTACAAAGATATTTGTGGGTTCCATCCCCATTGTGGTTTTTCCCTTAACTAGGTTTCCATGCAAAAATCATGGTGTCCTGAGTTTGTGGATGATTTATTTATTCTGTATTTGTTTACTATCTATTATGGTTAGCTTATGGTTGTGTAATAAGATTTATAAGGTTAAAAATAACTAAACACTAATTAACACACCCCCCCTCTCAGTGTTCTTCAATACAAAAATACTTTATGTATGCTTTTGTGTAGTTGGATGAGATATTTTGTGATGTCTTGCTTTGGTTCTAGATTCTTATTTTTTCTCCTATGTGATTGGTTGAGTTGATCTTATGATTTTGTGACTATTCCCATGTTATGATTTTATACTAGCATTATAAGATGCACCCAGTTCAATTTATTCATGCCCTCATTCTAAGATTACTATTGTGGTCATTGTGGTATGTGGCTTATGATATGATTTTTGGTTCCACTGAGGTATGTGCTAGCACCTATTGGATTATGATTGTATCATAATTATATTTCATGATTATCCATGTGATGTGATTAGTGACCTTGCACTATGTGATGAATTTGATTACTGTACTTTATTTTGGTTACTGTATCATTGCTGATTTAAATGTTAGATTATGTTGTTATTACTATTTTGATTACTACCCACATGATGATGCTTTATGATAATATCTGGTGTATTTTTCATTCAAGAATATTGGATTAATATGTTAGGATAGTTTTATTGGATTTCCTATTATATTGTGCCTTAAATGTTGTTGGGTATTTTATGGATATTTTCACTGATATATGTTCATATTTCTAGAAATTATTATTTAATGTTTTTCTATTTAAATGCAATGTTAATTTAAATGAGATAATTTTCATTGTTATAATTAATTTCTATAGATTATGTCCGATGTGTTTGTACAAAGTGAGATGAAGTCGTAGTCACTCATTCATGAGATCTACACGATATATCTTTCTCCTTTGTTGTTTTCTACCATGCATGTTCATGTTCTTCAGGTACTTATATTATAAGAAACTACACTTGATGTTTAGATGATTTAAGGAATAGGTACCAGACACATTCCACTTGAGCTGTAGGATTCGAGTGTGTTTATATCCCTGACAATGACACAAGAGATAGTTTCACGAACCTTTCATATTTGAGCCAATATCATCCTTGTATGGAAAGTGTATCTATAATTCATATATTATTCCCTCTATTACATGTTGGTAAATCTAGATTTCATAATGCATTTTGTGATAGACCAATTGTGTGTATGTATTAGAGTTCTTGCAGTTGTCGTGGAAGAGGTTTAAATTAAATGCTGATTTTTTATTATTTAGTGTTTATTTTTATCTTGACGACTAATTTTTCGTAGTGGAATACCATTTAATTGGAATTAATTTATCCATTCTTGTGTGATTTCCAAGAAGTCTATAGTTGGTTTTAATTTATTTAAGTAATTTTTATAAAGTCTCTTTTAGCCAAAAGTGACTTTATATTGAGGAAAAAGAGATATTTCGTCATTCTTGTTTTAGAAAAAATTAGGATTTGATCCAAATTTAGATGAGAGAAAATTGATTTCTTCTTGGTGTGTTCAATTTGTTCATCGAATCTTTGTGTCATGATTCCTCAATTTTCTATGGAGTTAATTGTGTTTTCGCGGTTAAACCATTTTCTTCTTCCATTTCCATTTTTTCTCCAATTTGTGTGAGGTAGAGCATCTCACCATTTGTAATTTACTCTATAATTTTGTTTGGAAATTGTTGTAATAGTTGAGTGGGCTGAGAATTAGCATTCTCCAATGATCTTTCTTTATTTCAATACCTAGTTGGGTTTTAATGAGCAACTATGTATTTTAGTTTTGATAAAATGGGCTTTTTAAGTTGTTATGCTGCCCAAATTTATGTGTGCCTGGAAATAATATTTTATTTTAGAAATGTGATGTTGGGTGCCTAAGGATAAATGGGTTTTAATTTCATTAGATTTAATAATGTTTGATTTTCGGGCATTTTTGAGCTCACTATTAAAGTATTATCATATTTAGAGGTTATAATAATTTTAATTTTTCTATATTCTATAATATCTCAATATATTCTTCTTGAATATATATAATAATATAATTATAATATTAATATATATTAATAATAAGATCTTGATAGATCTATATATAATAATATATATTATATTGATGAGAAGATGTTTGACTGAATTTTGCATCTACAATTTATATGAATATCACTCAAATTACTTTGATTCAATAATACCAAATATATATGTGAATGTTGTACTTGATTCACATTGTATGTTTTTTTGTACTAACAAGAAACAATACACTCATAATATATATGAAGAGAGGAGACATGTCCTATAGGGACATGTCTCTACATAAACTAAGTTTACATAGAGACATGTCACTATGTGACATGTCTCATACAATCCAATCTATATGTAATATATTGTTTAGTAATCTCAACTGATACTAACTTAATCTGTATTCATTAGTTATCACTGATACTTGTTATTGGTGCTTACATAGAGACATTTTACTATGTGACATGTATCATACAATCCAATCTATATGTAAAATATTGTTTAGTAATCTCAACTGATACTAACTTAATCAGTATTCATTAGTTATCACTGATACTTGTTATTGGTGCTTGTTAATTTTAATATCAATATAAATTGATACTCAAATCATAGCCTCATTAATATTATCGATTCTCATTAATCATTAACCAATATACATATTGGTATCATTTTATATATATCATGTAAATCAATGCTCAATATAGATGAAGGCATTAATAAGTATTAACAATATAATTAATACTAACATGTTATTAACAACATAATTTACATTAATATAACTCATAGTATCAATAGTATGAAGGAATATTAAATATACATATACATATATACATGATTGGAAACTTATTAATAATCATATATATGATAACCAAAAATTATAACAATAATACAGAAGAAAAGGATAGAGATTAAATGCTCAAGGTAGATAGGCCACTTATGCATTTGATTTCATTGACATGAATAATCTGATCGAAGCTACAATATATTAACACTCCCTCTTGGATAGAGAGGATGATAACTATCCTTACATAACCACAATAGACTCATGTATTATGAGAGAAAATATCACGTCAATGTGATATCATAAATTATGCCATATCCACGGATATCAAATGACATCCACCATAAATGATGTTACCTCACGGTGACATTAGGAGTACGACATGTCCACAAATATCAATCACATGATATTGACCATACTCATATCTTTTCTGGTATGCACACTAGCATCAAGTCACATGATACCTACTAAAGGAGATATCTTCTCATGGAATATCCACATATATTATGTCACATAATATCCACCATGAAATATCTTAGTAATATAAATCATTGAGGTTACACACCACTTAGTTAATATTATGTAGGAGATATGAACTATCATGACATGTCCACGAATATCAACCATATGATATCCATCATGATATTAGGTTAAACTATGGTAAACCTTAAAATAGTAACAAAAAATGAGCATACATAATTGAAAGATCGTCACCTTTCAAGATGTTTACCAGGTCCCATAGGGTCATGTAATAACATACATGACACAAGAGTTTACTTATTAATTTTTTTTCAAATATATATTATTACAATAAATTTAATGAGACTTAATATCATATGAGAAATTGCATTTCTACCATACCAAGCTTACCTCTACAGTGCTCCACTTTTATTTTTACGAGAGGCTTGGTTAGAATGTCTTCAATTTTCTCATATATACTAATATATCTCAATTGGATAACATTTCTCTCCACCATGTCTCTAACATAATGGTAAGGGATCTCAATGTGCTTTTACCTATCATGAATACTAGATTCATTGAAAGCTCTATGCAACTTTGGTTATCATAGTGAATAATTGTGAAATCCATGGTTTGTCCAAACAAACCTACTAGTAGTTTTCTCAACCATATTTCTTCTCAAGCTTCCATATATGCTACACTATATTTAGATTTTGTGGAGCTTTTTACATCTAAGGATTTCATTCTACTAAAACTAGATATCATGGCCGATCCCAAACTGAAGCAACATCCTAAAGTACTTTTTTGATCAACACCAATTCTATCCCAATCCGAGTCTGTATATCTAGGTAGATTTAGATCTACCTTGTCATATTTCAATCCAAATCCAATTGTGCCATGTAGGTATCTCATAATGTGTTTTAATTCAACTAAGTATAATTATTTAGGTTCACACATAAACTGATTGAGTGCATTTTTTGCATAACAAATATCTAGTATGGTGTTGACCAAATACATCAAGGATCCAATCATTTATTGGTAGATAGTAGAATTTTCTAACTCCGAGTTTGTAGCTACTTCTTTTAGCTTATGTAAATTTGTCTCCATACGTGTAGACATAGGTTTTCATTTTATCATCACAAACCTCTTCAAGATATCAATAGTATATTTTCCTTGATTTAGGATAATACCATTATCCTGCTGCCATACTTCTAAACCAAGGAAGTAGTGTATGAGACCCAAGTCCTTCATGTAAAATTTAGATGCAAGATCTTGTTTACACTTGGTGATGAGATATTATTCTCTCATGATCAATAAATAATCAACATAACGGATGATAATTAACATATCACCATTTATTATCTTGAAGTAAAGGTTAGGATCTACATTATTTTAGGAGAACCCTACTTTGGAGAGGTAATTGTCTATCCACTCATACTAGGCTCGAGGATCCTATTTAAGGCCATATAGATCCTTATTCAATTTTAAAACATGAGAAGCATCAAAGTGAAATACAAATCCCTCAAGTTTTTCTAAGTATACTTCCTCTTCTATAATGCCATTAAGAAAGGTAGTCTTACATCCATCTAGTGAATTTTCTATCCCTTTGATGCAGTGATAACAATCACGGTCCTGACAGAGGTATAGCGGGAAATGGGAGAAAATGTCTCTTCATAATAAATTCCTTCCTTTTGTGAGAACCATCTATTAACAAACCTTGCTTTATATTTTTCAATTCTCCCATATGCTGCATGTTTTATTTTGAAGAGCCATTTGGATGATATGACTGATTTGTCTTTAGCTCTAGGTACAATGTACCATGCATCATTTTTTAGTATGGATTGATATTCTTCTATCATGGCATCTTTCCAAACTTGAAGTTAGAGTTCTTCCTCAACACTAGAAGGTTTAGACTTGATGATTTAACTTATAAGAAAAACATAGCTAGAGTATCTATTTGGTCTCTTTCTTTATCTAAAGGTCCCTCTAGGAGATGCATAATTTTTTGCTTCTTCAATAATTTTTCTTTCTCAAAGAGTCTTTTATGGACCACAATAGAATCTATAGGTTCATTAGTAGAGTTCATAGGTGCATATAGATTATTTTCTTCTATAGGTACATGTGTCTCCCTCTGAAGCTCAGGAGCACGATCCTCTTCCATATTTTGATTAAACTCAACATCTATGTCTTTAGATCTTTTGAATACAATGTATTCTGTAAAGGTTACATCCCTGCTAAGATTGATTAATTTATGACTAGGAATATATATCGTGTAGGCTTTTGATGATTCACTATAGCCAAAAAATATTCCCTTCTTTCCTGAGGGTTCTAATTTAGAACTTTTATCTTTAGAAATGTGAATATAAATAGGAAAGCCAAATATTCTAAAATGACTTATGTCAGGATTTATCCCTAAAAATGTTTCTTCAAGAGTTTTATTATCCAGGAGAGAGTGAGGACATCTATTTTGAATGTAAACAGTTGTACTAGAGGCTTCATCCTAGAATGATGTATGTAGGTTTTGATCATGCATCATAGCTTTAGCTACTTTTACTATAGTCCTATTTTTCTTTTAGCAACCCCATTCTATTGAGGGTTGTAAGGAATAATGTACTCCCTCTTAATCCCAACATTATTACAAAATTCTTTAAAGTTATTAGAAATGTTTCCCCCTCCATTATATAACCTTAGGGTTTTGATTCTTTTGCCTAGCATATTCTCAAATATAGCCTTGAATTCCTTAAATATCATTAGGAATTCATTATACTCTTTACATTTTAAGTAGTATATCCATGTATTCTTAGAGTAGTCATCAACAAAAATTACTTAGTACAAAAATCCTCCTAAGGAGGTTATTGTCATAGATCCACATAAATAAGTATGAATTAGTTCTAGTGCATTTTTAGTTTTACTCTCACTAATATGAAAAGTACCCTTTGTGTCCTTCCCTAGGGCACAAACTTTGCATATAATTTCATGTTCTTGTTTTAATTTGGGTAAGCCTATTACCATTTTATCCATAGAAGGTAGATCTTGAAAGTGAAGATTCCCTAACCCTCTATGCCATATCACTTGTAGTAGTAGAAGATTCATGAATTAAAGCTTGGGAAGGCGTAGAACAAAGTTTTTATAGGCATCCATCTCAAACTCCTAAAGTGTAAGCCCTCTTTATATTTGAGTTTTTAGGCCATGCTAGAACTTTACCATCCATGAAGGTGATTCAATATCCTTTGTTTTCAAGGGATGAAATTGAAACTAGATTGCACTTGATGCCTACCACAAATAATACCCATGTCAGTTGAAGAGAAATGACATATTTTATATGAATTGTGCTAGTTCAAATTCCTTTCATATGGTTGTTGGAATAATCTCCAATTGTGACTTCCTCATCTGAATTTTCCTTTAGACTATCTAGTTGTTCTCTAAATCCTATTATATGTTGAGATGCTCCATTGCCTATGAGCCAAGTATTTTTATTGGTGGACACTTGGCTTGATAGAACTGAGTAAAATATTTGGTATGTTGTCTCTAATTTAGATATAATAGGAACTATGTGGTCCTTCACTGCATCCACTAGAATTTTTATGGCCTTGTTGTTGTTCTTTGTCCATAGATTTTTCTCATTTTTTTCATCAGGTATAGGTATAGCCTTTTCCATAAATGTGTTCAATTCATGTTCCCTTAGTGCCATCATTATTCTGAACTTCCAAGAAATGAAGTTTGTAGCTCCTTCAATCCTATCCTCGAATCTAACACCACTCACCATCTTTCTTAACTATAAGTTTTTATAGAATTTTAATGGTGGTTAGATTGATTCTCTAATTTATCTGATCGAATCTTTGTTATGCTGGGTCTGATACCATGTTAATGTATGATAAGATTTAGAGGCTATAATAATTTTAATTTTTCTATCTTCTATAATAGCTCAATATATTTTTCTTCAATATATATAATAAAATAATTATAATATTAATATATATTAATAATAAGATCTTGACAAATCTATATATAATAATATATATTATATTAATGAGAAGATGCTTGACTAAATTTGGATCTGCACTTTATATGAATATCACTTAAATTAATTTGATTGAATAATACCAAATATATATGTGAATGCTATACTTGATTCTCACTATATATTTTTCTTTACTAACAAGATCCAATACACTCATAATATATATGAGGAGAGGAGGCATGTCCCGTAGGGACATGTCTCTATGTAAATTAAGTTTAAGTAGTGACATGTCTCATATGATCCAATCAATATGTAATATGTTGTTTAGTAATCTCAATCAATACTAACTTAATCAGTATTCATTAGTTATCACCGATACTTGTTATCAGTGCTTGTTAATATTAATATCAATATAAATTGATACTCAAATCACATCCTCATTAATATTATCGATTCTCATTAATCATTAACCAATATACATATTGGTATCATTAGATGCTATCTTTGATAGCATATAATGATATTAATATATACAATGTAAATCGATACTCAATATAGATGAAGGCATTAATAAGTATTAATAATATAATTAATACTAACATGTTATTAACAATATAATTAATATTAAAACTCATAGTATCAATAGTATGATTTATATCAATAATATGATTAATCACAGTTTATATCATGTATATATGTATATATATATAATATCATCTATATTAATAATATTAAATATATATACATATATACATGATTGGTAACTTATTAATAATCATATATATGATAACCAAAAATCGTAATAGTAATACAGAAAAAAAGGATAGTGATCAAATTCTCAAGGTTGATAGGCCACCGATGCATTTGATTTCATCAATAAGAATAATCCAATTGAAGCTACAATACACTAACACTTGCCTCATTTTGCGTAATGTATATAACTTGTTTGTTGGCTTGGCATGATTAATTTATTGGAGGTTCTATTAATCCATTTTTCTAATGAGATTGTGGAATAAGAATTTATTGAAGACATTCTAGATTATTGATATATCACAACCCAAACTTACCGATTTTATGTTTAAATGATGGTTTTTACATTGCTAAATTTTGTCAAAATTTGGATATTTTATTGCTTTTGGGAATTAGAGCCTTCCTCATACTCTAACAAGATGATTGATAAATTCCATGGGAAATCCATGCTCTTCAAAAAGTGTCCAGTTAGGAAAATTTTTATTTGGCTTATTATTGTGGTTACTCTGTTCTTACCATGAGTGTTTTGGGAGTTGAGATATCCTCCTTTCATTATTTTTATTATTGTTTCTTTTGTCTTTTGTAATGATACATTCCATGCTTGAGCAGAGCTCACATGTGATATGTGAATGTTGAGACTACATCCATGCATGTAGTTGATCTATGCTCCTATGATGAGGTCTGAGTGACTCACATTCCTAGGTCTAGGCCAATGGAGTCACCATATTTCTTATGGAATCTATTCTTTCTTTTCTAGCTTTGGATGCTTATGTTAATTTCTATCCTTAGTGTAGATCATGTTAACAATTTATCTTATGTATATATTCATGTAGACCAAATGGAAAATCCTTGGGTCATACCATCCTCATGTAGACTAAGTGGAAAAAGTCCCTATTTCCCATCCTTGGTGTAGATGAAGAGCTTTATTTATGTTCTCGGTGTAGATTGAGTGGACAAGATTCTTTTTTTCTCTCAATCTTTTGATGTTAAGCCATAGGAATAGGTATGTTGAGTAGGCATGGGGAGTATCTCCTTATGTAGACCTTGACCTAGAAGTGGCCGCATAGGCTATGTTAAGGAGTTCCTTGAAAAGTGAAAATCATAATAAAATATACTGGGTATAAATACTAGAAAAGATTAATTGGTTCTGTGAAAACTTTTGAATCCATAGATACCATGCATGAATCGAGTGTAAGAATAGATGGTGATATGGGTATCATTGAATCCCCTAACTTCATGATTTATCCAAGTGTAAGTGTAGATCATGGAGACCATTGGATCCCTAGATGTTGTGAGAGATTTGTGTATGAGGAAGATGCTTGTGCTTTGAATTTTAGTATTGATTTGAGAGGGAATAGATACTCCCTATGGTTGGTAATCTCATGTCTAGGCCCATTAGCAATGAGTAACACCTTGATGTGTTGTGATATGTGGTATTGTGATTATGCTTTGGATGTTGGTCCAAATGTTGAGTGTTCTCCATGTGACTTTGTATTTATCATGTGTGTATTGCATTGGAATACTACATCTTTATACGAGATTATGCATTTTATTAGTGTGTGTGTGTGTTAGCCACTCCTTACTTGTGTGTATGCATTGTGTTTGTGTCTGGCTTACTATCTACACAATAATGATGGGATGGGCTTGAGGGTTCCACATGGTAGGGTGGAATTACAATTTACCACTTCTAGGAACTGATGTACATATGGTGGACTCCTTTGGAGATAGAGATTATGAGAATTGAGAGATCGATGTGTTTCCTTTATTTATTGTACCATTTATTTATGTACATGTATATACACTGATGTGCTGATCTTAGCTTAGTTTTCTTTATGTCATTAATGATATATTTATTGATGCAATTGAGTGATTATAGATTCAATCTATGCTATCTTATACTCCTCAGTGTGGAGATAGATGTTTACTAGTCATATGTTGGTGTTATCTTAGGTTTCACCTTTTGTGCCTTTGTATTTTAGGCCAATTTCATGAATCAACATCTCCTTCTTGATTTACTATATGCATGGATCAATATTTCCATAGCTTGAACTAGTAGTTTTGAGTCATTGGTTTGAGACATTTTTGTCTCAGAAGCCTACCAATCATGAATTGATGTCTCCGTAAACTGACATTTGCACTTAGATTTGCATTTGCACCTAGATTGGCATTTGCACCCAGTTTGGTTTTCCAATTAGTTTTGGGGTCTAGGTGAATTATTTATGATTTTGGGATTGGTTTCATGAGGGTTCTTGGATGTCCTTTAGGAATTCTTAACTTGATTTTAGCTCCAGAACTGTACATAAAATGTAATTTAAGTATAAGTTACATATTCTTCCCTTCTTATACTTTAAGTTACATTTTATGTAATAATTTTGGGATGTTGGAGAGTGGTTTCAACTTCATAGGAGTTACAATAAAGATTCTATATTTTTAGAGCTTTTGGGAAATTTTAGACTTAGTCAAATTTCAGGAATCAACATGTTTTCTTCCACATGATTTTTATGTGGAAATTTGGTTGTTTCTTTCCTTCTTTGCTGAGTCTTTCTCTTGTGCATGATCATTTGAGGATCATTGCTTGTATTATTGTGTATGCTTATGGTTAGATGGTAATTAACATATATGTTTAACCATATTAGAAACATTTTATTTGAGATTAAAATGAATGTCAATGAGGTGGATTTTGAGGATGGTTTAGTCTCTTCTCTATATATCCATGGATTCTTGTTGGACTAGCCTCTTGTGATTCATGGATGTTGTATGAATCCTTGTAGGATAGTCTCATGAATGTATGTTATCTATTCCAAGTATATGATTGACTTATCTTGGAACCTTTGGAAGTGCTAGCTAGTCTTCCACTTATGCATGATCATGTGACAATCATAGTGTATTCTCTTGCATGTTGTATCCTTTTGATGTTAAGGTTATGTGATGGACATTGTTACATGATGTTTATTACATGTTTCAATTTTTTGAAGTGCATATTTAACCCTTTTGTTCTAAGGGTTCCTTGGAAGGGCATTACATTTTATATTAGAGCCCATGTTCATATGTTGGGATCTCTTGGTATATGTTTCCTGCATAGTTGATGTTGTTGTAAAGTTAGAGTGCATATGTGGTGTAGTGAGCTAGTGGTAGCTTTTTGTTTGGGTTCCTAGGGTGGCATACTTGAGTGTTTATGAAGAATTGACCCAAGTAGAATGTGGTGAAGTGAGATTATCTCCTATATATTTGCACCTATTAGGGATGGATGATACCCCTTTTAGAGAACATTTATAGAGTACTTTAGACTACATTGTTGGTGTGTTGCTCTTGGATTTAAGTATTGTGTAACCTTTGTGTGGTCTAAGTGTGTGGATGCCTTGTAAATTGTAGTTGTGTTGCCATTTTGTATAGCATGATAGGTGATATATGTATGTTGATCCTTGGTTACTTTAAGTGCTTGGTAGCCCATAAGTGGCTCACTTTCTTATGTGACCTTGCTTGGCAAGAGATATTGAATAGTGTCCATGCGAGGCCTTGAGTGCCTAATGATTGAATCCCTGTGGGATGTGGTGCAATGTACTCTAGTGATTATTGCATTAATGTGAGAGTAATGAAATGATTTATGTTTTATATGCATTTGCATCTTAATTATTTCATTGTTATGCATTTCGCTTGTAGAGAGATAGTTGTGCACAATTATAATTATAAAAAGAGACATTCATTGGTAATGAGAAGTAAAATTATTAATTGTAATAGATCATTTGGATTAATGAATTATGTCTCCAAATTGAATGACATCATGTGTATTTATCATTTTGTTCTTTGTAACCTTGCATTGAGTGCAATGAGGCCATTGTGACCATATAAATTGATTGTCACTTATGTGATGTTGAGTTTGTTACCAAAACCTTGTGAGGTGGGTTGTGTTGTATTGTTACCACCAATGTTGGTGGTTGTAATGTGTGTTTTGCATATCATTGAAGTGGGAAGTGTATATAGTTGAATGTGGACCTCTAATCCAACTACACACACAACATAGTCATTACTCACACAATCAAATTATGAGAATGAGTATGGATTACTCATTTCAAAATTCATGGTGAAGCAACTTGTTGCCTCCTAATTAATTAGGGTGTTTAATTACTCTCAGATTAGAGAGCCAACAACCATCAGACCGAGTTAATATGGAGGATTTTGAAGACTAAAATGATAAGAAAAATACAACTAATCTAAGATGAAAATGCAGTTTGTAATCTAGAATGAAGTGCAAATTTTAATCTAAGAGTTTGAAAATAAAAATGAAATGTAGATTTACTCTAAAGAACTTGAAATAAAGATGTAAACTAAGCTAAGAGAAAACAAGCAAAATTAATCTATTATGAAATGCAATTACACTAAATGAAGATTAATCTAATAATGCAATAAAAGCTTGAAAGATATGGATAAAAGTGAGACAGAATTTTGCTATAGTTTATTTGCTCTCAAAATTGCTCCCCTTCGAATGAAGATTGAGGGTCAAGAAATAGGCAAGCTTGGAAGAGGAACGAAGAGTTTCTTGATTCAAAACGGTGGACTCTTCATTTCCAATGGAGGAGAAAGAGACAAATATTAGAGAATTACTTAATTAAAGAAATGGATTATTGCCACATGGGTGACTCTTTGAATATTTGATTTATTAAATGAAAATATGATAATCCATTCGAATAACCAAGTAATTTATTAATTCCTTTTATGGGTATTTAGCTAAAGGGGTGAGTTTAATTTAATTTAAAGCACTTAGGACTTTAGAATTAAATTGATTTATCATAGGGGTAATTTAGCTAATAAAAGTCAAAGACTTTAGGAATTAATTATAATATTTGATTAATGTAATTTAGGGTTTTTGCAATTGACATCAAGTCAAATTAAGTCAGGTAGGAGAGAGAAAATTGCCTAGTAAACTAGGACTTTGATGATGCAAAAATTTGAGGAATGCACCAAAATTGATTGAAATTGATAGGTGCCAATTTTGGGGTATTACATTTGCCCCTCTTTGAATTGATGTGAAAACAACACGTTGATTCAAAGAATAGTCTAAAATGATAGATGCCAAGAATTTTTGGAGGTCTAGGTTAGAATGCCAAGACACCAAATAGATCAAAGCATGATTTTCTGAAGTCCAAGTTAGATTGCGAAGAAAACGGTCTTGAGAGAAGATGAGAATCAAGGTTAGATTGCCCTAATGCCCAGAATGAGATTCAGATGCAGACTTAGGACTGTTTCCAGAATCAGGGTTAGATTTCCCCAATACGAAGCTTAGCCCTCTGAGACCCAGGTTAGATTTCCTAGATAATGGTCTAAAAGAGATTTTGAGAGCTATCTCCAGAATGAAGATTGACTCCTAAGAATTAGGGTTAGATTGCCCCAATACCTAAAAGATAGATGACCAGATAGCAAGATGTGAGGCGTGAAGATGCCCCTAGTGATGAGATGCCTCAAGTACTGAGGACTTTGATTCAGATCAAACTCATAAGAGACTGGCTTGACAAGATTCAAATGATGCAATCATCCCACCCCCTTGGGAGTGAAATTGAAAGATGACATGTCAGAAGGATGATAAAAAACAAGAGATTATAGATAGAAGAAATTAGAATAGATTCAAGAAGCTGTAGAAGCAAATCGGAGCAATGTAGAGGTCTTGCTAACCAAGTTTGACCATGGTTGACCAAATTTGACTAGAGTTGACTTTGATGAAAACATTGAAGATCCTAAGAAAGTGATGAAAAGATGAGGATCTAGCAGGGAGATGATGCCAGAAGGCTGACTGCACAAGCGTCTGATCCCAAAGGGTCCTTAGAATTTAAAATGTGATTTCAAGATATCCAGAGATGTCAAATTTTGATTTTGATCCCAAAAATGGATTCAGAGTAGTCAATTTAGCCAAGGGTGCAATTTTTGCGTAAAACGGAGCACTTTTGAAAATTAGGCAAAAGCTATATAAGGCCCAAAGGGGTCATTTTCAATTCATTATTCACTTTGTCCTCTTGATGATTTTGAGCTCTGAGAGAGAAATGGAGGGTCTCCCACTACATATGCATCAATTTGAGCACTCTTGATGACACACTTAGCCATTAGAGTATGACGCACCTGTAAGTAGTCGATAAACCTCCTTGCATTTTGATTTGTACTGCTTTCTAGGTTAATTTAGGGTAGATCTAGGTTAGTTTAGGACATGTTCTTCCAATCTCGCATGAGGAAGTAGTTTCCTCATGCTGGCCTAGATTTCCTTTCATGTGAGGAAGTGGTTTCTTCACATTAGTTAGGGTACCTTCGCATGGTGTCTGTCTAGAAGCTCGCGTGAGCTGAAAGTTGATCTCGTGTGAAATTTCTCCTGCTCACGCAAGAACAAGTCCTGTCTCGCATGAAGGAACAATTTCCTCGCATGAGAAGATGCTACAGTGTTGTCAAATCTTTGCCAAAATTTGTTGAATTTGCATAAAATCAGCCAAGTACAACATCGCAAAGTCATGTCTAGGATAGATGCCTTACTGTATTTGTTGTTGTTTTGAAAACCATCATATTGAGATATTGATCAATGTCATCGCTTGCTTTGTAGGTTGACTTCCCTAACATCACCTTCAAGTCACATCATCCAGTGATCACCACATTAGTTCAGAGACTGCCGAATGCAGAGAGTGCTCACATTGAGGGACTTAGTCTAGGATACTTGCGTGATCTACTCGACATTAGGGTAAATCATGGTCTTGTTGGTGCACTTGTAGAGAATTTCCATTTAGAGATGAACACCTTCCATTTGTCAATGGGGGAGATGACTTTGACTCCTAAGGATATATATAAGATCTTGCAGATACCTATCCATGGTACTCAAGTAGAGTATGATACACAGCTGAGGTAGGGTACAGTAGCATTGAGGACTATCTTTCAAGATGATCTAGTGATGGGCCAGGCCATCTCTTGGCAGGATTTGATCAGTAGGCATGATGGTGCTCATCCATTAGCTATTGTTCTCGCTATGTTCCTAAGTTGTTACCTTATTCTAGATTGAGGTCAACATGGTTTAGAGTGCGGCTAGGGGACGATGCTACAGAGGATGCTGGCTAGACCAGCAGTTAGATTCAGATGGGGTGAGTGTATGCTCACACAAATGTACCATGAGCTTCATGAGATCACATATCAGAATGTGAGGATGATGGTAGAAGGTGTCTTTGTCTTGCAAATCTAGGCCTGGGAGCATCTCCCTATTTGTAGGCCTATATTCCATGATACATGACAGGTGTTGGAGCCTTACATATATAGGTATGCAGGTTTGATGAGTCAGCCTTTGCTAGGTAAGATGGAGCAGTGGTGAGGATAGCTAGATGACATGGTAGCTATTGTCTAGATACCTTGGGTTGCTACTGAGCCCTAGGATGATGCTTGTCGAGAGCTTTCTCATATGTTTATCTTGCATCCACTAATTGGACATAGTGTTACTATTATTGAGTGCTTTCTTATCACACGTGTTATGCATCAATTCAGGAGACAACAAGATATCTCTCAAGAGTATTGCCCCTATGCCCGCTTCACCAATGAGGAGAAGAAGGGGTGGCATGCGAGACTTGATCCAGGGTGATGTATGATAGAGGCATGCATACCAGCTACATGATGAGATTACATGGTGGATGTCACTAATGCAGGGATGACACCTACATACATAGATCATTTGTTAGCATGACCACATCCTAGATTCACTGATCCTATCAGTATAGGAGCACAATAGTAGCCTATGCAACAAAAACAAGTACCAGTCCAATAGGTACCAGTTCAGTAGGTACCAATTCAATAGCCTGCACAGTAGCAGATTGCATAGCAGGGTCCACAGGGACAACAACAAAGAGTGTTGAGGCCTAGATCTAGATAGACTGGCATTCCCACCAGGACCATGGGCTTAGATGCAGGAGCTGGGAGTAGTGGGGCCCAGTAGAGGTCCATGAGGCATCAGATAGGAGATTCATTGCAACAGACTCCTCTAGTTGATGACATTGATATGCCAGATATTTCAATAGGCGCACAGGCACCACAACTATAGGAGGCTCTTAGGAAGAGCCATGAGAGAGTGAGGCAGGTCCAATGGGAGTGAGATGAATACCATACCCAAGTCATCAGAGAGGAGACCCATGTAATAGATAGAGATGCTGAGATTAGGAAGCTACAGGAGGAGCTAGCACGGTCAAGGATCGAGATGAGATATGAGGCTGCTCAGGAAGCTTATTATTATGCAACTTATTGCAGAGTCATTTCAGATCTAGCAGAGTAGGTGCCACCATTTTTTGAGTATGCTAGAGCTCCATAGGCACCTCCACCAAAACCTCCATAGGCACCACCATAGGTACCACCACTAAGACCAATGCCCCCTCCTCAGAGACCACCATAGCAGGCACCAACACAGGGACCACCACCACCACCTCGTCCAGGTGGCGAGGGACACAGTTAGCCTGATATACTTATATATTGTAGCCCATTTTTGATACTGCACTTGAGTAGCACCCTTCTCTTTTGTACATGACATTGGATCGAGATATATATATGAGATCATGATTTTGATGTCATCGTACTTGTTAATATATTGCTTCGATATTGATGTTTATGAGATGTTTCCTAGATGCTTAGATGTATGGATAGATATGTATGAAATGCACATGTTTTATTTTATGAATATGCAATATGAAATGCAATGATAGATGGATATAATGTATGCATATGTGTAATGTATGATTTGAGTTATGCTTATAGTGGATGCACATTTATATGTAGATGCAAATATATGGATGAAAATGAGTTTATGAATGTAAATGCAATGGATATCTAATGTATATGGTACTAATAATCTCATGTAGGATTGTCACAATATATGATAGGTACTAACCAAAAAGGATGTTTGAAGATCGAGAACAAGGACTGAACACTTGTGCAGCCAAGATGAATCCAAGATGAAAGAGGAGAACCGTCGATGAACAAATCTAGAAGAAAGAAATCAAGAGAGCACCAAGATATTGTCTCAAATGCAAGCTTAGCATGAAAGATGTAAGCCTAAGTTGAATGCAAGCCTAGAATGAGCGGCTGCAATTCCTAGGACTTGGTTGTTGGACTCACCATTTTATCATCATAGAGTTTGTTTAGGCATGAGACGATCACAAGATGCCATACAATCCTCACTAACATTGCAATCATGAGAATATGAATATGACATAAGTCTTAGATTTGTCGGAATGAGATTTTATCATTAAGGCACAAGAAGCCATAATGACTTGAACACCTATTCCTTTTAATTTAGCAAGTTAACATAAGCATCAAAGAAAAATTGCTAGAATGACCTGAATGTTGCTTGCATACAAACATGCTAGACACACGAGAGTTCCTTATTTTTCCAAAGGTTGCTCGTAGTGACCTTTATGTTCACTTAGCAGGATGAGCATTTGTAATTTCACTTGTAGTAGAAAGAAGTCACTCAAAATAGACAAGGAGAAGAACCAACCTCACCAAAGAGTCCATATAAAAGGAGTCGAGGTAGGCATGACCATCCAATACAAGATGAAGGATCTTATGGATAGACACCCCTGTTATGTAGATTCATTGGATCATTGGAACTAAACTAGAAAATAGAAAGCAAAGAAAAGATCATGCCCCAAGTCTTCGTGTTTCTCAGTCAAGAAAGACATCTTAGATTCACTTGAGGGGAAATGATAAAGCAAACAAACAAACAAGCAAAGGAAAAGCTCAGCACACTTCAAAGGAACACAAATTCAATTTTAGTTTTAGTTTATGTTTGTGTTCAAGTGGATTGAAGTCAAATCAGAAAGATGACATTCAAAGTCTCAATGGGATAGCGACAGCAGGAAGACATAGTGAGAACCACTGGTGACCATCGCAAGAGATGAAGTCTAAGGAAGATATTGGAGCACAAACCAAGTATCAGCAGGTGAACACCGTGAGAACCATTGGTGACTGATACAAGGAAGATTATCAAAAGAGAGAATAAAGTACAAATGAAACATTAGCAGGTAGACACAGTGAGAACCACTGGTGACTGATGTAAGGAAAAGATCTCGAAAGAGAGAGGTTCAAGAAAGAGCTAGGTATCAGTAGGCATGCATAGTGGGAACCACTAGCAACTGATACATGAGAGATCCTCAAGGAGAGAAATCTCAAAAGTAGCTAGGCATCAACAGGTAGATGTAGCGAGAATCACTGGTGACTGATGCATGAAAAAAATTCTAAAAGTGATAGGACAATGCCCCGTAGACCAAGAAGGTGCCCCCAAGTGTGAACCAGTTCCAATCCATGAAGAGTCGAGGAAAAAATTGAAGACAATTAAAAGCAAGTGCATGAGATAGAAAACTAAAGTAGGAAATAGACTAAAGTAGGAAACAAATGAAAGCAGGAAAGTGGAAAAGCAAACTAAGCAGGAATGCAAGGAAACTAAAGCAGGAAACTAAGAGCCACGTGATGCTGAGGTGAGATGTAATTTCAGCAAACAAGAGGTGCTTGTTTACCAGGTTTTCACCATCTTGGCAGAGATTCTATTTTTGCTACCGTGATGCCTATTTACCAGGTTTTCATCAATGGCACATTTTTCTTCTTTTTCAATTTTTTTGTACTTTTCTCTCTTTTTGATTTTTTTTTTGTATTTTTGAATATCTCATTTTTTTTTGTATTTTTGATCTTTTCACTTTTTTTTTTGTATTTTTTCAAATTTTTAATTTTTTTTTGATTATTATCAAGGCGCCTATTTACAAGGTTTTCACCAAGATAATAGATATGTCAAAGCACCTGTTTACCAGGTTTTCACTAAGATGATCATTTTTTCAGGACATTTTGCAATTTTTAGGATTTTTGCCAATATATCATTTTTAGGATTTTTTTCAGGACCAATAAGTATGTACATGAGCACACAGAGAATGCCTCATCTGTAGAATTTCTTCAAGTGAAGAGTGTTGATAGGCTCTTTGAGCTATTCTCCTTCAGTGGTGGAGAGTCGATAAGCGCCAAACCCAAATGTTGTAGTGCTAACATATAGACCAAGCCAGTTTGGTTCAAATTTCCCTTTCTGGACTCGCTACTGCTGATTCTTGGGGTTCTATCTCAGGACGAGATCACCCACTTGGAATTCTCTTTGTCTGAATTTCTTATTGTAGGCTTTGGAAATCCTCTTTTGGTATGCTCAAAGATGATCGAATGCCACCTTCTGACATTCATCAAGTTGCTCAAGCTCTTGAAGCTAGGATATTCTATTTTCTTCATCAGTAATGAGGCCCCTCAGAGAGATTTGCAATGTTGGAATCTCGACCTTAATAGGCAATACTACATCTGCTCCATAAACCAAGGTAAAGGGCGTGGTCCCCATTGGTGTTTAGATACTTGTTCTATAGGTCCACAAAGCCAAATTAATCTAGAGATGCCAATCTCTACTAGATTTATGAACTGTTCTGTGCATGATTTTGAGAATTGTCTTATTAGAAGCTTCTACTTGTCCATTACCCTGAGGATAATAGATAGATGACCAATGCTGAATGATTCTGAATTTGGTGCATAAGTATGTCAGGTCCTTATTTTTGAATTGTCCCCCATTATCAGTGATAATAGATGAGGGTACACCATATCTACAAATGATATAGTTTAGTATAAACATAGCCATAGACTTGCCATTAGCTACAGCTAGAGGCACTGCCTCAACCCACTTGGTAAAATAGTCAGTAGCTGTGATGATAAACTTATGTCCTCTTGAAGAAGAAGGATGTATCTGACCCACCAAGTCAAAGGCCCATTGCTGAAATGGCTAGAAACTGATGAAAGGACTAAGCTCTTTAGTAGGATCATGGATCAAATTCCCATGAAATTGGCATTGTTTGCAAGTCTTGGCATATTGAACAACTTCTTTCTCCATATCTGGCTAGTAGTAACCAGCTCTAATAAGTTTCTAGGCTAATGTCAGACCATTTGAATGAGACCCACAGATACCTTTGTGTACCTTAGCTAGCGCATGTTTGGACTCATCAGGTTCTAGACACCTAAGGAGGGTACCATCTAGACCCCGTCTATACAAGTCATTTGCTATGATGACATATCATGAAGCAGTATGAATTAGGTGACACTTTTCATTTTGGGTATAGGTGTTTGGAATGATCTGGTCATGAAGGTAGGAATAGATATGGTGGTAGCAGGATGAATGATGTCCAATGACTGAATAGATCATCCTAGATTTAGGAATATCATAGGCAGGGTAGTGTAATGCCTCCACCAGGAAATCATGTCTAAAGTCATTTTTTGGCATTTGTAAGATTGAAGTAAGAGTGGCCATAGCATTAGCTACTTTATTGTCTACCCATGGAATTTTTTGGAAAGAAATGTGTGCAAAATACTATTTGAGATCATCCACCATTATTTTGTAAGGTATTAGCTTATCATCTTTTGTTTGGTAAACATCATTGACTTGGTTGATGATTAATTGAGAGTCTCCAAAGACCTTGACCTCATCCACATGCCATTCAATGGCTATCTTCATACCATTAATGAGAGCTTCATATTCAATGATGTTGTTTGTGCAGGGAAACAACATTTTGTAAGCTTTTGCTAATGAGTATCTTTGAGGTGTTATAAATAGAATGCCTACACCTGATCCTTGCTGAGTGAATGATCCATCAAAGAACATGCTCCAAGATTGGTATGTGAGAAGCATGATAGATTCAACTAGGAATTCAATGCTTAATGGCTGGTGATCTTTCAAAGGAGCTTTCACTAGCTGATCAGCAATTGCTTGTCCTTTAATAGCTTTTATTTCCACATACTCAATGTCAAATTCACTAAGTATCATCACCAATTTTGCTAACCTACCTGTGAGGGCAGCCTTGCTCAATAAATACTTTAGTGGATCAATTTTTGCAAAAAGCCTTGTAGTATGAGCGAGCATATAATGTTGCAAATTCTAAGAAGCAAACACTACTACTAGACAAGCTTTCTCAATGATAGAATAGTTCATTTCATATGAAACCAATGTTCTGCTAATATAATATATAGCTCTCTCTTTGTTGTTCTGATCTTCTTGAGCTAGGAGAGCACCCAAAGATGTGTTCGTGGCCGAGATGTATAGTATAAGTAGCTTCCCATGAATAGGAGGCATCAAAATTGGTGGATTAGCAAGATATTGTTTAATCTGAGTGAGTCCCCTATCACATTCTTCATTCCATTCATAGGTCACACCCTTATGCAAGGTTTTAGTGAATGGTTGTGACTTGTTGGCCAACTATGAAATGAAGTGCTTGATAGATTGGAGTCTTCCCTATAATCCTCTCATTTGACTGATATTCTTGTGTGGAGGCATGTCCATAATAGCTTGCACTTTTTTAGGATCCACTTCTATGCCTTTAGTTGAAATGATATAACCCAAGAGTTTCCCAGAAGTGACACTGAATGCACATTTTTTGGGATTAAGTCTGAGACTAAATTGTTCCATGCGGTCAAGTATGGGACCCAAATCTATAAGATGAGTTCTTCACTACATGCTTTTGGCTAAAGTATCATCCACATAATCCTCCATTGTTTTATGCATCATATCATGGAAAATAGTAGTGACAACTCTCTGATATGTTGCTCTAGCATTCTTAAGCCCAAAAGGCATGACATTCCAGCAAAAGGTGCACCATGCACATGTGAAAGCAGTCTTTTCTTGATCTTCTAGCACAATTTTTATATGATTATAGCTAGAAAAGCCATCCATCAAGGAATACATCTCATATCCTACTATCATGTGTACCATCATATCAATATTAGACAGTGGAAAGTCATCTTTTGGACATGCCTTATTTAGATCCCTAAAGTCTGTACACACATGAATGGATTTATCATGTTTGGTGATTGGGAAAATATTTGAAATCCATTCTGCATAATCAATAGTTCTTATGAAACTAGCCTTAAGAAGCTTTTATAGCTCTGCTTTGACCAAAAGTGCTACATGTGGATGCATCTTTCACAACTTCTATTTAACAGGTTTAATACCTAGTGCAATGGACAAATGGTGCATGATTAGATTGGGGTCTAATCCAGGCATGTCAGAGTAGGTCCATGCAAAGTTTATTTTCTTTCTCTGAAAGAAGTTAGTGAACTCTTCTTTTTCTTTTGCAGAAAATGATTGTGCTAGATGAATAATCTGTGGAGTAGCCTCTGTACCCAAATTTACCAGCTGTGTCAGCTCAATCAATACTGATGACCTCTCTTGAAAGTGGCTTGGAAGTGTATCAAGTATCTCATCATTGGGTGCCTCAGAGAGGTTTTCACCCTCAGATACATCTTTTATTTTTACTATTTTTGGCTCTGATACTGCCACAAAGTGGTTTTCACCATTAGAGCATCTATTTTTTCTTCTTTAAATTTTTTGACTAAGATACTTGATATCTGCCTCTGTCATGCTGACATTGCTTTCACCGGTGGAGGACATCATAGGTTCAATAGCATGGAGGTAAAAAGCTAGATCATAATCATTCTAGAATGTTAGGACTTCATTGGATGTGAAAGGGGAGTTCTAGTTTATCAGATTGGGATGACGGAGTGAAAGGGAAGTAGTGACTAGTTCAATCACGTTCATGGTATAACCATCAAAAGCATGGATGAGCAAGTTAAGACCTAGAGAGATCTCATCCAAAGGAGCATTAAAATCCCTATAAGACCTTACATTGGAAGTAGAGGACACGTTAACACCAATGACATCTAATTCCTATGGCCTAATGCTAGACCCTTCACCCACTTCAGGGAGTCTTTCATACATGTGAACAATATCTATGTCTACATCATAAGTAGCATTAGACAAAGAGTTGAACTCATATTCATGTGAGTCGGTACTTGATGTATGAATTTCATTAGTACTAGCTATATCACCTGACTCATCTTCATTCCTTGTGGCATTAATGGTTTTCTGAAGTTTTTCTTGTTCATACCACTTTTGGAAATGTGGTAGTCTGTATTGTTCACCTAGAAAATTGGGATCATCATTTAGTGTTGCTTTCCATTGATCATATGTGAATTGATGCACTAAAGAGGTTCTATTAGAATCAATATCATTATCAGTATCAGTCCCTACCATATGGATAGGTATGATAGGCTCATCAAGTTCTACAAAGAGTGTAGCAAGTTCTAGAGGAATAGAATATGGAAACATGTCTTCATCAGATCTGGCCTCTAGATTTACCTCTGGAGTAGTATCTTCAATTTCTTGTTCAGGTTATGGCACAAACTTGTTAATCCCTAAATGAAAGGGGATCTTCTTGAAGCCTAAGCTAGTAGTATCCTTTGTGCTATGACCTATAGCTTCAATGGGCTTCAGTAGACCATTATCATTCTTTCCTATAGGACCACTCCCCTTATAGCTAAAGCACTTCATGATCTTGAAGGCCTCACTATATGGCTCTTGCTCCAAATTTGGAGGTGGAGTAGTTGTTTCAACTATTTCTTTTCCTTTATAGATCCAAGCTATGATAGCCCTCTCTTCATCTTGATCTTCTAAAGGCATAGAGGCCCGCACAAAGGCACCATCATAAACTATTTGAGGAGAAGCATTATAAAGTTTGTTATTCTTGGAAGGTCTCCCATAAGAGCATAGGGACAGAGGTAGAGAAGCAAGTGATAGCATAGGTTCAATTTGGTATTCTCCCATGCCTGTATCATTGAGTCTCAAAGTTTGTTCCATTTCCTTTAGCTTAGCATCATAGAACTCAGTGGACTTTCTATTTGCTGGAACAAAGCTATCTGTAGATTGTGCAAGAGTAATTGGTATTAGTAGGTACGGTGAATTCCACCCCATGAAATGGAAACTTAATGCATTGATGGTACGTGGACGGAATAGCCTACATCTCATGAATCAAAGGTCTACCCAACAAGATGTTGTAGGCAAGAGGAATGTCAAGAACTTGAAAAGTAACATCTCTCTCGATAAGTCCTACATGGATAGGTAGCACAACTAAGCCTTGGGACTTGCATTCTTCCTCATCATAAGCTTTGATGGTAATCTTTTTGTGGGAGTCTATACAATCCTCATCATAACCTAGCTAAGTAAGAAGCTTAGCGAAACATATATTAAGATCAGAACCATTGTCTATGAGCACTCAGCGGATGTGCTTAGGACCTATCATAACCTCTATATGCAAGGGAGTGTTATGTGGATGACTCAAAGAGTGATCATCTTCTTCAGAAAAGGATAGATAGTGAGGTGAGGTCAAATGACCCACTATAGATTGGAACTAGTTCAGATTAAGATCCTTGGGAACATTTACCTCAGCGAGGGATTTATCCAAAATCTGCCTGTGAGCAAGCGAGATCTTCAACAACTCAAAAATGGTAATCTGAGCATTGGTTTGCTAGAGTTGATCTAAGATGCTATAACTGGCTGAGCTAGTTGTAGGAATAGATTTCATGTTCTTGTTGGCAGGACCAACAGTAGTCTTATCCACAATTTTTTTCAGAGCAGGCTTATCCTTAGTTTGCTTTGGAGGAGCCTTATCCTCAATTTGCTTCAGAGCGGATGTAGAAGTATTGGGACCTTTAAAAACAACTCTTCCTCATGATCGAGTAACCACATTAGCACAGTCGTGAGGTTGTTCATATTCAAACAAATGAGACACATAACTATGCAAGATGAAAGGAGTCTTAGGTTTGGGAGCATCGCCACTCCCCTTAATAATAATCACATCACATTACTCTATCTCAACAGGTTCAATCATACCAATAACATTGTCATCATTGTGTGTGTGAAAATTGTACCTGATCTGTAGACACAACACTTCAGTAAAACATTAGAGGTTAGCAAAAATCAAAATTGTGTAAAATTGAAATCTAATTTAACCAAGTGATTTACTACCTTCTAGTAGGTGCGAGATTAATGTTCTCAGATTGTTATCGAGATCAGTAACCTAGATGACACCTAAACGAAGGATTTGAATGCCAAACTAATATGAAATATGAATGCAATTAATCTATATTTTTGATATTTTCTATGCAATGATATGATGAAAACTGATATGAATCTATGCTAATGTGAAAATTGATATGCAATGCTAATCTAGAAATGATATGATATGAGAATGAAAATTCTAACAATAATATGAAAGCTATGAATTTGAAATTGATCTCACAAAGCTTCGAATCCTCAAATTTATCTTTCAAGCTCCAATTGTGCAAATTCTCCAAATCTGATATGCTATGATTCCTGTAGAGTAAGTTTGCAATTTGCGAGATATGAATTATGAAGAACTGAGCCTTGATTTTATAGAAATCCAGGGCTTTGGAGGTGCATGAGAAAAAGCCATAAATCACTCAGATTAACTCAGCTTGATTTTTGAGTTATTTGATAATAAAGATAATTTAGTCACAAAAACATGCAAATCATGCAAAAGCACAGTTCCACTTGAATTAGAAGTTTAGATCAACTTTAAAACTCAAAAAGATGTTGAGTTTCAAAAAGCTAACAACTTGCATTGATTTTCCAATTTGAGTTTAACTGGTCCTTGAATGTGCACATGGATAATTATGATTTAATAAATAAATAAAGTGATTTATTCTCAACTTAACTGCTTTTTGAAATAAAATAATTAATTTATGGGCTAATTAACTATTTTATCAAACTTTTATTAAAAACTATATTATTAAATAATGACAACTTGCTTTAATTAGTTAAATAAGAATTTAATCAATCATTCATAGGATATTGGATTTATTGTCAAAATTAAATAATACAATTAATAATAGATAGAATTAAATTTAATTACACAATTAAGTGGCAAGATATTAAATCTAATTAATTAAATATGAAAATATTCAATTAATCAAACTTAGGATAAATGTGATTTATTGCCAAATAATCATTAAATTAAAGATAATTAAGATAATTAGGAATATTGCTAGGAATATTCTCTGATGTAGAATTTAAGACAATCAATTATGATTCGATGATGTTTAGATGTGCCTTAGATTAGGACTTCGATGTTGATTTCATTCGATGTGTTGATATAGGAGGTTAATGAACCTATAGCCCATTTTTGGGGTATTACATTTTGCCCCTCTTTGAATTACTATGCGAAGCGTAGTGGTTCAAAGATAGTCTGTGTTTAATAAAGATATGAAACTGATGTTTGAAATTGATAATTGATATGAGACAGAAGCTGATTGATATTGATTAGATATGGAGATAATAGGTCCTGAATGACCAAAGATAATGTTCACTATAGTAGCGATGAACCGATGATTGTAAAAGAGTGTCAAAACACCTGATTCCAAACCTTATGATTGCTAAGAAGTGAGTGACTGATTCTAGACTCGATTGTCTTAGCAGAACTAGTAGGTATCACATCTAAATCCTTCAGTTGCCAAAGAACCAAGGAAAGAACACTATGATCTGATGGTGGCAAAAACTGATACAGTTTACAAGATTAGGAGAATACCAGATTGATATGGATCGACGATGAATCTGATATGCCCCAAGTGATGATAGATTTGCCCTGAGCGATGAGGTCTTTTGATGAATCAATAGCTAGACGTGATTGTTTGTCTTGATCACTAATGAAGATATGATTTCAGTAAAGATATGATTTCAAATTTGATTACAGACTTTGAATGATGTGCAATACCATGCCCCCTTTGGGATTAAAATTGAAATCTGACAAGAAAAGTCAGCATTGATAGTTCAGAAGCATGTTAATTGATTTGAGAAGTGGTTAAACACATCCGGGAACACATTCTGCATCATTGGAAGGTCCCAAAAGACCAAGTTTGACGAGGTTAAACCATGAGTTGACCATAGTTGACCAAGTTGAAATTTTGATAGTTTGATGTAAGATAATCAGTTAAGTTGAATAATGGATTTTTGTGATGATCGAATGTCGAATATGCAAGCAGTAGACCGTCCTAGGCCCAAAAATTTTAAATCATGATTTTGACATATTAAATGATCTCAGATTTGAATTTTGATCCCAAAAATAGATTCAAAATGTCAAAATTAGACAGGGGTACAATTTTCATGAAAAATGGAGCACTTTTGAAAATTAGGTCAAATGCTATATAAAGGCTTGAAGGGTCATTTTCAATTCATTTCAACCATTTGACTTTGGAAATTGTGCAGAGCGCTCTGAGCAAGAAAATGGTAGAACAACAAGATCTGAAGGTTCTTGTGAGTTTGCATCCATTTGAGCATAGCCGGAGATACCAAAGACCCTGACAGTATGGACATCCGATAGGTGGACCTCTGTGCCCCTTTGAAAATGCAAATTTTTCATGTTCCTAGCAATTTTTAATTTTTTTCGTACGCGTTTTGCTTTTTTCATTTTTGCATGTTTGAAAACTCATACGAGTCTCAACCCATACTTGTATGACATTTCATTTGAATTCACAATGTCATTTCAAGTCCACCCAAGTGCCGTATGAGAGGGACCCTTGTGTCATATGACATTTCACCGGGTCCCTCGAAACTCGTATGATCCTAGGTGCAGTGTCGTATGACCATGGAGTGTCGTTTGGTCTACTGTAGAATGTCATATGACATTTGATGCCAGTCTGGACTGTCATATGAAAAATAGAGTGTTGAAAACTGACTTTTAGGGCCAAATTTTGACTTTTTTGATGCCTAAAGCTGATCTCTGACTAGTAGACCTACCTTCTGAAGTACCTGACTGTCCAATATCTATACTATTAGCCTATTATTGAACCCAATTTCTAATAGAATGCCCTATTTTTGTATGATATAGGTGACATATCCAAATGTACACGTCTGACATTCATACCCGGCTACCCAGAGATTATGTGTTCTTCTTCCGGACCCGATGAGGGTTCATCTTGTTGCCTGTGGATTTGAGTATTTGATTCATTTACTCAACATTAGGGTAAATCATGGCCTTTTGACTACCTTGATTGAGAGATTCCATTTGGAGACACAAATGTTTCATTTACCTACAGGAGAGATGACCATGATGCCAGAGGACATCTATAGGATACTGCGCATTCCATTTCATAGCAGTCAGTATCCTGAGTATGTGAGTTCTGGTCAGGGTGGTCTTCATGCCTTTAGGCATCTGTTTGGAGATGATACATAGTTGACGAGGTCCATTTCCTGGGAGACCCTTGTACAAAGATATGGTTAGATGCACCGTTTAGAGTGCATTATTGCTGGTATGATCAGGGAGCTCATCATGCCAGGCTGTCAGTAGAATGGCTTTTTGATGGGATGGGCTCTAATGGTAGCACTACTTATGGCTACACCCACTGAGCTTGCCTGGGGTCAGTGCCTCTTGGCACATATGTTTTCAAAGATGCATGAGATCATGTATCAGGATTGCAAGAGCTTTGCTTCAGGAGCTCTTGTATTACAAATATGGGCCTGGGAGCATATCCCAGTATTGAGACCAATTTTTCAGACACAGTGGCAGCCACAGGAGCCAGTGATATATGCATATGCTAGTTATGTCACACAGGTCCATATGGGTCATACCGAGTACTTCTGGCGATGTCTAGATGACATGACTTTTGTTCATTGGAGGCCATATTTGAAGATAGAGGTCTGGCCCACTGTGAGGGAGTAGTATAGTTTTTTTTTAGAGTCGAGTACTTATTGGCCGCTCTCCCACTATTCTGGAGAGATTTTTGATTAGCAAAGTGTGGCATCAGTATGGATGCAGATAGGATACCCCATGAGAGTACACTGCATATGCTTGCATTGTGTGTGAGATTGGGCTCGGATGGACACTGAGGCTCTCCTATTCCTTATGTGCAGAGGAGTACAGTGCCATTATAGGTAGAGATTGGGACTACTGACCATAGGTTGTCGATGTAGGAGTGATAGATGGATACATTGCATGGCTTGTAGATCATCCCATCCACAGATTCTTAGATCCTACGGAGTTGATACCCTCCATGGAGGAGGTGATGGATGTTACAAGTGTTCCTATGGTACAGGGCCCGAGACCAGAGGCAGTGCATCCTACACCACCCAGACAAAGAGTGATAGCTCCATTGCAGAGATCATCTGGGCATATGAGGCCTCCTCATCCTTCTACTTCTCCCATAGGTACATCCATAGGGTCACATAGATGATCTAGGGGTGAGAGGGGTACTTTGGGTAGTATCGGTGCAACAGATGAGGTGTTGGGAGGTGAGCAGTTTGTAGGTGGTGATGTAGATCCTACACAGGTAGACACTACATTTGATTTGCATGTGAAGGTTAGATGTCATAAGGTGCATAGATCAGAGACCATGGGACAACATCCAAAGCAGCCAGCACCAGATATAGAGATGCCAGCAGCTACAACAGAGCCTACTGCTCCGCTCACTTCATCAGAGATGATTAGATAGCTCAGAGCTCAGGTCAAGGACTTGAAGGTACAGAGTGCCAAATGGGAGGAGAGGTTTTGGGAGGTAGACAGGTAGTGCACTGAGCTTCATGTAGAGCTTCACTTAGAGGTTTGAAGAATACAAATAGAGGTGACCCATCAGACCTCACGGGCCTCCTATTACGTGTTTGCATACTATGCTATTGTTCCTACTGAGCAGAGAGTACCTACATACTTTGAGTACATGGCAGCCTCAGAGGGAGCTAGGGCATTGAAGGTAGAGGTCATACCAGATGCACCACCACCTCTGCCACCAAATACCAAGGAGCATGCTGAGAGTTGATTCCTGTGGTCATGTTTTGATATATTCTATTCTTCTTTATCATTGATATACCATTTTGATTCTGATATCTTTCCGGAGCTCATTCTTTTGTACATTGTGCCAGTAGTGCACCCCTGACACATTTTGAGAGTTTTGCTACATATGAGATTGATATTTTGATTGTGACTTCATTTGTACTTGTCATGTTTTGATTTGATGATGATATCATGTGATGTTTATGCTATGAGTAGTGTAGAATGTATGTATGGATCGATGCAATGCAATGATTTCTTTCATATGTATGGATGTTATGCAAATGTAATTGATAATGAAAATGTATTTATGATTTATGCTTATGAAATGAATGTAATGTATGGTAACAAATGATAATGATATAAGATGTAAATGCAATGATACACATGATATGTTTGTGCAGGTTGATGAAGACAAGTACTCAGTCTTATGTCAAAAGGATGTTTAACTCTGGAGGGTTACTGCTTGTGGTTTGATGAAGAGACCTTTGAGTGAGACTCAGCTCTTGTTAGATGTGAAGAATTGATATGAAGAATTGTTTAAGATGTGAAGTTCATTTAGCCATTGTGAGATCATGAAAACATGCAAAATGCAAAGAGACATGCAAAATGAAATGCAACCTAAGACCTAGGACCTAGTCACTGATCATATGTCAATTTGTTATCATCATTGAACTTTTAGGTAACCGGATAAATCAATACAATGCCCACTAGCTAAAATAAAAACCATAGACATATGAATATTGATTTGTATGCGCAAGAATTAATACAACACCCACTTGTCAACAACCATGGATATATGAATATTGATTTTGTTGTTGGAATGTCGGATTAGATATAAGCACCAAGGCACAAACACCAGGATGACCTGAATATCTTGTCCATTTTGATATAGCAATTTGTATAAGCATCAAAACATGAATGTTGTGATGACCTGAATACACCTTGCATTTAAACACATCAAACAGTCAAGAGATCATTCTAAATCTAGTGTGAATTACCCGTAGTGACCCTTTATCATTCACATCCTTAGGTAAGATCGTGTTTCATAGTAGGAGAAAGAACTTACTCAAAAATACAATAGTGAGATCAAACTTCCTTGAATTTTCTAGGTATCAATGGTCGAGGTACGCATGGCCATCCAATTTGAGATAGAAGCTCTTATAGTCGGACACCACTCAATTCAAAATTTCCAAAGACGTTAGATTTTCACATACAAGCAGAAGACAAAGAAAAGATTATGCCCCTAGTCATCACTCTCTAAATCCTATAGAGGACATCATCGAAGAGCTCGAAGGGACAATATGAAAAAATCTCAATGCGAATCAGTAAGCATACAAGGAGATAAAAGCATGTAAAAAAGCATAGATTGTTTTTAGTTTGATGTTTGATTGCGTTGTTGTAGATGCAAAATCCTTTCTGGAGACAAGATAGACTTGACTGACTCAAATGAAGCTTCAAAGGACTCTGAGTGGATATGAGATGTCTAAGATATACTGGAGACCATAGGATATGACATTGATTGCCCCCAAGTTTGAACATTGATAGGATACAGACGCTTGAGTTGTTTGGTGTACATACCGACTTATTGAAAACTAGAAATGCAGAAACAAACTGGGAGATATGTACAAACAAAAGCAAAACTGAAAGCTAGGAAAGACCAAGATTGCACTGATAGATGAAGCATTTTGAAACAAGTGGTGCCCATTTTTCAAGTTTTCACCATCTTGGCAGAGATTCTATTTTTGCTACCAAGGCACCTTTTTCCAAGTTTTCACCAGGGCACTTTTCTTCTTTTTCATTTTTTTTTGTATTTTTCATTTTTTTTGATTTTTTTTGTGAATCAACAAGGTGCCTATTGCTAGGTTTTCACCAAGATGTTCATTTTTTTAGGACTTTTTCCAATTTTAAAGATTTTTTTTCAGGACATTTTACCATAGACTGAATGCCTTAGGTGTAGAATTTCTTCAGATGGAGAGCGTTGATTGGTTCTCGGAGCTGTTCTCCTTCAGTTGTTGAGAGTTGATAGGCAGCAGAGCCAAAAGTAGCAGTGATGACAAAGGGACCCAGCCAGTTGGGTTTGAACTTCCCCTTGCATTCTCGATGGGATTGATTTTTAAGATTTTCTCTCAAGACTAGATCGCCAACCTAAAATTCTCTATGTCTGACTTTCTTGTTGTAGCCTCTAGACATTCTCTTCTGATATACTCTAAGATGATCATACGCTGCTTGTCTATGCTCATCTAGTAGTTCCAATTCTTGTAACCTAGACACTTTGTAGTCATCATCAATTACTAGACCATGCATTCTGATTCTTAGTGATGGGATTTCAACCTCAATAGGTAGTACCGCTTCAGACCCATAAACTAAAGTGAAAGGTGTAGCCCCTGTAGGTGTTCTAATACTTGTTCTGTAGGCCCATAGAGCTGGATTAATCATGAGATGCTAGTCTTCACCAGTTTTGTTTACTGTTCTATGCAAGATCTTTAATAGATTTTTGTTAGAAGCCTCTGCTTGTCCATTCCCTTGTGGATAGTAGATAGAAGACCAATGTTGGGTGATCTTGAACTTGGCACATAGATCATCTAGATCTTTATTCTTGAATTGCCCACCGTTATCTATGATTATTGAATGAGGTATCCCATATCTGCATATGATATAGTTCAATATGAACATAGAGATCTGTTTCCCTGTTGCTTGTGTCAAAGGGACCGCCTCTACCCATTTTGTAAAATAATCTGTGGCTGTGATTATAAGGGTATGTCCATTAGAAGAATGAGGATGAATCATCCTAATAAGATCAAATGCCCATTGATGGAAAGGCCATTGTGTTGTAAAGGGGATTAGATCCCTCCCTGGAGCATGAATTAGGTTGCCATGCACTTGGCACTTTTGACAATTCTTAGCAAATTTGATAGCCTCTTTCTCCATTTCAGGCCAATAGTACCCAGCCCTAATAAGTTTTCAAGCTAGTGTTAAACCATTCGAGTGTGACCCACAAATACCATCATGGAATTCCTCTAATGCACGTTGAGACTCTTCCCATTCTAAACATCTAAGTAGCGTACCATGTAGACCTCATTTGTATAGATCATTACCAATGATGACATATCGGGAGGCATTACGGATAAGGTATCTCTTTTAATGATGGTTGAAGGTATCGGGGATGATTTGGTCTTGGAGATAGGAAAATAGGTTTTTATATCAGTTTGAATCATGACCTACAATAGTGCAGATCATGCAGGTTTTGAGGGAGTCATATGTAGGATAAGATAGTGCTTCCACCAGAAACTCGTAGCGTAGCTCATGTTCAGGCTGCTGTAATAAAGTAGATAGTGTTGCCATTGCATCGACAACCTTGTTCTCCATTCTAGGAATTTGTTCAAATGTGATAGATATGAAATATTTCTTAAGATCATCTACCATTCTCTTGTAAGGAATGAGCTTTTTATCTTTAGTTTGGTACACATCATTAACTTGATGAATAACAAGTTGAGAGTCTCCATGAATGTGTAGCTCTGTTACTCTCCATTCAATTGCTATTTTCATACCATTCAAAAGGGCTTCATATTTTGCAATATTGTTTATGCAGGGGAACTTTAGTCTGAATTCTTTTGGGATGGATTATCCTTGAGGAGTTATGAAAAATATGCCTGCTCCAGATCCATTCTGTGTATAGGAGCCATCAAAGAACAACTGCCATTCTCTAGAAGATAGGTGCATAATAGAGGAGTCTGGAAATTCCATTTGCATTGGTGTGTCATCAAACATGGGTGCATCTGGTAGTTGATCAGTAATAACTTGACCTTTTATAGCTTTTCTTTCAACATATTCAATGTCAAATTCACTTAGAAGCATGACCCATTTAGCCAGTCTACCTGTGAGGGCAGCCTTACTTAGTAGGTATTTTAGTGGATCAATTTTTGCTACTAGATGCATGGTATGAGCTAACATATAGTGTCTTAGTTTCTGTGATGCAAAGATCACAGCAAGATAATCTTTCTCAATCATAGAATAGTTCTTTTCATACGCCACCAATGTTTTGCTTATATAATAAATGGCTCTTTCCTTTTTCTCTTCATCATGTTGCGCTAGCAATGCCCCCAGTGATGTGGCCATTGCGGAGACATATAAGATCAATGGCTTCCCATGAATAGGAGGCATCAAGATAGGTGGATTTGATAGATACTTCTTGATATGGTTAAAGTTGTTCTCACATTCTTCATTCCATGCAAAGGTCACACCTTTATGTAATGTTTTTGTAAAAGGCTGTGATATGTCCGCTAGCTGTGATATGAATCTTCTGATAGATTGAACTCTTCCTTGAAACGTCCTCATTTGACTGATATTCATGGGTGGTTGCATCTCTATTATAGCCTTGACTTTAGCCAGATCAACTTCAATGCCCTTCTTTGAAACTATGTATCCTAAGAGTTTTCCAGAAGTGACACCAAAAGCACACTTCTTAGGATTTAGTCAAAGACTAAACTTTTCCATTCTGTCTAGGATCATGCTCAAGTCCTTTAGATGTTTAGTTCTGATCATAGATTTTTCTAAAGTATCATCAACATAATCTTCCATAGTTCGATGCATCATGTCGTGGAAAATAGATGTCATTGCTCTTTGATATGTAGCTCCAGCATTTTTAAGCCCAAATGGCATGACATTCCAACAGAAGGTGCCCCATGCATATGTGAAAGCAGTTTTCTCTTGGTCCTCTAGAGCAATTTTTATTTGGTTATATCTAGAGAAACCATCCATTAATGAATACATCTTGAAACCCATAGTCATGTCCACTATCATATCAATGTTAGGTAGTGGAAAATCATCCTTAGGGCATGCTCTATTCACATCTCGAAAGTTTGTGCACACTCTGATTGAGCCATCTGGTTTAGAAATAGGTACAATATTAGAGATCCACTCCACATAGTCAATAAATCAGATGAATCCAGCATTTAGGAGCTTCTCTAATTCAGTTTTTACCAGGAGTGCAACATGAGGATGCATCTTTCTCAATTTTTTCTTGACAGGTTTGACATTTGGAGCAATAGATAAATGATGCATTATAAGATTGGGATCCAATCCTGGCATATCTGAATATTTCCATGCAAAGTTGATCTTCTTCTCTATGAGGAATGTTGTAAATTTTTGTTTCTCTTCTTCTAATAATAGTTGTGCTACATGTACCAATTGTGGTTCCTCTGTTGTACCCAAATTGATGGATTGAGTGGGCTCAATTATAACTGGAGATCTATCCTGTAAATGACTCAGAAGGACATCAAATATCTCATCCTTAGGCACCTCAGAGAGGTTTTCACCTTTGGATACGTCTTTTATTTTTACTTTTGTAGGTTCTGAGACTGCCACAAAGTGGTTTTCATCCTCAGAACTCTTTTTCTTTTTCTTTTTAGTCTTGTTTTTCTGACTAAGATATTTGATGTCTGACTCAGTCATGCTGACACTCAGTTCACTGAAGGAAGTACTCATAGGCTCAACTACATTGAGGTAGCAAGTGAGGCCATAGTCATTTGGGAAGGTATAAATACCATGGCTTGGATTTGTGGAGGTTTGATCAATAAGTTCTGGATATTTGATAGTCAAAGTAGGGAAAGATTGGGAGATAGTGTTTATAGATATGGATCTGTCATCATTGGTCCTAACCTGATGCTCGAGTTCAAAGGTGATACTACAAATTAAGACATCCAATTCATGAATAGGCTCAATGTCATCGTGGGAGTCCAATTCAGCCATAGGTGGATCAAACTTGATAGGTTCATCATTTCACTCTAGACTTATGTTGGTTTGAGGTGCATATTGTTGAATAACATCAACATGTTTCTTTGTGATAAGCTCATCTAGTTTTGGGATGACTCCCCATTCATAGTCATTAGATTCATCTTCTGATTCAGGATCTCTAGGAAATCTTAGAACATGAGTAAAGTCGGTGTGAATACCCCAAGAAGGGTTACCCTCATATTCTAATTTGTATTCATACTCATGAGAATCTGTCTCAGAATCACTACCACTTCCCTCTTCTTGATTGTTTTCAAGATTAGTTGGTTCTTGTGTTGCAACTATCTCTTGATTGATAGTAGGTTCTTGTGTTTCTACTACATTAATTCTTTTGATAGGATCATCTTTATCATCAAGAAGGTCTTTGATCTCTTTAGGCAATTTTTCATAGGGGATGAGTTCTGAACTATCTGAATCACTATCGGATGGTTCTGTTTCTTCTTTCTTAAGAAGAGGTTTCCCTAGTGCGATTTTCTCTATAACATGAGAGCAATTATCTTTGAGGTGATAGGGTTTCTTCTTAAAGCCTAAGCCAACTTTGTTTTTATTTTCTCTACCAGTATGTGGGATAGGTACCTCAAGACCTTTTCGTCTGATTCCTAGAGGTCCTTTACCTAAATATCCCATCTTAGCTATTAATTTATCTCCTGGACCATATGACTTGGAAGGGAGTTTGGAGATTGCAGAGTCACTAGTTTGAACAACTTGAGATTCGGGTTCATCTTTGTACAGCCATGATAGCACAGCCTCATCCTCTTCAAATTCTTGCTTGGATACTTGATCTGCTACAAAATTCTTTTTATATGCTCCAAGAGGTTCTTTAGAGTCTGGTTTGGATTGTTTCAAATATTGCCCATAAGACTTAGGCAAGATAGGGAGAGATGTCAAAGATAAGACTGGCTCGATAGTATATTCTCCCATACTATTTTCTTTGATATTAACCTCTTTTGCAAGATCTTCCATTTTAGATGTGGATGCTTCTTTAGTTGGTTCAATGGAAGATTCTCTATTATTAGGCACAAGCTTATCTACACTTTCCTTCAAGGTGTTGCAAGTTGTATTCAGATCTGTGGGGATAGTAACCTCTACTCCTTCATAAGGAAACTTCAAACATTGATGGTACATAGAAGGAATAGCTTGCATTTCATGTATCCATGGTCTCCCTAGAAGGATGTTGTAGGCCAAAGGTAGATCAAGCACTTGAAAAATGGTATCTTTGATAACTGGACCCACTTTGATAGGTAAGACAATGGTGCCTTTAGAAGATCTTTCTTGTTCATCATAAGCCTTGATAGTTATTTTCTTTCTAGGATCAATAGCCAATTTTGAAAATCCCAATTGTGTGATCAAGCTGTAAGAACAAATGTTTAGGCCAATGCCCCCATCTATCAACACACGTTTGACTCTACGGTTCTAGATCAAGACATCTATATGCAAAGGCTGATTATGTGGGTGACTCAAGGAGTTGTCATCTTCCTCTAAAAAGGAGATATATTGCAGAGATGTAAGATGTCCAACCATAGTCTGGAACCTATCTAAATCAAGGTCATCAGGAACATTGGAACTGAGCAGAGCTTTTTCAAGAATGGCTCTATGAGCTGGAGATATTCAAAGCAACTCAAACATGAAGATTTTCGCATTAGTGTGCTGGAGTTTTTGAACAATGCTATAAGACATAGGCCTTGTATCCTTTGGATTGGAAGATTTGGAAGTAGCCTTCTATTTAGAAGCAGATGAAAGATTGAAGGGAACCTTAGGGACATTTGATGAATCTAGGATTTGTCCTTTCAGATGCGTTTGAGCTTGTGATCAAGTAACTACGTTAGCTGAGGAATGATCTTTGTCTCTTCATACAATTGTGATGACATTGAAACTTTCAGAGAGACATGGTTCAACCATATTGATGACAGCATTATTTCTAGGGTAGGCATAGTTGACTTTTGCCCCCATATTAGGTTGAGAAGTTGAAACTTCTTGACCATGTTTCAGAAATGGTTCTATGAATGTTGTATGATCATTATTGCTCATGGGATTATGAATTGTGATGTCTCCACTATCGATTGGATCTTGAATGGTATGCTTCAAGTGATAGCAACTACTAGTTTTGTTACCTTTACTCCGATGGAAATCATAGAATTCATTTTCCTTCCACCATATTGGTTTGGGGTCCTGAGCATTTGGTCAGATTGGTGGTAAAGAGATGATGTTATCAACCAGTAGAGTTTTCATAGCTGATTCTAAAGACTCTCCTAGAGGAGTAAATTTTTGATGTTTATCCCATTTTTTGTATTTTGGCTTCCTTTGAGATGGTGGAGAAGACTTTTTCTCTGAAGTTTTAATGGCTCGAGTGCCAAGAGTGAGATTGTAGGATGGTGCCTTTGATGGGGCATGAACAATGTCAAAAACACCATCTATGACGATGCCTTTGTTCTTGTTCCAATTTTTGTTCTTATCTTTAGAACTGAATCCTGATTCATACTTGTCCTTTTGAAGTGTGATTTCTCCTTTTTTCACAAGCACTTTTTCAATTTTGATAGCATTATCCACCATCTTATCAAAAGATGTATGATCTTGCATTTGTAGAGGATAATTGATTTCTGGAACAAGGTTATTGATGAAGATTTCTAGTTTTTCTATTTCTAGAATAGGTCTGGCATATAGAGAGAACTTTTTCCTCCATCTCTTGAGAAATGTTAGGAATGGTTCCCCTAGATATTGCTTGAGATTACAAATATCAATCATGGTGATGGGATGTTGAATATTGTAGGAGTATTGCTGGTAGAACAATTTAATCAATTCCTCAAACATCTTGATCGTAGGAGGCAATCTTGAAAACCACTGAATGGATGCTCCTCCCAGAGATCTAGGAAAAATATGCATCAAGTAGGTTGGTTCATGCATGAATTCCATGGATTGCGTATAGAACTCTCTAACATGATCTTGAAGATCAGAGTGTCCATCATACTTATCATACTTTGGCATCTCCACTCTTTTTGGAAATGGTGGCATATACAAGTTTTTGTCAAAAGGAAAAGGGCATAGAGCTTCCATGGAGAACTCTTTGGGTCCCTTTTCTTTCTCAAGGCTATTAAATTTGACTTGTAAAGCATGTATCTATTTCATCATAGCTATGAGTGGAGTTTCTTCCTTATGCGTAATGATATCTTCAACATTAAAGTTGGGAGGAAGTTTAGCTCCTTGATGAGCTAGTTGTAAAAAGTATGCTTCTCTATCTTCTTTCAAGAAATGCTTCATCATTCGTTTGAAGTTATCATCATTTTGATATTGAGAAATTTCTTCAGGTGTGGGTTCTTGATCTACCCCATGTTGAGATTGAGCTCTTTGAGAGCCAAAATTTGTCCCTGCTTGAGACATGGTAGGAGTTTGTGGACTCCCTGGATTAGATTGATGAGGGGTATGTTGAGTACCTCCATGAGTTGATGGAGGGGGTATGTAACCAGATTTCAATCAATAGTTTCCAAGACCATCATCCTCCTAAAGACCAAAATTGATGAGTTGCTCAAGAGTCAGAGTTTGGGTAGTGGTGATAGATTTCTTGTGAGAGGAAGCTCTAGTCTCCACCATCAACTTTGAGTGAAACAAAAGAATAAGATTCAGATAACTGAAGAATGAATTGAATCAAGATGATCAAATGATGCAACCTTGTCAAGGTTTGATTGATTTGAAGATTTGATTAGATGTGGATGAAGGATACTATGCCTTGGATGTATGGGTAGGTTCCCAAAAGATAGCGGACAAGATATCACAACACTTAGTCATTTTGATGATTGATTGAAGATTGGTAGTTATGACAAGGTTTTGACACAGGATGATAAGGACTCAAATCGATTAAACAGAAGGCTGAATCAGATTCAAAAGGCCACTTTTAGGAAAATGATTGGACTCTTAATAGCTACTGCTCTATTCCTGACACAGTGATTCATTCGACAGATTCTAAAATTAGGCTGAAAAAGCTAAATATCTGGCAATTCTGATAATTTTTTGACAACTTTCAAAAATTTCCCAAATGACACTCTGTAGACTTGTACGACAGTGGGTATGCTATGAAACGACAGTTGCAAAACTCATACGACAATTGGAAACAAGATTTTGACTCTTAGAATTTTCTGGCATCAAAACTCGTATGACACTGGGTTGGTTATCATACGATAGTTGAGTATCAATGAAATGACAGTTGAAAATCTCATACGACAATTTGGTAGCAATGAAACAATAGTTGCAAAACTCATACGACAGTTGCAATATTTTGACTTTGAGAATTTGCTGGCATGGAAACTCGTACGACACTGGGTACTCAATCATATGACAGATGGGTTGTAATGAAATGACACTTGATGGAAACTCGTATGAGTTTCTAACCTCCTGAGATGACTTTTGACTCCAAAAAAGGATTTTACTTCAGATTTTGCAAATTTTGAGTTTTCAGATTTGAATTGTTTGCAAATTGTATTGTCTAGATTTGAGGATTGTAATAGATTTGTTCATTTTTAGTAACTAGATAGATAAACAAGCACACAAAACAGCAAGCACATGATTTCAAGCATGTCTAAAAATAATGAACAAGGGTAAAAGCAACCTTGCACATGAGCAATCAAGTGACTTATTTGTTCTAATCCTCAGAAGCGCTAATTGTGTATGTTCCAAAAATGTTTTACAATAATGCACGTATACCCTATAAAATGAAAATTTTGCCTCGCTAGGGTTTTTAGTAATGGTTTGACTCTGCAACTTTTATGATCCAAAGGGGTGAACTCCAATTGCGGTGCACTAGGGTTTTGACACAGTCCGTGAAATTAATCTTTAGGAGCTGCTAGGGAGATCTAACAACCCAACAATGAACCATACCTGTGGAGATTTCTTCCACAAGGACATTTATATAGCGGCTGTCACTACCACAGTGAAAATGGCTATTACCGCTTGAGGTTCTGTCAATGCAGTTTACCCTATGAAGCGATTGTCCGCTATGGTTAACCCTCTCAAAAGGTGACTCACAGTATGATACCACAAGGGGACTTGGCTCCAGATCCAAGGTTTTGATGCCTCTTCACTTTTAACCCAAACAAAGCAAGAAGATTAATTTGACATGCTAAGACAAAGTTTGTCTCACCAAGGTCTATGATATCAACCCCACGTGATCTATCAACCTCTCTGAAGAGAGAATGTGTCAATTAATAAGGGAAGATGCACTAATCAATTTTGATTCACCAAAGCTCATGATGTCTACCCCACATGATCTATCAACCTCTCTTGGGAGAGAATGTATTGATCAATAAGAGAAGACACACTAACCAAGTTGAATGTGAAACGCACTAAGTATCCTCCCTACCTACAAAGATTCTATCATCAAGAAGGATTTCACTGGGAATCCAATCTTTCAAGAATCACAAATAGTGTTCATAGGGCCTAATTACTATGTGAGCACATATGTATGTTTCCAAAAGCAAATCTACCAAAAGTATCCAAAAAGTAGAAAGAGGAACACTTAACGCTTAAATCAAATATGAGATGAGTCCACAAGATGGAACACTTAACACCTCACACAAGCTAAAAATGAGTCCCCAACTTAGAAAACAAGTGAGTTCCTAAAAGCACAAAAGGGTTGCCAAGTGGAACACTTAACGCTTCTATCCTATTGACCCCTCCCCTTTATGGCACTGAGATTGCAACCACGGGGTGGAATGAGGGGCTGGTGGATTAGCGAGTCCAATAACCCAAGATAGCAATCAAGATCAATCACAAGTATCTGAGACTACTTAATGAATCCTTAAGGGATCACAACCTAGTATCAATTATGCAAGTGTGTAAAACAAAAGCATGAAAAGAATCACCCAAGCTAGACACACGAGAGATTTATTTTAAGCCCCAAATCAAAATATTATCAGCACAAGTGGAATACCTGAGATCCTCGTAATGTGCTTAGTAGATGTTTACCTGATTTTGAGCAATTCTTGTACTTTTTCCAATCAAAACCAGCAGAAATCAATCAGAAATAATAAATTTCAATTGTTAGGGTTAGCTGTCAGTCAAAATCCAAAAATCAAATCTAACAAACTGCCTGCAAAAATGAAATGACAATTAAAATCTGGTACCGAAACTCATATGACAGTGGGTCTGTTACTAGATGACAATTTAAACCTGATGCTGAAACTCATATGACACTGGGTCTATTACCAGACGACAGTCTAGAAACTCGTACGACATTGGGTGTCTGATGAAACGATAATCCAGCCTCCAAACGATAGTGGGTGCCTGATGAAATGAAACTCGGTCAACTATCATACGATAGTGGGTTCAAAATCATATGACTTTTGTCAGAAACTCATACGAAGATTGTACAGACAAAAAATAAAAATCATATTTTTGAACAAAAACTGAGGAGAAAAAGATAGAAATTGATAGAATTGAATTGGAAACCCATTTTAGGGCCCCATGGTGGGCACCAGAAATGTGTGTGTGAAAATTGTACTTGATCTTTAGACAACACTTCAGTAAAACATTAGAGGTTAGCAAAAATCAAAATCGTGCAAAATTGAAATCTAATTTAACCAAGCGATTTACTGCCTTCTAGTAGGTGCGAGATTAATGTTCTTAGATTGTTATCGAGATCAGTAACCTAGATGACACCTAAATGAAGGATTTGAATGCCAAACTAATATGAAATATGAATGCAATTAATCTATATTTTTGATATTTTCTATGCAATGATATGATGAAAACTGATATGAATCTATGCTAATATGAAAATTGATATGCAATGCTAATCTAGAAATGATATGATATGAGAATGAAAATTCTAATGATAATATGAAAGCTATGAATTTGAAATTGATCTCACAAAGCTTCGAATCCTCAAATTTATCTTTCAAGCTCCAATTGTGCAAATTCTCCAAATCTGATATGCTATGATTCCTGTAGAGTAAGTTTGCAAGTTGCGAGATATGAATTATGAAGAGCTGAGCCTTGGTTTTATAGAAATCTGGGGCTTTGGAGGTGCATGCGAAAAAGCCATAAATCACTCAGATTAACTCAGCTTGATTTTTGAGTTATTTGATAATAAAGATAATTTAGTCACAAAAACATGCAAATCATGCAAAAGCATAGTTCAACTCGAATTAGAAGTTTAGATCAACTTTAAAATTCAAAAAGATGTTGAGTTTCAAAAAGCTAACAACTTGCATTGATTTTCCAATTTGAGTTTAACTGGTCCTTGAATGTGCACATGGATAATTATGATTTAATAAATAAATAAAGTGATTTATTCTCAACTTAACTGCTTTTTGAAATAAAATAATTAATTTATGGGTTAATTAACTATTTTATCAAACTTTTATTAAAAACTATATTATTAAATAATGACAACTTGCTTTAGTTAGTTAAATAAGAATTTAATCAATTATTCATAGGATATTGGATTTATTGTCAAAATTAAATAATACAATTAATAATAGATAGAATTAAATTTAATTACACAATTAAGTGGCAAGATATTAAATCTAATTAATTAAATATGAAAATATTCAATTAATCAAACTTAGGATAAATGTGATTTATTTCCAAATAATCATTAAATTAAAGATAATTAAGATAATTAGGAATATTGCTAGGAATATTCTCTGATGCAGAATTTAAGATAATCAATTATGATTCAATGATGTTTAGATGTGCCTTAGATTAGGACTTCGATGTTGATTTCATTTGATGTGTTGATATAGGAGGTTAATGAACCTATAGCCCATTTTTGGGGTATTACAATCATTAGTGTATGTGTAATTAACTTTAGCATTGGTATTCTTAGCGTTTGAAGACTCACCCTTCTCATGAGGAGGGAAGGGATCCTTAAATGCTTGATGGTTTGAATTCTTGTTATGGCCATCCACAACAATGTCAACACTATCGATCAAATCTTGGACCTTGTGTTTCAGCTGAAGACAAGTAGAAGTCTTATGACCCTTATTATGGTGATAGTCATAATAGGCATTGTCATTCCACCAATGAGGTCATGGTTGTGGGTCATAGAGACACTTTTCCAAAGGAGTAAGAATCTGATTTTGCACAAGAATTTTATAGACCACATGAAGTGGTTCTCGCAAGGAAGTGAATTCTCACTTGGGTCAAGATGCCCAAGGTTTATTTCTAGAAAACCTTGAAGGTTGCTGATTTGCCACCATAGGCTTTTCAATTGCCTTAACTGCTTGTATGGTGGAAGAGAGATTAAAAATTGACTTAGCAGGTTTCAGGGTCACATTGTCAACCACTCCATCATTCACAATGTCTCTATTCTTGTTAACAAACTTCCCTTTATCCTTATTTGAGTTTGAAGATCCCTGCTTGTTGTCTTTACTCAAAGTCAATTCACCTTTCTTAATCATAAAGGCCTCTATTCGCACTGCTTGTTTGATCATGCTATCAAAAGTTAGAGGACCTTGTAATTGCGCTTGGTATCCAAAGTTTGGGACAAGATTGTCTAAGAAAATGTCAAGTCTTTCAGACTCTGGTAGCTTATGAGGACACCTTGTACATAATTGTCTCCACATTTGGAGGAATGTTAGGAAAGATTATCCTTGTCGCTATTTTAAATTGCAAAGATCCCAGATGTTGACTGGATGCTAAATATTATGTGAGTAATGTTGGAGAAACAGATTAGCCATTTCATCAAAAGTCTTAATGCCAGTGGGCAATCTAGAAAACCATTCCATCGTGGGTCCACCCAAACTATGAGGAAATAAGCGCATAAGATATGTTTGATCATGCATGAATTCCATAGATAATGCACCAAACTCCCTCAAGTGATCTTGGGGATCAGTTGCACCCAAGTATTTATCATATTTAGGGAGCTCTACACCTCTAGGAAAAGGTGGCATATGTAGACTTCTATCAAAGGGGAAAGGACAAGTGCTTTCAAGCATGAATTGTTGAGCGGGTTTGTCCTTATTCTTCGCAAGTTGACTAATCTAATTTTGCATGTCTCGGACCATTTTTTGCTACTTTGGGGTCTCAGTTTCTTCTTCCTTGGCCACGAGTGTTTCAACTTGATAGTATGGGGGTAACTTGGCCTCTTGTTTAGCTAACTCAAGGAAGTATTTTTCTTTCTCTTCTAGAAGGAGGATCTCCATCATTTTAATAAGACTCTTATTAGCTTTGGAAACATCTATATCATGTTGATTTATCACATCATTTTCATTCCCAAGGATCTCATAAATGCTCAGAATCTAATCTTGTTGCTGATCATCTTGGTTTTGATCGAATGGAGGAGGGTGATAGAAATATGTGGGTTGTCGATCGGCTTGAGGTTTGTTTTGAGATTAATCATCATTGTGGGACTGATTTTGGTCATGTTGAGATTGACCATGAGGCTGCTCATTCTAAGGTTGAGCATGACATGGGTCATTAGAGGATTGACCATGATACTGATTATTTTGAGATTGTTCATAAGTTTGACTGTACTTGGCCAGTTGGAAATCAAACAGATCTTCCATCTTGTTAATGTAGGACTGTGCAGTGATTGAAGCCTTAGTAAAGTGATATGAACAATGTCAATGGGGTGTAGCAATGGTAACTTTTGGTGAATGAAAAGGGTCAAAAGATTTAACAAATTCAGGTGGGAAGATATCATGATCAGTATCAACAGATTCAATAATAGGAGCTATTCGAGGGAGTGGTCTTCCAAAGTTATGAAACAATGAGTTCTCTCAGAAGTATGAGTTGTGAGAAACCAGGTTGCAATTCAAACAAAGGATTAAAACACTCCTAGAACACTAGAGGTGATGGTTGAGATGGGCTATCTTTTGAAGTACTCAATGAGGAACTTGAGGATCTCTCATAAAGTTTAGATTTCGCAACAGATTCAGGATGATCTATTTCTTGGTTAAGAGGTTCACTTATATCTTGACCAGTATTATGAATGGGATAAGTTTTTCCACTTCTAGTTGTGACAGTCATAGATGAAAATGCAAAGAAGAGAAGACTCAGGATAATGCTAGACTCTGTATCTAAGATAACAGAAAGGAGATAAATTGCTAGAACAACCAAGATGTGAGATGGACCTAATACGAATCGTCAAAAGAGGTGGCTAGAATAGCTGAGATAAGGCTATTGCAACATGAGGTACAAAAGGCATAAAGAGATAAGGTAAAACAACAAGAGACAACACGAGTCAAAGAAAAGATTAATCGATTCCTAACTCAGGACAACCAGTTTCTGATGGTGAACGATAGGAAAACAAAAAAATAGACCTCAGACAAAAAGTAGATCAGGAAAAAGTTTGACCAGTCAACAGGAATTTAGTCTTTATTTTTGAAAATTAGGCTACAGTTTCACATGAGAGATTACTAGGCTGTACGAGAACACCAAACTTCACGTGAAAGAACAAAGTCTCGCATGAGAAAGTGCTCTGAAAAGTGAAACTTCGTATGGGAAAAATCCAAAGTTTGACAGTTCGACATAGTTTTCAAGGTAAAAGTTGAATTCTGAGATACAACTTGAATTGATGTCTGACAGAAAATCTAGTTTCCTAACAGGTTTGAAGAACAGTTTAGTCAACAATCTTGTTTTGAGGTTTCAAGCATTCATTTAAAGACACAAAGGTTTAGATCAAGCAGTTGTGATACAAGTAGTCATTAACAGACCTATCAAGGACAAAGCAACTTGATAGTATCAGGGGAGTCTTTGTTTGATCATGATTGGACAATGTTTAAGACTCGATAACAAACACATAGCTATCCCTACCAAAAATGGTGAGAAGACAAAACCTTTGCCCAACTGCTTATGCACATACATGCACCTCACATAGCCGTGTCACCCCCTAGAGGGTGCCCATGTTTTCAATGTTTCCAAGGACTCAATAGTATATGTTCAAATATTACCCTTAAAGTAAGGGCCAACATCATATACCACCTTCAAGCCTCCAGGTGTATGCCTATGGTGGGAATCTATGAGAGAGATTCTTCCCCCTCCTTGCACAAAGATTATGCCTCCTTTTGGAGGTGAATCGGGTAGGCCACTAGCTAAGAAAAGTTTTTAATAGGCTTCCATTCATACTAACCTCTGGTGCCCCTAACATAGGGCTAGGGCCTCATAGCCACATTGACATTTGAAAGCCGTACACCCCCACAAGTAGGGGTAGGAGTGGCGCTGCTCAATACAACAAACAAGGCCTTCTCAAGATGATAGTCAAAATCATGAGAAGGAAGCTAATATGGATTTGGAGTCTTTAGACTCAACAAAGCATTCTTTATTAAAGTGAGGTGGAATCACCAGTGAAAGGTGCATACTCACTTGGGCCGTTCCCAGAGGTTCAACTTTTGGCAGGCCCTCTAAAGATGACCCAACTTGGCTTAGATCCGAGGGTTTGATTTTTTGTTTCTCTCAAAGAGAGAAGTGCATAATTCTCTACCTCATCACTTCACCCAAACACATCAAGTAGATTCATCACCGAGTTAGCTTCACTTCATCAAATCTACAAGCTTTTGGGTTTCTGGTTCTCTCAAAGAGAGAAGAGCATAATCTCTTGGCAAGTAGAAGTGTTAAAGATTCAATACCTTTCTCTGCTTCCCCAAGAATCTATCATATTAGTTGGATCATTGGGTTTTTGGGTTCATTCATGGTCATCACCTCCATGTAATGAAGAGCCAAATTCCCTAGCCCACTATCAAAATTCTCAAGAAATTTTAACGTAGCCCTATTTAGACTATGTGAATGAAAGCAAGAAACAAACACAATGTTTTTATGAGATCTTTGACTATCATCCTACAATGAAACCATTATCATGTTTTATGTTCTTCATCAAATGTCCTATAGAAAACTGTTATACTGTGGAAAGAACAGAGAAATGGAAATTAACAGCAAACAAAAACTATTAGAAATCTGGAACAAAAAACATAGAGACTGGAAAATTTTTAAAAATTGGAATCAAATCTCATGCAAGGAAGTACTCCATAGTGCGTGAGAAAACACAAGGTGCTATGCAAGGATGTAAAATTTCACACGAGAGAGTGCTACTAAGAGAGAAACTTCACACAGTATGCTCTAGATTCTTGCATGAGAATCTGTACATAAGGAAGTATGGACGCACGATAGAGCTCAAATTTCCTGTCAGAAAAATCAAGAATGAGGCTATAAATTGATCTTTTCTACCCCATGGTGGGCACCAAAAATGTATATAGTCGAATGTGGACCTCTAATCCAACTACACACACAACATAGTCATTACTCACACAGTCAAATTATGAGAATGAGTATGGATTACTCAATTTGAAATTCATGGTGAAGCAACCTATTTCCTCCTAATTAATTGGGGTGTTTAATTACTCTTAGATTGGAGAGCCAACAACCATCAGACCAAGTTAATATGGAGGATTTTGAAGACTAAAATGATAAGAAAAATACAACTAATCTAAGATGAAAATGCAGTTTGTAATCTAGAATGAAGTGCAAATTTTAATCTAAGAGTTTGAAAATAAAAATGAAATGCAGATTTACTCTAAAGAACTTGAAATAAAGATGTAAACTAAGCTAAGAGCAAATAAGAAAAATTAATCTATTATGAAATGCAATTACACTAAATGAAGATTGATCTAATAATGCAATAAAAGCTTGAAAGATATGAATAAAAATGAGATAGAATTTCGCTATAGTTTATGTGCTCTCAAAATTGCTCCCCTTCGAATGAAGAATGAGGTTCAAGATATAGGCAAGCTTGGAAGAGGAATGAAGATTTTCTTGATTTGAAACAGTGGAATCTTGATTTCCAATGGAGGAGAAAGAGACAAATATTAGAGAATTACTTAATTAAAGAAATGGATTATTGCCACATGGGTGACTCTTTGAATATTTGATTTATTAAATGCAAATATGATAATCCATTCGAATAACCAAGTAATTTATTAATTCCTTTTATGGGTATTTAGCTAAAGGGGTGAGTTTAATTTAATTTAAAGCACTTAGGACTTTAGAATTAAATTGATTTATCATAGGGGTAATTTAGCTAATAAAAGTCAAAGACTTTAGGAATTAATTATAATATTTGATTAATGCAATTTAGGGATTTTTTCAATTGACATCAAGTCAAATTAAGTCAAGTAGGAGAGAGAAAATTGCCTAGTAAACTAGAACTTTGATGATGCAGAAATTTGAGGAATGCACCAAAATTGATTGAAATTGATAGGTGCCAATTTTGGGGTATTACAGGAAGAACCTTCATATTTTTTGGTCAATTATTCTTTGACCCATCATTGTGTAACCCTTCTTGTGTGAGTGTGTTGAGCACCCATTTGGAAAGATCAAAGTCTCATGTTCCAACCTCATGTGTACTTCACCTTGTGGTTGTAATTACCATCATCATATTGTGTTCCTAGTGAGATTGCATTGTTTATGTAGTATTTTTTTTGAGGTCGTTCACATGCATTCTTTTGATTGAAACCTTGCATAGTGAAATTATTGCATTGCGTGGAAAAGAATAAAGAAACTGTATTATGAAATAATATTATTTCATTGTTAAAATCATAGTGATGCATATGATTGAGATCTTAGATGCTTCACTATTTGTTGTGTGTTTGGATATGTTCTCTAATGCTGCTAAGATGTTGTGTTCATTGGTACCTTGTGGTGATTACTCCCTCTTAAGTGACTAATATTGGTCATGATATTTCATGAATGTGTTTAATGATGACATGCATATACATTATTATCAACGTGTACTTTTATACGCAAAACAAGAATGTATATTGGTCATGATATTTCATGAATGTGTTTAATGATGACATGATATCTTCCTTTGTATGAATGTGATTAGCTATATTGTGAAATTGATGAGTAAATGTATACCATCTCAATGAGATTAGGGTTTTCATGATCCTCTTTGTAAAGTGATAAGATATGGATAGTTGACTTTGGTAGACCTCAATTTTTACAATTGTTAGAATAATGATATATTCCATTTTATATTATTTATTGAGGAAAATTTTGCCTAGCTATGGTTGTTTTTGAATGTTTACATTGGTTTTTGGTGTGTATTCTTATTGAGATTCTAGTTTCTCTCATGCTGTGATTTTGAGATCTTGAACGATTCCTTCTTGGAATTGTTATTCTAGATGGTTGGGTGTGACTTAGTCCACCTACAAGATTTAACTCTTGTGTGGATCTTGAGACCATACCTTGTCTTTGTTTTTGCCTCTATTGAGTGATTGTAGATGTGATTGATGAAAAAATATTTGTTATTGTTGTTGGTGAGTGTTCTTTGGGTTCACTTCAGTTGCGGGTTCCCCAAATCCACTTGGGTTGGCGTAGTGTGGGGATAGAGAGAGTCTCCTTTCCAAGTCTTAACACTCCCTTGGTGTTATCTATATATGATTATATATATAATATTATATTGGTTATGTTATCCCTTCTTGGTGAGACTCCATGTTAGAGATTAGGTTGCTAGATAATTGTTGGTGGTATGATATTCCTAGATTTAGACTAGAAGGATGTAGACCTTGTGGGCATATCCTACCATTGAGTTTGGTTGTAAATTTGAGTGTAAGTGGATTTTTGACATTTGGATTCATTTACACTTTGTTGAAGGTGAGACCATGGCCTAGTTGGGTTAAGTAACACTAGTTTCAAACTATAGCTGAGATTTCAATGTCAGAGCAATCATATTTCTCCTATGCTTGTTATTTAGTTGGGATTTGAGCATCCATTCATGTGGAAGGAGTACACTATTGATCCTCCATTATGTGAGTGTTCTTTATTGTAAGAGGAATTTTTATATGTTTTTATCTCCTGGTACCCATGAGTTGGGTGTAATATGCCTTAGAGAAGTGCAATTATGGTAGAGAATCCTTACCTTTTGATTCTTGGTTTAGTTAGTGAGACTCTGGTTGGATTAAAGTATGCTCTAGGTGAGCATGGTAGTGATTTTCCATCTTTTGGAGATGACCATTCCCTTATCCTTGAGTTGTTCACATGATATTTTGGTGCCTTGGTCTTAGAGGAGATCATAGAGGGCATTATTTTGCATTTAGATGCCTCAGGATAAGGTAAAGTTGTTACAATGGAGAGATAAGGTACTGAGAGGGGAGGGGTGAATAAGTGCCCTCAAAATCTTTAAACTTGAAACTCAATCTACAAATAGTAGTAAGCTAGTCTACCCAACCAAATCCATTAATTCAATTAACTTGTAAATGTAAATTGAATGAAAACAAACAATAATTCTATCACATAACACAAGTATTTTGGTTACGCAGAAACCCTTGTTAGAAGGTAAAAATTGCAATGGGGATGACACCCAAAAATTCTTCACTATTGCAGATAATAGAGTATGCCAATTAAGGCTACAAGTTGTCATCACTTCTGGTGATCTTACCCTGTTAGGATTAACAATAAGATTGACTAGATATACTTGGTTAAAGGATTTCAATAATACTTCTTGAGTGTGTACTCAGTTAAGATATTTACAATAAGCACTAGTACATTTGACCTCATTTTTCTACCAAAATTTTTGACCATCAATTAAAAAGGTTTAGGTTGGTCAGATTATATAAGGAAAACTTTTTTTTTTTTTTAATCCATGCCTGTGTTGGTCGAACATTCAACCAATACCATGTAGGTCAAAATTTTGACCAACACGGGCATAAATTTAAAAAGAAAAAAGGTTTCATAGCTCATTTCATTATTTGGTTTTAACTTGGAGTGTGCAAAGGAGGAGCGCATGTGAGGGTTTTAACTATTATTTCATGAGAGTTTTAGGAGGATTGCCTACAAGGGTTGCCACTGTTATTTGGTGTAAAAGGAGGACTACCTACAAGGGTTGCGACTATTATTTGGTGTAAAAGGAGGACCACCTGCGAGGGTTGCCACTATTATTTTGGTGTAAAAGGAGGACCGCTTGTGAGGGTTGCCACTATTATTTGGTGTAAAAGGAGGACCGACTGTAAGGATTTCCTTACTTTGCATTTGTCTGGTATTGTTTTATGCTTCTATGCTATTGGTACTTGTTGGTTACCTACTTAGGGCCCATGAGAAATGTGCTAGGGCATCATGTATTGTGTATTTGTTGGCACAATTTTGATCACTCTATAAGTGTTTGAGATTTTGATCTCTATTTATATACATTACTGTTATTACATTCATGAGGTACTTATTATGTTCTTCACATTACATGAAGCTAGGGCATCATTATTTTGTGTTTATCCTAAATTTTCTACTCATGAACAACTCATGAGTGATTTATTGTTCATCCAAGGTGCTATTGTTACTTGTTGGTTACCTACTTAGGGCCCGTGAGCAATGTGCCAGGGCATCACGTATTGTGTATTTGCTAGCACATTTTTTATCACTGTATAAGTGTTTGAGATTTTGATCTCTGTTTATATACATTGTTGCTATTACATTCATGAGGTACTTATTGATAAGCCCATGGCTATGTTCTTCACATTACATGAAGCTAGGGCATCATTATTTTGTGTTTATCCTAAATTTTCTACTCATGAACAACCCATGAGTGATTTATTGTTCATCCAAGGTGCCATTGTTACTGGTTGTTAGGGATCTAAATGGATTGTTATGGTATTATGATGTATTTACATTAAAGTCTTGGATTGTTTCTATTAAAGTTTGGAAGTGTTTAATCCCTCAAAATGTGACTGTCCCTGTATAGTCAGGGTATGTAATAGTTTGTCAAAATAACCCCACCCCATATAAAAAACCCAAAAAAGATCAATACGATGACAAGTATGTAAAGATAACCTAAACATGCCCTAAATGAAATCAAACTACTTGAGACAATATGTAAAGATAACTTGAACATAAAGTATCACATCATAAACTAAAACTGAATGGACATATGGACTGAAATAGAGATAGGCAAATAATGCATCAAACTGAAAGACAAACATTAGACACATGACATCATGATTTTGATGAGTGCAAAAATCTCTAAGAGTAGAAAAACCACTTAGCACCTGTATCTTTCCTATTAATCCAAAGATCAAAAACTCTATACCTCAATGTTTAGAAGCACCAACTTCAAGGAGCACCAACCCCGCTATTGCAATAGTTCAATAATACGGAAAAAAAACTAAAAATCTTATGATTGTTTATAATAACTTCTATCACAGGATTACTGGAGATTGAAAATGATAAATTCAGTATTTCATTGTGACAATATGTATGTTCCTTTTTGTGGAAATTATGATTAGTGAATGAGAATACAAAATATTTCTCCCATAGAGCCAAATCTATCATGTAAATCTCTACAAGTAATATATTATATTCCTCACAATTTCAACACTATTTTCAATATGATATTCAACAATGTTCCTTTTGAAATCTCACCGAATCAATCTTTCATATAGTTTTCAGTCTCTCACTCTTGATATAGATCTATTCACATAGGTGACCATATATATACTTTTTAAGAGCTCCCTAAAACTACAATTCTCATGACACCGTTGCTTGCTTATGTCTTTCACTTCCTAATCTATCGATTCTAACCAATCTTCCTACTCTAGCCAATCTAACCATTTTTCCTTTATGTCCCTTAGATCTTGCACAAGTTCTTTTTTTTTTTGTTTGAATATGATAACTTAACTTTGAATTTTGATAACACATCCTCATCTGAATTGCCTTACCTTAGATAACATGGGAAATCAGAAAGTCCTCAAAAATTTTCAATTTTGAACAAATTAGTTTAACATACTTTTTTGAATGGCAAGCATTCACCTCAGCATTTGTGATTGCTTCAAAATTGTTGAAGCCTTTAGTTGTATTTTGTACTGCATTAAAGTGAGCTATGGGAAGACCACCTAAGAGTAAGTTAGGAAATTGATGCGATAATCATAAATGAAAGAAGGATTTGGGACACATAAAGTAATGTTAATTAGGACACATACCAAGGTGGCATACCAGGGTCACTAATAGATCCTTGGGTGAAGATGAGAACAACATGACCATCCAAGGTCATTTGATATTGTAATGGACCTTAAAGGTCTTCTAATAATGTTTTGTAATGTTTTAAGTCCTTTGTGAAGGACCATGATTTGTAAGCCATTAAATGGAATTGATTAGGGATAAGGGTACCTAGGGGTCACTAGGGAAGAACAAGTTTATCCTAGGTTAGTAGGCTTTGAAAAATGACCTATAAAGGTTCATAATAATTGTAAATGGCCAATAGAGCCTTAAGTTTAATGTTAAAAGCACTTAGAGTGCTAAAGTTGTAAAATGCGCAAGTTGGAAAAATCAGGGCTTATATGAGGTTTTTAAGAGGGATAGGATGTTTTGAAGTTGGATAAAATGTTAAAAGGTTCAAGGAAATAATATAAATGCCTTAGAGGAAGAATGTTGTCGAAGTTGACAACTTGTTGTCAACTAGACAACCAAACTTAACAGGTAACTAACTATCAATAGACTCTTCTAGTTAGTTGGTGGTTACAACCGGCCTTGAAGAGGCTTATTTGTGGTTGGATGTGTGTGTTAGAGGTAGAGAAGAGGGAGGACCAAGTTAATGATCAATTCTAGATCATAACAATGAATGTAAACTATTTTTAAGTAATGAAAATGTAAATTCATTGGTAATTTGCCAGTTACTGCCCGTGAGGGTACATTCTAACTATTCTATTGAAAAACATTTATTTTTATGGTTGATATGGATCCAAATGATTTCTAGGGTATGGTGTTGCATTTCATTGGAGTTATGAATAGTTTTTTGCAGGTTTGAAAGCATTTTTGGGTCCTTTGGAAGTGACTGTCCCTGTACAGTCAGGGTATACACCAGTTAGATTAGATAGATGCAAAGATTGGATTTAAGATTGTTTCCTTTTCATGCATAATGAGTATGTTAGAATGGTTTTTTTTCATCAAGTTGAATCCATTCATGAGTGTCTAATGGTGTAGAGGAAGTTGGTGTGTTGAAACACAACCAACACTGATTGTTCCTGCATAGTGCACCAATGAAATACCATGAGGACAGGGTGATGAGATAGTACTTAATATTTTTCATGAATGGAAGGGAGTTGTGAAGGATGGATTGTCATTATGTTATGTTTTTCAAATGTTCTTGAATGTAGGGTAGATAGTGAAGTGGAAGAACATTCCCAGATTGCTTAGATAGCCCGGTTTAAGGGTCACTAGAATTGGGGACAGTCAAGGTCTGGATGATTGGTCCATTGGAAGGCCATATTTCTTTGCATAGAAGACCACTTTATGATTAGGATATGGTGTTAGATCAATTTTTGGGGTCTAAGTAGGTGTGGAAGGGTGTGTTTGAGAAGACCCTAGGTTATTAAGCCTTAAAAGGAGGGTTTTTTGAATGAGACTTTAAAACTTGTTAGTGGTCCTTGAAAATGTGAAAATGTTTGGTTTTGGAGGGTATCTAGACTTTGTATATGATAGATAAGTCCTAGTTGAGTGTGGAGTTGGGTGTTTCTTTGTAAAAGGAGGTCTAATGGAGGGCTAGTCATAAAGCACCAGTCCTAGTATGGACAGTTGGTCCAAAGGAATAATATTTAATTTTCTAGTATGTTGTATAACCCTGAAAAGGGTATCCAAATATGTGATTATCTTCCTTATTATTTTGGGAAAGTTTGGCAAGAACCTTGTGAAATCAGTCTAGAAGGCTACTAGGAAACTAGGTTCATTAGGAGTGTGTACCTGGGTGTGGGCAAAGGATCTAGAATCGATCCTAGAATCCATTATTGTGTGGATTAGAGTGTTGAAGACCTTTTTTTTGGTTTTTGGCTTCATAGCTCTGCATCACTGGGGATTTGATTGACATGACTAGCAAAAATAGCTTTGTTAAAATATGTATTCCTCTTGTGTGGGCATTATATTCTTTGTACACTACTGACCTAAAAGTGAGTGTGAACACTTCCCCTTTTATATGGAGAATGATATTGGTTTTGTGGTCAGCACCCTCATTTGTGAAGGGAATTTTTTTCCTTATGTTGGCTATGAAAGTAATTTGGGTTTTCTTCTTTATTAAACATCTAGGGTACAACCAGTTTAATAGTAGTTTGACATAAAATATATGAAGGCTACTTAGTTTATCTTAGTGATAGAGATAATTTAATTTTAACTTTGGTTGTGTTAACATAACTATGTTGAGTTTATTTTGTAGTTTTTTAACATGAGAGTTTGTAGATTAATAGGAGTTCAGAGATACTAGTGTGCCATAGTTGCCCATCTATAACTAGCGAGATGAACATAACTCATGTATCTCATGATGGTGTGCTTGGATACCTTGTATACACTATTTTTCATTAGACTAGACATTATCCAAATAGTGAGTATTTATATAAAGTTCTATAACATACAAGCGGTCCTCCTTTTACACCAATTAATAACAGTGACAACCCTCACAGGCGGTTGGATAATCTCTAGTCTAATCCAAGCACACTAGCATGAGGTACATGAGTTATGTTCATCTCACTAGATATAGATGGGCATTAATGCTCAATTGAATGATACGTTCCCATAAAAATGTGAACTCCTATTAATCTACAAACTCTCATGTTAAACAACTACAAAATAAAGTCAACATAGTTCCTTTAACACAACTGTTATCTTGATAAACTCTCTATTTGGTTTCAGCACCCATGTTAGTTTTGAAGTAAATAGTGGTATAATATCATTCAGGTTTTCTAAATTGTGGTAAAGTTTTGTTTTATACCCATATGGATCAATGGCAAGGTTTTAGTCTCTATAACCTATGTGGATAGTTCTTGTTTATATCCCTATTTCATATTGGGCTTCATACATATTGTTGATTTTTCATTAAAATCTTAAACCTCATTTTGAGTTCTCTTGTCTGTGATTATATGTCAAACCCTAATTTGAGTATGGTTTTTTTGGAGTATGGTTAAGATACATTGTGTTCGTCTTTTAACTAATTGTAATGTAACCCTATGTCGGGTCATTGTTCAGTTTGTAAACCAATGTTGTGTTTGTGGAGGGTTTACTTAACAAGTTAACACATTGTGTAAGGGATGAATTCATGACAGTTTCAAGATTATTATTTGAAAATAGTAAATGTTCTTGAAGACTATTTGTTAGAGACACTATTCAGACTTATTGGAGATAACAAAAGACATTGCTATGGTTATTTCATAACAGAAAATGGTTATTATTTTGTTAAGGCATTCTTTTTTGAAAACTGCTTTGTGACAATTAGACATGATATTCAACTTTTGAAAAGGATTTGTTTTTAGATCAAAGGTGAAAGACTATATAAATATATTATTCTTTTTCTCTCCATTGTAGAGAGTTGTACTGAAAAGAAATATCTTTCAAAAGATGAAAAAGGAATGTATTATTTTATAATTTATTCTACTGCAATATTTAGTGCTCTATTATTTACGCTAGTTCCATTAGTTGTGACTAGATGGGCATTTTTATATGGCCAGCTGATCTCTTGGATGTGGATCATGTCATAACTGATTGAAGCATTTCTTATTCATTCAACTCTTTCCCATTCTCTTCGGCATATTATGCTGCATTGTACTTGCACATTGTACGGTTTTGGACTATACATTTTTCGAACATCTGCCTTCATTTGCTTTTTGTTTTCAAAATTGATTGGCCTATAATTTGGGTGGTGCCAAAAATAAATGATCAGTGGCTCTCTCTTGACAGTTCAACTTGCCATTCACATATGAACATTCGATGCAGCTTGGGCTGATTTGTCCAATCTTTACAACGTAACATACAAGCATATAAAATTAGAAGAAAAACAAGTATGGTGTGTTCATATTGTTATTAAAAAGTATTAAAAATCATAAGCAAAATAAGCAAGGGTATTAAAAAGTATTTCAGGAGAATATAGTGACCATTGTGTTATTTTTTAAAAGTAACAAAGACATTACAACCTCTTGTATTCTATATTATATTAGCATGCACAAACTATCTTAGTGCTTTAATTGTTAGGAAATAAGACAAACAATGGAAATGGAGATTATAAGAGATAAATCTCTAACATAGAGAACTCATTTATTTATATATGAAATCTTGTACAAAATGTTTACAAATAGATTATGAAATATCAACAAATGTTGACAAATAGATTACAAAATATCAACAAAAAGTTTTGCTTGCTATTGTAGATGCCCTCTCTCTATAATTGTTGCAATATAGACTCTCTCTAGAGCTGTTGCAGTGTATGGTCTTTTTGGAGTTGTTGCTTGACATATATTTTATAGATTCGTAGCTATCTTCTCTCATGTGTCTATTGTTGCTTAGCACATACTTTTTGGAGCTGTGTTCTTCCATTTAAACACTCATATTATTATTTTTCAACTCATTTTTCTTCTCTAAAATTGTTCTATGCTATTCTTATTTTATTCCAATCCTTTTTTATTTCCACATATTAATAATTAATTCCCCTCAAAAAATCTTTGTAGAAAAATCCAGACATTATAAATTTGTGTTGGCAATTTGGATGAAGTGGGTATATAGATGTTGTCATTATGGAAATATATGATCCACATGAAGATCGCACAGGTTAGAGACCAAGTATAGTAGAGCGCATTGAAAATTTGTCTAAGTGTAAGACAATGTTTTCACCAGTGCACCAGGATACAGTGTTTGTTTGTGACATTGACTGGAGTAAGTTCAATGCTTGCACACTTGAACATAGACTCTATGATGACTAATGATGACCCTTCTCAGAGTGAAAGTTAGTATGACATGTACAGAATTAGTTATGACAGTTTTACCGAAGACAGTGTTAAGCCGATAGGACAAAATATGAAGGCAGAATTGGTAAAGAGTTAAGGGATTATTTTGTTTATCAAAATAATGACTTAACGATATAAAGGGATGACATCCTAGATGTTAAATCTTAGATAAAGATATATGGAAGCCGACCATGTAAATTTATTATCCTTAATAACTTGTATATATGTAATATGTAATTGTAAGAAGAAGAAGGGGAGATATATATGGTAATAGTGTAATGATATGATGCGAATGTAAGAGCAGCGAAAAGATATTGATACAAGAAACATAAAGTTATATACCTTAATCCATTTTTCTAATTAGTATACATTGTACATTACTTTTTTGGGCAATGGGCTCATCTGGTAATCAGATTTTGTATTGATAACTCCTAACAGGGTTGAGGCTTCTAACAAGGCCTATAGTCCCTTAATCAGGACTGATACACTATATGCTTGTAATAGACTCCTAACAGGGTCAACATCCTTAACATGATACTTTTGGTTAGTGGATCTTTGTGGGTACCATCCCCATCAGGGTTTTCCAGGGTTTCCTTGAGAACATATCATGTGTTATGAGTTCTTTATTTCTATTTCTATGCATATTGTTTAGCTTCTTATGTTATGCATGTATAAAGATAATCTGTTATATCCATAATTGGGAAAAAGATAAAGTTTGTAGAATACTGATTCACCCCCCCCTCTCAGTATTCCTATTTCTAACAATTGGTATCAGAGCTTAGTTACTCAGAGAAGAATCATTCAAGGAAAGCCTAGTAGCTTGAGTAAGATCTCTATGTATATGGATCAACTACAAAAAAATCTTGAAGAAGCTCTTGAAAAGATTGATATTCTTACTGATGAAAGAAACACTATGAAAAGGAAATATGATGATGCAAAGAACCTTATTGAGGAATTGAAAAACAAGGTAGAAGATCTGAAATTTGAAAAGGAATATGAAATTCTTATTGAAGATTGTGATGACAATTTAGAAAAAGAAAATGTGATCCTTAAGCATGAACTAAAGATAGAAAATCTGAAGCTTAGTTTGAAAGATGGAAATGACAAAAATGAAGCAAATCTGAGATTTGAGAATGAAAGGTTGAAGATTGAGAATGAAGAATTAAAATCTAAACTTGGCAAAGTAACATTTGAATTTGAGAAAGTAAATTTGTAGCATGCAGAACTTGAGAAATACAATAAGATTGTGAAAGGTGAATTGACTCAATCCAAACAACAACTTGAAAGGCTATATTCAAATAGTGAGAAGATTGATGAACAAGTATCTTATGGAAAACCATCCTATGATAAGACTGGACTTGGATTTAATATATTCAAAACAAATGATGAAAGCAAGGAACTAGATCTGAAAGAATCTGAAAGCATAGATAAGAAGAAGTCAGATGAGATCAAAAAATCTGATGACACACCTAAAGGAGAAGAACCACCTAAAGAAGAAGAACCACTGAGCCAAGAAGAATCACCCAAAGGTATGCAAAGAGAATTCAAAGGTAGATGTTTTGGTTGTAATACTATTGGTCACATGAAGAGAGATTGCATAGGTAAACAATTTAAACCTCTTAATGGTTATTGTTATAATTGTCATGGTTTTGGACATAGAGCTATTGAATGTAGAAGACCTAAAGTTATTGAGAATAATTATGGTAGTAGAATGTTTAGGAATACTAACAATGCAGATAAGAGAGCTACTGAAGATATGAACATAAGAAATGAAGTAGTATGTTATAGATGCAACAAGATTGGACACATTGCTAGAAACTGTAGATCACAAATCAATCAGCAAGGACCAAGATATGGGAACAATGGAATTGTTTGTCAGATATGTAATAAGATTGGACATACAACAAGGTTTTGCAGAATGAAGAATGGAGTTTTTCATCCTAATTCTAACCCTAGAAATCATGCAAGAAGAAATGAAGATGCAGGTAACAGATAGAAAGGTTGCTGTAGTAATGCAGATGAAGTGAAGTTTGTTAAAGGCATAGATCAAGGAGACATATTCAACATTGAAGGTAATCAGAAAGGTGAAGTATCAAGTGGTAAGAATGAATACTTACCTGACCTAACTCAAAGCACTTAATTTATGAAAATTGTAGTAGATTAGGAACTTAGAATTAGTGTAGAAGTAGATTTTTGATGAATTAAGTCTTGTACAGTTAATGTAAGGTAGTTTATGATGTACTAATGCTATGGTTAAGAGCACAAAATAAAATATTATGTTTTGCGAGATCACAAGAAGTTTTAAGTTTTGCAGGATAGCAGAAACAACTTTTTGGAAAGAAGCGGCAAAAGAATTGAATGTGATGTCAAATCTAAGTGAGATTGAAGTAATAAAAGGTTATGATTGATGTTATTTTATTATCAAAGAAAATTGAAGTATTTAGGAGAGAAAGGAATAGATATTGGAAGCATTTTGCATTGATTTGGTGAAAGATTTGAGCGTCGAATCTACGAAAGCCCTAAAATCATGAACTTGAGGTATTTATCTCGGCAAATCTTTGAATCGATATAAGGAATTTAAAGTAGTCATGGATGTATCCTTAATTCACAATGTTAGAGATAAGAATAGACCTAGAATGAAGAGGGAACTAGTAGAACCCTTGGAAGAAGATGATCCTAGGTTAGCATTATCATCCGTACCAGACAGAGTTTTGCATTTAGAAAATGTGAGAAGTTATCTTGGATGCAAGTTAGAAACCATCAGTGATAGTGATTTTACTAATGAATATCAAAAGATTTACAATCAGGATGTGTCATTGAAACAAGGATATGAACATTTGAAAGATAATGAGATTGTTCAGTATGCTTTGAAGTATGAGTTTGACAATGAAGAATGCACTAAGATTATTTTGAGCAGAATTCATAATGGGAAGTTTTGGCTAGAGGATAGAGTGATAGACATTACATCTGACTTGATTCATGAAGTCACATGTTTATCTAAAGTTGGTGCTATTCCTTTAAATGAGAAAAATATGAGAAAAATAGTCATAGACAACACAGGTTCATCCTAAAATGGTAGAGGAATTGTGATTAGCAAAATCAAACAAGATGATGTGAGATACCTATGAAAGATCCTAACCACTACATTTTGTGCAAATTTTAGAGAAGATGATATGGTAGCTGGAATGGTGCATATTGCCTATTTAATGTGTGTTGACAAAGTACCAGTTGATATGTCTAAAATTCTGAGAATTCAATTGTTTGAAAACTTGGAGAAGATTAAGAAATCTAAGTATGCACAATTTAGATTTTCATCCTTAATCACATACATGTTTTTCCACTCATTGAGAAGATTTCAATACACCATTGCAAATGATTGGAATGATGGACAAACTATTATGGAAAGGATAAATAAAGTATATTTGAGACATGTTATTGAAAAAGTAAATGAGAGTGCTATGTTAGTAATGAAGACATTTCAGAACATGGTAACTAGTAGATCAAGAATTCCATAGTCACTTGTGAAGAAGTATAAAAATGATATATGTTTCATGGTTGACACTGACTTTACCTATATTGAAGCAATGGAACCTAGAATTGAGTTCATAAACCCTCTTGGCCATGAGATATATGAGGCTAAAATAGAAGAATATGTTGGCAGATTACTTAAATGTAAATTGGACACTCAGTGCAGTAGATTTGAAACTTTTGAAGAGAACTTCAACTTGGCAAAAGCTATAACTGAGGAGAAGCAATCTAAGAAGAGAGTTGACAGCACTATCAGGAGGATATTGAAAGATTCAGGAATGTCAGAACAAGAATTCTTAATAGCAAAATAGACAGCAGCAATAGTTAGGGATATTGGATAGAAAGAAGTCTTGATTGTAACACCCTTGTCATCCAGTGCAATACAAAAAGAACCTACACAAGTCAAGGTGAAAGTAAAGGACCCAGAAAAGGAACAAGTAACAACTAGATCCACTTCCTCCACAACTAGCAAGAGAATGAAAGAAATTGCTACTGGACCAAGAAAGAGATAGAAGACTTTAGTTCAACTAGTACCAAGAGAAATTGCAGAAATAAAGGATGATGACACTACAATTAAGAAGAAGGCATGGAAACGAAGAGTTGAGAGAGTGAATGAAGAAATCATACAAGATGGAAATTTCACTAAAATGAACAAGTACTATAAAATTTATGATTATTCAGAAAGACTAAATTTGGAGAATTCTATTGTGAAGCATATGATTTTGGCATACAAGAAATTTGATTCTATTCAAGGTCAAATACCTGATGAGTTGTATACCAAACTTGTAAATAGAAAGCAGAGAGCAATTGAAGAAGATACTAATATCAGAAAGAATCTTGTGAAGAAGCTTTGTGATGTGAGAGATGATGAACACTTGAAGAAGATATTGAAGGCCTTAAGCACCCATTTGAGAACCAAAAGGAGAACCATTTTGATTATGTGAGGTAGATATGAAGAAGTTAATTTAGATACAGAGCAGGCAATAATCAAGGTCATGGCAGAAAATGTTGGAGAGCCATTGGTTGTAGTAGAGCAAGCAGCTGAAGCTTAACAAGAGGATATTCCCTCTCCTTTAGCTATTAACATTGAAGATGAATCTATGAATATAGAAGGTACTAAGGTGACCTTGGATACTGATGACAATGTATTCAAGAACTTAGCAAACATTGTTGAAAATTCAGCTCTTGATGAACCGGATAGAACTGAAGAAGCAGAGTAGACTCAATCTATCAGTGAAGAACCTAAGGAGACTAAGATTCAAGCACCCATTCCTACCACACAAGACATCAGTCTTACTCCTGAGACTAGAAAGAAGAAATAAATTGGATCTTTGTTTGAAGATTTAGGAAAGGAAGTTGATGATGATGATCAGTTGGAAGTGATCACTTCTTTGAATAAAATCATTGGCAAGAACAAGAAAGTGAAGAATCTTGAAGGGAGTCTAAAGGACCTTACTGAGAAGTTACAAAGAATTGTAACTACACAAATCATAGAGGCAGACCCTTTGGAGAAATCTAAGAAGGTAATGAGCACTTTTGACAATGAATTCACTAACCTATCTGATATTGCAAAAGTGAGAGCTCAAGTAGCTTATGAAGCTGAAATGCTTTTGAACATCAGTCAGAATATCAAGAATGATATTAGCAGTCTTGATATTTGTATTGAGAACTTGAGGAAACATTTGGAGACATGAAAATCATTGTACATACAGTGTACAAAACCAGAGATTTTGACAGTAGAAGAGGAACAAAAGATCAAGTTGAAGGAAGCTGAGATTCAGAGTGAATGTAACCTTCTTTCTAGACCTAATGTGAAGGTATGTGATGCTGAAAAGAAAGTTCAGAAGCTTTATGATGAAATAAGAATATTGCAAGATGAGAGGAACATAAAAATGAGGAGAATCACTCTTTTGAGAGAACACATCTCTATGAAGTTGACCATCATTGAAGAGCAGTTAGAAGAATTTCTTATAGCTAAGACATCCTTTCAGAAATTCAAATTTGACAACCTCCAAGCTTGTCAAATAGTAGCTTATGGACTGAGCACATTACTCAATGTGGTAGGTTCCATCAAGAATTCATGGGAAAAGGAGATAGAAGCTATGAAAGCTGATTTTGCAGACTGTGTTGCAAGCCTACCAGCTTTGCAATAAGAAAATGAAGGTATAATCTTTTTGGGATACAATTTTGTAATCCTCCCTACCTTATTTTGTCATTGTTGTCAAAGGGGGGACATATTAGAGTAGAAAATTGATATATTTGATAAGGATTGATACTCTTAGGGGGATAATTGTATTAGAGTTTATATTTTGAGGATTTATAAGGATAGTATACATATTCTATACTATGGCCACAATTTTGATATAATTTTGAGATTTTGACTTGTACACTTAGCCAATTTTCTCATATGTTGCCACCAATGACAAAGGGGGAGATTGTTGGCAATTTGGCTGAAGTGAGTACATAGATGTTGTCATTATGGCAACATATGATCCACATGAAGATCACATAGGTCAGAGACCAAGTATAGCAGAGTGCATTGCAAATTTGTCTAAGTGTAAGACAATGTTTTCACCAGTGCACTAGGATATATTTTTTGTTTGTGACGTTGACTGGAGTAAGTTCAATGCTTGTGCACTTGAACATAGACTCTATGATGACTAATGATGACCCATCTTAGAGTTCAAGTCAGTACGGCATGTACATAATTAGTTATGATAGTTTTACCGAAGACAGTGTTAAGCCGATAGGACATAATATGAAGGTAGAATTGGTAAAGAGTTAAGGGATTATTTTGTTTATCAAAATAATGACTTAACAATATAAAGGGATGACATCCTAGATGTTAAATCTTAGATAGAGATATATGGAAGCCAACCATGTAAAGTTATTATCCTTAATAACTTGTATATATGTAATATGTAATTGTAAGAAGAAGAAGGGGAGATATATATGGTAATATTGTAATGATATGATGCGAATGTAAGAGCAGTGAAAAGATATTGATGCAAGTAGCATAAGGTTATATACCTTAATCCATTTTTTTAATCAGTATACATTGTACATTACTTGTTTGGGCAGTGGGATCATCTAGTAATCAGATTTTGTATTGACAACTCCTAACAAGGTTGAGGCTTCTAACAAGGCCTATAGTCCCTTAATCAGGACTGATACACTATATGCTTGTAATAGACTCCTAATAGGGTCAACATCCTTAACAAGATACTTTTGATTAGTGGATCTTTGTGGGTACCATCCCCACTGGGGTTTTCCCTTGGCCAGAGTTTCCTCGAGAACATATCATGTGCTATGAGTTCTTTATTTCTATTGCTATGCATATTGTTTAGCTTCTTATGTTATGCATGTATAAAAATAATCTGTTATATCCATAATTGGGCAAAAGATAAAGTTTGTAGAATAATGATTCACCCCCCCTCTCAGTATTCCCTATTTCTAACAATTTGAGCCTAAAAAAAAGAAAAATGAGGTAAATATTTCAAGATGGGATGTCTATAGATCCAAGAGATTTTGGGTAAGTTACAGGATGATAAAAATTCAATTATTTGACTCAAGGTTATTTATTTCTAACATTCCCTTTAATCTAGAGCCTCTTCAATATTCACTGTATGTTTCTTGAACCAAACCTTGTATTTCTAGAGTTTTTGTATATGACTTCCATAGTTGACATTGAGGTAGTAAAGACTAAAGAGATCTCAAAAGATATGTCTAGTCTTGTAGCAAGTTGGAAGATGGAACCATAATCTCTAGTTCTAATGAAGCTCATCATTGATTTAGCAAGAATCTCGCTCTCCCAATGGCAATATGCTTATGAAATCTAAACCATCACAGGAATAGGAGTCAAGACAAATAAATTTTTGTTAGAGTGAGGTTGTAAGAATCTGAAATTCATTAATTATTGGTTGTTTTCATGGTAAGAGACTCCTTGGCGACTGTCTTAATGAGCCCTTACAAAACAAGTACAAAATGTCAAAATATAGTGAAGGGAGACTTCTAATCATCCCACGTTACATGAAATTTATAAATATTGGCGCTAGAAGACACAAGGTTCAATTTTAGTTTTGAAAGTATTGAAGTTGACTAATTCTAGCTCAGGTATAGTTAAATTGTGCTTGTTGCCCTAGAATGACATCTTTGTTCAAACCATTGATTGCAAACATTTTTTAAGTACTTGAATCTACAATAGAACAATACTGGTGAATGTATGATTATTATAATCATATGATTATATGTTATACTATTTATGTAATAAATGTAGTAATGATGGTGCGGTGCATTATTGATATAGGCTCGATGGCTCTTGTCAATGTGCCAAACTGTCAATGTGGTGGTGGGAAGTGTGTGTTGAAGACTTCACAAACACAGAGAAATCCTGGACAACAATTTTGGTGCTGTCCAAATAGAAAAAAGGTTGCTAATGTGTATATATTTAATGTTTCAAATGTAAATACTATTCATTATATTATAAGAACTAATGTAGATTGGGCATCACAGGGAAATAATGGCTGCAGATACTTTAGTTGGGTCGATGACAACTCATCTGCATCTATCCACCCATCTCCACTTATTCAAGATGAAGGATTTGAGTGCAAAACATGTCAGGCTAGGGAAAATACCAAAATTATATTTTTACGATGCCTTCTTTGTATTGTAATCACATATCTTTCTTGCAACCATATGCAGAGATGAGCTCAGGAATTAGTCAATTTAGTATTTTCATATTGTAACTAATATTTTAATATGGATATGGCGTAAATTCTCTTTGCCTCAAGTGCACATATATATGGTTTACATCTTTTTTTACAATAATTATTCATGTTTATGGCTCAGGTGAGCCCCAATCTTCTATCAATCACATGATTTAATGTATAGTGTTTTCTTGGTTATTCCATTTGTTCCTTGACCTTTGAAGGCCATTTCATTTCAACTACACCTAAGGATCCTTTAGTGACCCTGGTGCTCTTCATGACTCCTGCCTTTGACCTTTGTGCTCCTTCACCAACTGCTAGTGCGAAGGAAGATTTGACATAAAATATATGAAGGCTACTTAGTTTATCTTAGGGATTGAGATAATTTAATTTTAACTTTGGTTGTGTTAAAGGAACTATGTTGACTTTATTTTGTAGTTGTTTAACATGAGAGTTTGTAGATTAATAGGAGTTCACATTTTTATGGGAACATATCATTCAATTGAGAATTAATGCCCATCTATATCTAGTGAGATGAGCATAACTCATGTACCTCATGCCAGTGTGCTTGGATACCTTGTATACACTATTTTGCATTAGACTAGACATTATCCAAATAGTGAGTATTTATATAAAGTGCTCGAAGATCAAAGGCCCAAGTCCAGAATTGCCAAATTATCCAAAACTAGACATTATCCAAATAGTGAGTATTTATATTAAGTGCTATAACACACAGGCGGTCCTCCTTTTACACCAATTAATAATAGTGACAACCCTCGCAGGTGGTTGGATAATGTCTAGTCTAATCCAAGCACACTAACATGAGGTACATGAGTTATAAACTCTCATGTTATAACTCTAATGAGTTATAAACTAGCATGAGGTACTTAAGAATCTCTCAATACAATACATATTCCCCCCATATCTTATTTAATTCATTACTACATAAAGATATAATCTTTTATATAAACATAGACTAATTAAATAATTGAGAGAGTTTGGATCAACATTTGATTATATAAGTCAGACCTAGCACGAGAGAGAGAGAGAGAGAGAGAGGAGGGGAATGATGAGGATATTGATGCTCCGCTTAGCTGTTACCTTAGAAAAATGAGCAAGAAACAAAAAAAGAAATGATTGTAATTAACATTTTTTGTTAATGAAAGAACATTGTCTTAATGGATGTAATTTTGTACTAGTAAATGTTGATGAATGATGTGTTAATGAATTATTCATGAATTTTGTGTTAGTAAAAAATTCATTAACACATCATTCATCAACATTTACTAGTACAAAATTACATCCATTAAGACAATGTTCTTTCACTAGCAAAAAATGTTAATTACAATCATTTCTTTTTTGGTTTCTTGCTCATTTTTCTAAGGTAATGGCTAAGCAAAGCATCAATATCATTGTCATTCCCCCCCCTTCTCTCTCTCTCCTACTGGTCCTTTGGTGTGTATTAAATAGAATAGAATTTTTAGCATATTATTATCATTCTATTTCTTTGTTGTAAACATGCCATTGGTTTAGTTTTGGAATTTTTTTTGTGTTAAATGCATTTAAAATAAAGGTCTAATTCTGTAGACTACTGATGCAGAGCCCTCTACTATCACCTTAAATAGGCCAACTCAACTTGAGGATTCAACAAGAAACTTAGAATCAACTCAAGGAATTAGTCCTACTCAAAGATCAAATAGAGTTCTCTGAATTTGTAAGTCACTCCCACAACCATTCCACACAAGTTCACCTTCCCACCTCCTTTTTCCAATCTCTCATTGTACCAAGTTCAATTTTGTAATTTGTTTTTTGTTGTAAACATGTCATTGGTTAAGTTTTGTATTTTTTTTTCAGGAACAATCTGGCCAAGGGCCAGATCAATATTGCTTGCAATATCATTGCCAAAGTGGCCAAAGACTATGTTAGGTTGATAAAATATGGGGATTCTCTTTACCACTACAAATCTTTGAAGGTTGCTGCACTTGGAGGGATGTGTACCATTGTTAAGGTAATTGGACCAAGTTTGACTTACCTTGAATAGGTGAGGCAAGAGTTCTATGGATACCCTAATGTTGGAAAGAGTTCTTATTGTATTTTGTAATAAGATTGATTTGTAACTAGTATTAGAGACACTACCAGAGGAGGATGCAAAATTGGTTGTGGAGATGAGATCTGAGGCTGGGAAAAATATGGGTGGGTTCTTTGGGAATCAAGAGGGGGGGGGATGATGGCGTGCTACTATCTATGAGTGCTTTGAAGGAAGAAGGTGTGATTGCAGTGAAGAATGTGACATGTGAGAGGTTGTTGGAGCAAAGAGTGGAAATTAAGATGAAGTGGAAGAAGATTAGTAGTTGTCTCAATAGGATTCATGTTGTAATGCCCAAGCTGTAAGATGGGAAAGAGAGGCCCCCTTGTATTCCTCAAGCTATTTTGGATGCCAGGGCACATGTTGCCAAGGAGGCCATGAAGCTAAAGAAGGATATTGAGAATAAAAATGGTGGGCATGGAGTTTACTCTACAAGCTCGAAGAAGTGGTATATTTTGGCCAATGAAGAGTGGAAAGAAGATGATATTCCTGAGATCATGGATGGACACAATATTGTAGACTTTATTGATCTAGATATCTTGCAAAGGCTTTAAGAACTAGAGAGGGAAGAAGGGATTAGGATGGTAGCTAAGGGTGATGAGGATGATGAGATGGGGGAAGTGGAGTTGAATCCTAATGAAAAGGAAGCTCTGGCTGCAATTAGTAAGAAGAAGAAGATGCTTATCATCAAACACAAATTGAAGAAGAGTATTGCAGAGAGCTGAGAAATATAAATGTAGATTTCACAATAGCCGAGAAACATAAATTTAGGCATCATGGTCAAATTTTTTTGGAGACAACATAATTGAGCTGTATACCCAGACGATGGAGAGAAACTTCTGCTCCTCCAATTCCAAGATGACACTACGGGATCCAAAGACCATAGATAATGAATAAATTTAGAGAGCAAAGGAGGGTCATAATGACCAAAATAATATAGGACAAACCTCAAGTTAAATGAGGCAAATACAAACATTTTAATAGATTTTTATTATTAAATAATGAAATTTGCATATACTAGTGTTCTAAGCCCCCTCATTACATGATTTGTTATTGTAAGCCCCCTCTGAGTTACGCATCTAGAAAATGAAACTACAACCTATTAGGTTTTAGTTTCATTTTCTAGATGCGTAAGTCAGAGGGGGATTACAATAACAAATCATGTAATGAGGGGGCTTAGAACACTAGTATATGCAAATTTCATTATTTAATAATAAAAATCTATTAAAATGTTGGCAGTTGCCTCATTTAACTAGTTGAGGTTTGTCTTGTATTATTTTTGTCATTATGGCCCTCCTCTGCTCTCTAAATTTATTCCTTATCTATGGTATTTGGATCCCTCGGTGTCAACTTGGAATCGGAGGAGAAGAAGTTGCTCTACATCATCTGGGTATACCACTCAATTATGTTGTCTCCAAAAAAATGTGACCATGATGCCTACAATTATGTTTCTCAGCTGCTATGTCCCAGGACCCCTTATGACCCTTTACGATCCCTAAGAATACATCTTAGAGGTCTTAAAATGTCGTAAAGGGTCATAAGAGGCTCCTAGGAGGGGTCAGATGAGCTTCCACCTTCATGTGGTTGGCCTTGTTAAGTAGAGAATGTTAAACTATTATCGAAACAAAGAGAAGCTCAATAATTTAAGGTGTCATTCCATAGACAAATTAAATTAGACTTACTATCCAAATTGGTACATTGATGAGAATCAATGATGGGGAGTTTTTAGATTATGAGAAGATGCATATGCAGTGGAGGCCATAAGGGATTTTTGTGGAGATTTTCTAGATGTGGAGATTTGCTAGAGTGGCTATATACATACAAGGGTTTCTAGATTGAGTACCAGTGTAGAGATGATGATTTAGTAACCTACATCTATAAAAACTTCACAAATATCCCTTCTTTGGCCTCCACTCATACCTCTTCTCAGAATCTAGAAACTTTGGATACTTTTTCTCATCCATGCATGAAATGTGCTAGTGATCATATAAAATTACTTAAAACTAGTAAAGGGTGCTGGCAACAGCCTCTAGATTATGAAGGGATTCCATTTTAGTGTGGGAGGTGTATTCAGATAGGGCATCCTGGTGGAAAGACGTCTCACACCATCATTATATGGTGCAGAAGTTGAAGCAACAAAAGAGTTTTTCTCAAGCTGTGCATGGTGAGACATCGAATCAAGAAATTAGAAATGCATGTAAAGTGATCAATGTTATGAAGGGAGTGGATGGTTTGGATGATGGGTAGAGTGCTAGAAAGGTGGCAACCACACCATAGCACAAAGAAAAGAAAAGACCTATTGGGTTCCAAGACTAGAGGGCAGAGAAAAGAATGTAGCTATCCCTGGTTCGAGCTAGGTTCTAACTCGTTACGATTAATAAAATTACCAATTACCATTAAAAAACAAATAGTAAAGTAACATAACAAAATATATAGCGATATATATTAATGCAAAGTAACACCCGAAGATAAATATCTAGACTAATCATCGAGCAGGATGTCATTGGTGATTACTCTGCATATTTATCTTCACTTGTTTTTTTTAAAAAAAATTGAAACAATAAGATACAAGTTGAGGAAAATTGAATAAAACAATGTAAAATTCTAACACCAGTTCAAAAAAAAGTATTAAGAAATTCATAACCAAATCTAGTTTGCAAAATCCACCACAATTGAAACTCACCTTCTCAATATTTTCTCTAATAGCATACTTGCATGCCCGCTGACAAATCTTTGTAATAGAATCAAGTTCTCAACTTGAACTTCACTCATAAAAAATCAATACACCTATGTAGCAATAGAATCAAGTTCATCGAAAAATAGGACACAAGGAGCTCATCCTCTGGCTTTATAAAAAATTTCCCTCACATTTTCCTCACTCTCTCCAAACCACATTGTTAACAATTCAGGGCCCTTCACACTAATGTCTTTCCACAACCTGGTGGTCCATAAAATAACACTCCTTTTGAAGGAGACATGACAAATTTTTCAAATTTCTCAGGATGCTTTACTAGATATTGAACAGTCTACATCAAACTCATAATGAATTTTATTAGTTAATATCTCCTTGCATAGAAGACTTTCTACATTAAAAGAAAAGAAAAGTAGAAATAATGTACCTCTTGAAGCTCCCTCTTGACATTTTCCAACCCTCTAATATCTTCCCAAGAGACATTTGGAACTTGAACCACCTGTCAATATTTTTCCAACATTCAAGATACCTATCAATAATAAGATACAAGTTGAGGAAAATTGAATAAAAAAATGTAAAATTCTAACACACCAGCTCAAATAAAAGCATTAATAAATTCATAACCAAATCTAGTTTTCAAAAGCCACCACAATTGAAACTCACCTTCTCAATATTTTCTCTAATAGCATACTTGAAAGCCCACTAACAAATTTCTGTAATATCAGCTCCACTGAATCCTTGAGTATAATGGGCTAGTGCCATTAGGTCCACATCCTTTGAGATGAGTGATTTTCTCAAGCAAGACTTGAAAATTTGATAACATGATGACTCATCAGGTAACGGAATATAAATCAACTGCTCAAGTCAACCAAGCCTTAGCAATGCAAGATTGATGATATCAGGTATGTTTGTAGCACCAATTAATGAAAACTATTTTCTTGGCTGTCATACCATCCATTTCCATCAACAACTGGTTAAGGACTCTGTCCACAACACCACCGGCATCCCTAATACTACTTCCACGCTACAAACATGCAAACCAAATCTAGTTTGCAAAAGTCACCACAATTGAAACTCACCTTCTCAATATTTTCTCTAATAGCATACTTGCAAGCATGTTGACAAATATCTATAATATTGGCTCCACTAAATCCTTGGGTATAACAGGCCAGTGCCATTAGGTCCACATCCTTTGAGACGAGTGATTTTCTCAAGCAAGACTTAAAAATTTGATAACATGAGGACTGATCAGGTAAGGGAATATAAATCAACTGGTCAAGTTGGCCAGGCCTTAATAATGCAAGATCAATGATATCAGGTCTATTTGTAGCACCAATAATGAAAACTATTTTCTTGGCTGTCATACCATCCATTTCCATCAACAACTGGTTAAGGATTCTGTCCGCAGCACCACCAGCATCCCCAACACTGCTTCCACACTGCAAACATGCAAACCAAATCTAGTTTGCAAAAGCCACCACAATTGAAACTCACCTTCTCAATATTTTCTCTAATAGCATACTCGCAAGCCCAGTAACAAATCTCTGTAATATCAGCTCCACTAAATCCTTGGGTATAATGGGCCAGTGCCATTAGGTCCACATCCTTTGAGATGGGTGATTTTCTCAAGCAAGACTTGAAAATTTGATAATGTGAGGACTCATCAGGTTAAGGACTCTATCCATAGCACCACCAGCATTACCAACAAGCAGATGGATTTCTAGAGCCCAAAGTAGTCTGGAAAATAGAACGAGCAGGGACCCATTGGCAACAAGTAGTAGAACGAGTGTGGACACCTAAAGATAAATATCTAGACTAATCACTGATCAAGATGTCGTTGGTGATTAGTCTAGATATTTATCTTCATTCATTTTTTTTCAAACATTCCATATTTGGTCAAAATTTCAACTAACCTTAGTCGATGGTTCGACTAATCTGTGTCGAAACTCTGATGTTATTTGGTCTAATAATCAACCATTTTGTGTCAAACTATGGTGTCATGGGTTTGGCATCTTGGTCAGAGTGACCAAATATTTTGACCAATATTGGTCTATATTGTGACTAAATTTGGTCGAAATATGACTGTCGTGGTTTTCGCATCTTGGTTAGACGGGTCAAGAATTTCGACCAACTTTGGTCAAATTTTTGACTAATATACCACCACTTGCCAATGTCATTTTTTACCAAGATTGGTGTTGAACATTCTATGATTAAAGAGATATGTTGATATTTCAATGACAAAAATAGCGACCAATCAGTTGATCAAGTATTCGACCCATTTGGGTAGAAACTTTGACCAATAGTTCATTGAAAAAAGGTGCAAATTGTACTAGTGAAGACTGTTAGGTCTACTCCATTAAGAGATTTTTTCTAACTTTGTTGATTAGAGAATAATAGAAAGAATCAGTAATTGACAACTTATGCTTGTTTGAATTAGATCTATGAGATATCAAACATATATAACCTTAATGTGTAGATATCTTTCCTCTGTACTGCTCGGTAGTCTTGACTGATTCTGAATAAACTAAATATCTCTGAATGCTGCTCAACCTTGTCTAAAAATTGATGTCTTGAAGATGGCTTCTTGATTCAAGATCTCCTTCTTGTCCTTCACATTACAATTTTCAAAACTTCTCAAAACTTCTGTCAAAATGTCATGGATTAAAAATATATAGCATAGTGCTATGACCGCCTAACCTTCATGACCTAATTAGGTTTACATCTTCTTAGGAAAATAACCTAAGATCTACAGTATACAAAATAAACCTAGATCTAACAATTACATAGAGATCATCATCACATTTAATGATTACATCTACAATTAATGATCCTTGATATTGGTAAATGTGCCAAAATTGATTAGTATGCCATTTCCTGGATTGCTCGATAAACACTGTCAATATTTCTCAGTGAATACACTGGTGCTTGGTGTCTAGTCTACTTGGTGTTTACTGATGCTCGGTATTAGTATACATTGATGCTTGGTAATACTACTCTAGTACTTGGTTAAACCTATTTCTATTTAGCTCTCGGTACTGCCTTATGAATACTCGGTATGAAGGCTTATTTGTCTAACTGACTAGCATGGTGTAGTATGTAGTTCTTCCTTTTACCGATTGAACAACATAGATAACCGACTGATCTAATTTGATACTAATGACAACATCCAATGCTCAATAGAGATAAAAATCTCCCCCTTTGGCATTAGTATAAAAATCTATAATGTATAGACATTGATATAGCTTTCACTATCCTTGCTTCATATATACATGACAAAATTTTTTCACAACTCTCCAAAATTTGCATAACTCCCCCTCGGTGCATGATCCTAGTATATATGTAGTACACTTAACATATAATTATACACTTTTGCATATAGATTATGTTTTCCCACTTTTTGAGATTAATGCCAAGCTCAAAAAAATATGTACTTACAATTTATCAAATATCTACTGGTGGGTTTTCTTCAAAGAATCTAAGAGGTTCACCCATTTCTCTTTCATGTTGGTGAGAGAAATGTGCTCAAGACCAACTTGTGCATGCATGTCAAAGATGTTCTCCAACACATAAATCTCTAGTGTTGCAACTAAAGCTTGCACTTTGACTATGCGTTCCTCAAATATTTTAAGATGGGGAAGCAGAGTTGTCTGCACCTCGGTGACTTGGTCACTTATCTTGTCCTCCCACTTCCTCAACTTTTCTCTTAACTACCTAAGTTCTTGAACTTTGAGTATATGCTTAGCAAACACATTTGGCTCAGTTAAGGTTGCTTGTGCACTGGCTTGGATTTCGGTATCCAACTATTTTATCTTCTCACTGACCTCAATAGTGAAACTTTCCATAGAGAAAAAATTTACCAACATTTGAATAATTGTTTGAGTAATAGATTGAATGTTAGTTATTACCTCAAATAACTTTACCTTATTTATGGCCACTTCCTGGCTGATTTTCTCTGCAAATTTTTTATGTATTTTTTTTATTCTGCCTGCTCTTCAATTCTCTTTTCTGCTTGAATGTTTGGGGCATTTATTTCTTTTGCAAGAATTGTAAGCTGGTCCATTATTGGTGTGTCTTTAGTGATCTGGACCTCAGGTACTACCTATTGGAAGATGTCTCTAACATTCTCCAAAATCTCCTTGTTCTTGCATTCTTTTCTCAGCTTCTCCCGAGCTACCTTCATCATACAAAGTTTCCCATACTTTCTCAATTCCTTGGGGTCTAGGGTCCTTGGGTCACATTCTGGTATCAAAATTAGTTCCTATAAGGTAACCGAATGTTTACCATGCTTTTTATTCTTCTTCTTCTTCTTCTTTTTCTCTTGAGGCAAATTCTTAACAAAAGGTACAATGTCCTTTACTTCAAAACTTGGTGTTTTCTATTCGGTAGACACATTATCTTCCTTCTTCAGCTCCTCGGTAACCTATGTATTAGTTGATATAGAGGGAGCTTCAGATGTAGTGTCCTGTGTGGTGGTCTTGGTAGTCTTAGGATTAGTTTGGCCCTGTGTCTCTACCTCTTTTTCCTTAGGCTCATTTGTCTCTATAGGTGCTAGTTCCTTGATCCCCTAATGTATCCATTGGTTTCTCAGGGATTGAGCCTTCGGGTTTCTCCTTAGAGACTATTTCAACTACTTCCATCATAATAGGAAGTTCATCCAGTAAAGATGTTATTGCCGGCTTAGTGAGGTTTCCCTCTTCTTGTGTTTGCACTTCAGCAATAGTAATATCCTCATCATCAGCTCAGTCATCAGGATCACCATTTGTGATGTCCTCAATGAGTACATCAAGTGCAGTGTTGTCTATCATGTGGATCTCTACTTGATCTAGTGCATCTTGTGTAAGATTTATTTCCTTAGTGGAAACTGATGTATCATGTACCTCAATATCTAATAGGTCAATTCTTTGTGTGGTTGCTAGATCTACATCATCTATGTGTATTCCTTTCCCTTTTCTCTTTGATTTCTTCTAAGGAGTTATGGCTAAAGACATCTATTCTGCTTGCTCTCGGGCTTGTATTATTGTAGTCTAGATGAGTTGACTATTCTCATCTATGTCTACCATATTTTCATCAAGTATATGTAGTGCCCAGTTCTTCACTCTAAATTTTTTTGAATATTTTCTCATGTATTCCTCAACTTCAGGATCAGTCAATTGAGGTATTGCCAAAACTATGGATTGTTTGCTCATTCTCTTCTCAGTATCTAAAGCATAGGACCACTTTTGTGAAATTATTTCCTCTAGTGCCTTAGGTAAATTTTTGGAAAACTCAATGGGAAATCTTTTAAATTGAATCATCATCTAGATGATTGCCTCTTCAAGTTTATTCTGACCCTTAGTTAACAGATGTTCAAACCAACTAATTTCAGGATCACTAAGTTCTCTATTTTCTATTATTTCTTTTGCTACCTCATCAATTGACTGATTTTTATTACTAACAACTTTTAATTGATTATTATCATCTTCTTCATCATCTAAATCATCCTTACCCCTAATCAACTTTCTTCTTTTCCTTTGGGCATCAGTAGTAGTTTTAGTACCTCTTTTTTGTGTAAGTCTTGGTCGGCATTGCTTCTTTTTGCCTTGTCTTCACAACTCCTTTCTTTAGTGGAGGTTAGGTTGTAGTTGTAGACCTTGTTCATTCCCTTGTCTACACATCTAACTGCATCTTCTTTGGAGTTGGTGAAGGGGAAACTGGTGTAGAGTCTACATCTTTGTCTGACTCAGTTTTTACACTGTCATGTGGTTTGTTAGTTAGCATTAACTGACCTTCGGTTGCAGCTTCAACTGGTGTGCTTCAGATGATCCAGTATCATCTCCATACTTCTCTACAAGAGTCTTCATCACTTTCCTTTATTTCTTTGTTATCTTACCGATAACCAGGCCTATTTTTATTCTTGTCTAGGCCTCCTCGTATGTTCCAAACCTTTCTGCCTTCACATCCTTGGGAGTATCCAATAAAGCCTTAATTGATATAGAAGAAAAATCAATGTCTACCTCATATCCCATAGGGGCTAACCATTTAATCCTAGGCTCCATAGCCTTTATCAATGTGTGGTCGGTGTCCACAAGAAAACATATCTCCTACTCATAATCTTCTACTAGTTGATTGGGAATTATGCTCCGAGAATTCATTCTACTCTTGAATTGTTCAAAGTAATTATCTAAGACATTATTAAGATTATTTCCCAAGCCCTTAATCAAATCTAAAAATTTTGATATCACTAGCTTGTTGGTTGACCACTCTATATTACCGAGAGAAGGGAAAAATCATTGCACATAAAATAATATGCAAACTAGCAGGGATCCAAACTTACATGTGTTGGACTTCACCGACCAGATTGTCTTCATGTTCTCTTCAACTTGCTTCAATAGAAGCTTGATTAGGTCCAACTGATATCCTTTCTTAACCATTCGGTATGAAATGTCAGTGGCTCTACAAGGCACACTATTCTCTCTACTCGACTGATAAATTTTATAACTGATGACATGCACTACAAATTTCACCTCTAGATCTTTGATTGAGTGTATCTTCAATGCACGATCATCCCACTCGGCTCCGGTGTTCTTCTCAATATCTGTTCTTGGTGCACTGTGAATTTATTTCACTTTATCTATAGTAGGATACCTAGTAATCACATGAATCATAGCCACTAAACATTTTCACAATCTGAATTATGAAGATTAAGAAATTCTAACCCATTTGAAAGTCAACCTTATTTTTTGTCAACTCCAATCCCAACCTCCATCCAACTTGTGAACCTTAAATTATCTTACAACCTGAGCCACATTCTTACATCTTTGTCCCCCATTCCCACTTCCCAAAATGGCACATTAAAGAAAACTTGACCTTTAGAGTATGAGACAAGATGTGCCTTTATGACATGTCCTCCCAATCCCTAATTACCCCTCAAGATCTCTCCTTGTGACACTTGCCACAACGCTATGATTTTGAGAATGCATAATCCATGTGCTTCCCCTCAAATCCATCCTAGCCAATCCTAATCTTTCAATCCTAATCCTCCATTTCACCTCCTCTTTGCCTATAAATTGAACCTTCTACCCATCACAAATCATCCATATTTTATGCATTGTTATCATGCTCTTTTGGAGAACAAAATCATCATCCATAGCCTTATAATGCCAAAATATTCCCACATCCATTGAAGCGGGAGAAACACTTTTTGAGAACACATCCAATATATTGGAAAAATCTACACATCAAAGGGATCTTATTGGGTTAAGATGTTTGCATTCTCTTAGGTTCATTAGTATTTTAGTTCTATTTTTGTCTAATCGTATTTGTGGTTTTGATCTTGTATGTTGATTTCTTTCATTGTTATTGTATTCTTTTAAACACATTTTCATTTCAAACACTCTCTCTTAGTGAGATCTTTGGTTTGACTTTCAATCTTCTAGGAGTAAGCCTAATCTTTGGGGGGGATGATATAGTACCTCTCCCATTTTATTTATGCATGCCATCCTGATGGATGTGACTTTAAATTTATGTATTCTTTTGTGTAGTTGGATGAGATATTTGGTGATGCCTTGCTTTGAATTTGGCTTCTTATTGTTTCTCCTAGGTGACAGGTTGAAATGATCTTATGATTTAGTGTCTACTCCCATTTTATGATTTTATATTGACATTGTGAGATGCCTTCAGTTCAATTTATTCTTGTGCTCATTCTAAGATTATTGTTGTGGTCATGATAGTATGTGTCTTATGATGTGATTTTCCATTCCAGTAAGGTTTGTGCTAGTGGCTATTAGATTATGATTGTATCATGATGTTATTTTTGTTGGCATTATGTTGATTTGGCAAGGTTGTAGTAATTGGAAGCAATTGGTTTGGTTATCATTAATGGAAACTAAGTTAGTTCAGTCATGCATCATAATCAGTGAAGTACATAATGCTATCGGTGTGAAGGATAAGTAATTAGTTATGCAAGAAAATGGTTAATTCCAAAAGATAGGTAGACATAGAGGTCAACACTATGATAGCGGTTGTGATAATTAAAGAATTATGAGGTGGGGTCATAGATATAGTATCAACATGGTTAGAGTAAAGTGTGGTTCTGACTATAACTCATTTGGTTGATTGGTGATAGATATTTTGGTAACAGATTCATTTAGACAGGTAAGAACACTTGTTGTTCTTGAGCATCAGTTGGAAGATGTTAGATCAGTAAGTGGTATAGTGATTGTGATGATACTTAGCATTATGATGATGTGTATCAATGGTGATAGAGTCAATGGAGAGTTAATTGTAGATTTGAGGATATTATTTTGTGAAGATCTAAGGTGGTGCATTGGAGAAGTCAAAATGTTTTTGACTATTTCAAAGAAATATAATGCAGATCTTATTGTAAGATGATGAAGTCATAGGAAATTATATTGAGCATAGAGATTATCACTTTGGGGGGAAAAAATTTAATTCTCATGAAGTCGGTGCTAGAAATGTATATAAGTGGTACCTCATATTGAAGATTTTGTTAGTTTTTATTGTTGTGATATTTGTGAAGGTTTCTATGGTTGATTGTGAAATAAATTAGTGTTGCGATTAGAGATTTGATAGAGTCAGATTGGTGAGAAATTACAAAGAGAAAGAAATAGATTAGATCTATCAAGCAGTCAATGCTACATCCAGATCATTATACTTGTTGTTCCCTAGTAGTTGTAGCAAGAAAATCCCTTAATCAGGTGAACTTTAATAGATTCCTATTGTACATCCCTTAACTAGGTGATCTCTTAACATAGTTTTGAAATCCTCTAGAAAGGTAGATCTTAGTAGATTTGATTGTACTTATAACAAGGTACTAATCACTCCTAATAGGGTGAACCCTCATAAAAGGGTAATTGTAAGATCCTAATAGGGAAAAATCATTTACTACAATAGTGGGCTTGTGGGTGTTATCCCCATTATGGTTTTTTCCTCTAACCAAGGGTTTTCACATGAAAATCATTGTGTTATGTGTGATGATTTTATGGATGTCTGATATTTCCATCTTTTATTTATTCACTTTAGTTATATACTTTACTTATTGGAAGGTATTAGTAAGGCTAATCAGATTGGTGGTTGAATTAGTTTTAAATTTTTTTGCACTGATTCACTCCCCCCTCCCAGTACCTAAGAATTTTAATAATTGGTATCAGAGTGTTGGTCCTTTTGTTGATAATTATAATAGCTTGATGGAAAGATCTATAACTATGGAGAGTTACATGCATGAAATGGAACTTGAGAATGCACACAAGATGATCCATGAGATGAAGGAGAAAATGAAGAAATCATTGCCAACAAGTACACAACTTACTAAACAACTGAATGAGAGTGAGGATTATATTGAGCAACTATTTGAAGGTAGTATGTCTCAATATTTTAAAGAAGCAATTACAGATCTGATGGAAAATAATGAAGGAATTCAAGAAGAAGTGACAAAACTAAAAAGAGAAATTGAAAGTCCATCTTTCAGGATGTGTGAAGATCTAGAAGGAAAGAGAACAACTGGAAGTGCAATAAAAATGGATGAGGATGCCCTAAAGGATAAACATGAAGAACTTAATAAACTAAGGCATGAATTTACCTTATATAGAATTTAGATGCATGATGTTGTTGAAGAAAATCTATAGGTCATAAGTGGGAATGAAAGACTTAGATATGAGAATGCAAAAATTAAGAATGAGGTGCAATCTGAAAAATAAATCAATGAGAAATTGAGAAAGTACAATGAAAGCTCACAAAATCTTGTTGAAAAATTGAATAACTAAAGGAGCAAAAATGGTAAAACCGGTATTGGTTACAATTGTCAAGGAACATTTGAAGTTGGGATAGTCATCCAAATCTGAACAAGAGAAGCTAGAAGACCATAAGGAAGAGCCAATCAATGTAGGTAAGAAACCTAATATGCTTACTTTCTATAACTATGGAAATCCTAGTCACATTGTAAATGTATGTAGAAGAAAACCTATGAAGAAAACCTACTTATTTGATGGTTATTTCTATAATTTTCACAAGTATGGTCATACTGCATATGATTGTAGATGTTGATCCAAAAATAGATCTATCAATAGATCCAATGGTGGTAGATTTGATGGATATTATTTTACATGTAAAAACTATGGGCATAAAGATGAGAATTACAAGACTAAAGTTTATGTTCCTAGGTCTCTAATCAAACTGGTAAGACCTAATGGAAGAGAAAGACAATTTTATGTAGCATGTTTAGTATGTGGAAATTACATCCACCCAACAATGAATTGTAGAATGAGAACAAAAAGAGGTAATACTGGACCTTGGACGTCAACCGGTATGGAATGATTTGTTTTCCATAAGGTTGGTCACCTTGCAAAATATTGTTGGTTCAAAAACTAGTCATCCTACCAGTTAGAGGATAGAAAAGGTAAAAATATTGTTAATGATGAGGTAGTTGATTGAGAAATGAAGAATATTTGGAGGCAAGAAAGAAGGTAAATAGGTAGAAGAAAAATCATCCAAAGGGAATTCACCATCCTATGGTACATAGGATTATTCTTGAAACTAAGCACATTATTTTCTTAGGGGGATCATTTAAATAAAAATCCTTTATTGATCCCCTAGATCCAAGAGCGATAAGATCTATATGCACATTATGGTGTAAGATGATGTGATTTTGGTATTTATAAAGATTTTGGAGTTGTTGATGTTTATATGGATATCAGAATTGAATTTTCATGATACATATCTTTTACCATTTGATATCAGTTATAACGGTTGAAAAAGTACCTATCAGTGAATATGCAATAAACCGGTGATATGACACTATTCCTATTATTGGGAAAGAAATTTTTTACCATTGGAAGCACCTAATAGTTATAAATCAATAATAAATAGAGGGAAGTGATCTCTCTTTTTACCTTTACAATCATTTGATCACTAGAGATTATTTTTTTTATCAATTTATCAATAGCCCTAACCGGTATATTGCATGGAGTTATCTATCAAGTTCGTAGTTAAATCTATTTGACTATTGTAGTTGGTTGATATGGAAAGGAGAGTTGGTACACCTATTCTGATGAATATTGTTGAGAAGCCCCAGCTAGTGTTCAAGATCCATTCGATCAAATCAATGAAGATTGATATGTCAGGTGCCCTGTCTATGATTCCTCCATGGGTTCTATTGATTGAAGATGTTCAGTCTTATGTTCATTGTAATATTGAATAATTGGGAGCTAGTGCTATTAAATAACAATATGAGAGTATGTGTATCAATAGTGTTTTGAGAGACAAATTCAAACATGTACAGGTGAAAGGTTTAACATATGTAGTGGATATTCCCACTAAATTCCATCCTGATTGGATTCGCTATGTGTTGAGCAGAGTGCATGACCAATTCATTTGGTTGGGAAAGCCATACGAGATTTTGAAGATGATGATTCATAGAGTTAATGGTTTTCAAGCACAAGGATTGGAATGTACACTAAGAACAATTGTGACACATTTGGTTACTGAGTTAACCAAATCTAGACAAGACAGAAGAGCCATGACAATAGATGATATTGAAGACATAGAAGTTTAGTTTTCATTGATGGTAATAGGTTATTGAGTATACCAATCAAGAAGAGTTAACAATGTGTCCGATGGTGCTATAGACTCAAGTTATCAAATTGTGAAAGATTATTCCATATACGACCCATGTGAGATGGTTAGAAGTCAATTCTTGGTGACTATGGAGAGAATAAATAAAGATAAGAAGAAGTCATTTAAGTATGGTTCTCTACTAGTATGTATGGTTTTTATTCATCCAAAATCTCTTCCCCGATAGAGGAAATGTTGTTTGGTAAAAGGAAAAAATGGTAGTTGTGCATATAAATGAGTTTATCAATGAATTAGGTGAGAAATTTAAAAATGTAATGTGGGGTTACTCCAAATATTTTCAATCTAAGATGCATAAGCATGAAAGATTTCCTTCCATCTTTGTAGATAAATATAGAGATGATATATGTTTCTTAGTAGATATCAATTCCTATATTATGATGGTGGTTGAACCTAGAATCTATTGGGTTCCACCTATAGGTTATGAAGTAGATGCTAAGTTAGTGAATCTTCATGCAATTGATTTTTTATCTAAACCCTTGGATAGGAAAGTATAGAGGTTTGGAAATTATGAAGAGGCATTTTCTAAAATCAATATTTAGTTAAAGAAATTAGTTATTGAAAGGAAAACTAGAAGAATTTTATCTACCCTAGAGAAGAAGTTTAGTAGTAATGAAGTAGGTACATCTAGTACTTTTGAAGCTACATCTAAAGACCCATCATCAAGTGTTCCATCCACTTATGCAAAATTAAAGAGAAAGAAGAGTAAACCTATTGTAAAAGAGATTAAAACTATAATGTGTTAGGATTAGTAGACATAAATTTAATAGTTACATGCAAATATAATCAATAATGCAAAGGAATAAAGAACACATAAGTAGAACAAGAAGACACAAATATTTAATGTGGTTCACCCAATCTTGCGCTACATCCACCAAACAAAGATTCCAATCTTATTATCTAGTAATTCTTGCCTCTTATAATCAACAATCCCTTGCAACTCAATTATTGCTGCAAGAAGCTACATGAAATTATCATATATTGAGAAAAACCCTAACCCTAAGCCATTATAACAATAATTATGTCGGTTAACAAGTTAACCCTATAAAATACTTGACGAGTCAACCTAGGGAAAAACATGATGAGTCAACCTAGGGAAATGCTTGATGTGTCAACTCAAAAACACTTGACGAGTTAATAGTACAAACTGACATAATAGAACTAGTAAAGAAAACTTACAAAATGAAGAGGAAATATACAAATATGAAGATTGATCAAAAGGAATTCATTGAAGTTGAAGATGTTTAGACTAAATCAAACAAGGATGCTAATAATTCAAAATAGAGTGGTATGAAGAAAGCCCCAAGTTCTGACTTCCTTGCAAAAGGCATAATGGAGATAGGAAGAATGAGAGAAGTTGACATGAGATATAGATTTCTAAATGATCAAGACAAGAAGAAAATAGAAGAGGCTAACTTATTTAGCCGTAACAAGTTTTGTATGACTCTAAGTGAGTTATAAAAAGTTTTACCTAAAGGTATTTATGATTTAATCCATGCCAAATGGACAAATGCTTTAAGAATGGACAAAGAAATCATGGAAAAAGAACTTATGCAAGTGCAACCAGAGTTGAATCCTAAAGATGTGAAGATTATGGTGGAAGCGTATAGATAGGACTTCAAAATTAGAAATAGAGTAGAAAATATACTAGTTGGACAGACACAAAATGTATTTAACAAGACAATGGTATATGGAAGAAAAAGATACAGGAGGGAGAACAAGCAAAAAAGGAAGAAAAAGTTATCGATGAGAATAAGAAGGGTAAAGAACCAGTAATTGAGGATATTGATGACTCATATACTCATGAAGAGATCATAGGTGATGTTCTAGCTGATATCCCTATTCATGTTCAAGACATTGAGGAGAAAGATGTTAAGTTAATACAAACCGGTGGAGTAGAAATACAAGAAAAAATTGAAAAAGATGAGGTAACTATTGAAGACATAACAAGTAAAAATGATACTCCCTCATCATCCCTTGTGAAGTATTCAGAAGAAGTGATTCTTGAGAAGGTAGAGGAGATAGTAGAAAGATATAAATATGTTGAAGTGGAATATGATATGAGAAGGAAAATGAGTCTCGGAGAGACTAGCATAATAAAGAAGAAATTGGTGCAAGTAACATAGGAAGAAAAAAAAGAGGAAGCAAAAGAGGAAGAGATATTTACCACACCAGTAGATATAACAAAGCTAAAACCTAAAGAACTAATTAAATAATCAAAACAATTGATAAAAAAAATCCAAAAGAGATAAAATGCGATCAAAGAAGAAGAAAGCAAGAGTATTGAGACAAACAAGATATATCCTAGCTGAGTTGGTTCCTGAGGTTGAGTATGATGAAGAAGATTCTATGATAGATCAGATGGAAATATTGATAAAACATATTTCAGATTAAGGATAATATTTTCATTTTGTAGTGGTAAAGATGGTAGAGGAGAAACTAGAGAAGAATATGATAGGAAAACTAAAGGATAATATTGTTAAAGATAAAGGAAAATTGATAGTTTTAGTGAAAGATGTTAAGACTTCATTGATCAAGGCACAACATACATTCACTAAAATTTATCATCATTTAGAGTTTTTGAAAGATCTGGAGAAAAAGAGAGTTGATTTGTAAAATAAGTTAGATAGCTTAACTGGTAAGCTTGATCCTATTTCAAGCTTAGTTATTGATTTTAGTAACCAAGTGAAGGAGATATCTAAAGAGATGAAGAAAATCCAGCAAGAGTAAGAAAGGAGGATGGTTAGTATACTAGAGATACAATCATTCTTATCCACTATATGATATGTCATGCAACAACATGTGAAGAAGGCTAAAGGGATACTTGTTATATCTGACATGAGAAATTTGGAGAGTATGGAGAAGCTAGTGTCCAATCTATTTGAGAAGATTATTGCATTGGAGAACATGAATAAGTTATAGGAGACATACTTAGAATCAAAAAAGATAAACTTCAAAGTAATATTTGATAAGATGTAAGTTCACCTTTGACATTACTATCAAAGGGGGAGAATATGATAACATAGATTATGGAAAGAAGCATAAAGTATTTGCCATCAATGCCAAAGGGGGAGTTTGTTGGCATTATGTTGAGTTGGAAAGGTTGCAGTAATTGGAAGTAATTCATTTAGTTTTCATTGATGCAAAATAAGTCATTTTAGTCATGTATCATAATCGGTGAAGTACATGATGCAATTAGTGTGAAGGATAAGTAATCAATTATGTAGGAAAATGTTTAAGTCCAAAAGATAGGTAGACATAGAGGTCAAAACCATGGGAGTGGTTGTGAAAGTTGAAGAATTATGAGGTGTGGTCACGTATATAGTATCAACATGGTTAGAGTAAAGTGTGGTTCTGACCACAACTCATTTGGTTGATCGGTGATAGAGATTTGGGTAACATATTCATTTAGATAGGTAAGACCACTTGTTGTTCTTGAGCATCAGTTGGAAGATGTTAGATTCATAAGTAGTATAGTGATTGTGATGATAATTAGTGTTATGATGATGTGTAATAATGGTGATGAAATTGATTAAGAGTTAATTGTAGGTTTGAGGATATTATTTTAGGAATATCTAAGGTGGTGCATTGGAGAAGTCAAAACATGTTTGACTATTTTGGAGAAATATAATGCAGATCTTATTATAAGCTGACACAGTCATAGGAAATTGTGTTGAGCATAGAGATTATCAATTTGGAGGGAAAACATTGAAATCTTATGAAGTCAGTGCTAGAAATGTATATAAGTGGTACTGCTCATATTGAAGTTGTTATTTTTGTGATATTTGTGAAGGTTGTTATGGTTAATTATGAAATCAATTAGGGTTACGATCTGAGATATGATAGAGTCAGATTGGTGAGTAGTTATAGAGAGAAAGAAATAGATTGGATCTGTCAAGTAGCTAGTTCTACATCTAGATCATTGAACTTGTTGTTCCCTAGCACTTGTAACATGACAATCCCTTAATCGGGTGAACTTTAATAGGTTCCTATTGTAAATCCCTTAACTGGGTGATATCTTAATTGAGTTTTGAAATCCTCTAGCAAGGTATCTTAGCAGATCTGATTGTACTTCTAACAAGGTACTAATCAATCCTAATAGGGTGAACCCTCAGAAAAGGGTAATTGTAAGCTCCTAAAAGGGAAAATTCATTTACTATAGTAGTGGTCTTGTGGGTGTCATCCCCACCGTATTTTTTTCCCTCTAACCAAGGGTTTCCATGAAAAAATCATTGTGTTATGTGTGATGATTTTGTGGATGTCTGATATTTCTATCTTTTATTCATTTACTTTAGTTATATGCTTTACTATTTGGAAGGTATTAGTAAGGTTAATTAGATTGGTGGTTGAATTAGTTTTAATTTTTTTTTCACAGATTCATCCTCCCTCTCAGTGCCTAAGAATTCTAACAATTTTTTGATTATCGATATGATGTGATTAGTGGTTGCACTATGTGATGCATTTGATTACCGTAATTTATTTAAGTTACTGTATCAGTGCTGATTTAAATGTTAGATTATGATATTATTACTATTTTGATCATACATGCATGATGATTCTTTATGATAATATCTAGTATATTTTGCATTCAATAATATTGGATTAATATGTCAGGATGATTTGATTGGTTTTCTTGTTATATTGTGCCTTATATGCTATTGGGTATTTTATGGAGATTTGCACTAATATATGTTCATATTGCTAGAAATGATTATTTGATGTTTTTATATTTAAATACAATGTTAATTTAAATGAGATGATGTTTAATTCTATGATTACATAATTCATATGGATTATGTTTGATATGTTTGTAGAAAGTGAGACAAAGTTGTAGTCACTCATTCATGAGATCTACACAATGTATCATTCTCCTTCATTTTTTGCTATCATGTATGTTCATGTTCTTCAACTATTTATACTATGAGTAACTACACTTGATGTTTGCATATTTTAGTGAATAGGTATAAGAAAAATTCTTATTGAGTTGTAGGATTTGATTATGTCTATATCCTCGACAGTGGCACAAGAGATAGTTTTACCGACCTTTCATAGTTGAGCCAAAATTGTCCCTGTATGGATGGTGTATCTGTAATTAAAATATTATTCCCTCTAGTGCATATTAGTAAATCTAGATTTCATAATGTATTTTGTGAAAGACCAGTTGTGTTTCTGGGCATTCGAGTTCTTGCAGTTGTTGCATAAGAGGTTTAAATTAAATGCTGATTTTTATTGTTTAGCATTTATTTTTATCTTGCTAGCTAATTTGCTGTAGTAAAATTCCATTAAATTGGAATTGATTCATTTATTCCTGTGGGATTTCTAGGAAGTCTATAGTTGGTTTTAATTTATTTAAGTTATTTTTATAAAGTCTCTTTTAGCCAAAAGTGACTTTATATTGAGGGAAAAGAGATATTTCCTCACTCTTATTTTCGAAGAAATTAGGATTTGCTCCAATTTTAGATGGGAGAAAATTGATTTTTTCTCGATGTGTTAATTTTATTCCTTAGATATTGTTGGGTGGAATCTTATTGGATTCGTGTCATGATTCCTCAAATTTCAATGGATCCATTCATTTTTTTACAGTGAATTCATTTTCTTCGTCCATTTCCATTTTTTCTCCAATTTGTGTGAGGTAGGACATCTCACAGTTTGTGATTTAATTTTTAATTTTGATTGAAAATTGTTGAAATAGTTGAGTGGTTTGAGAATTATTATTTCCCCATCATCTCTCTTGATTTCATTACACGGTTGGGTTTGTATAAGCAACTATGTATTTGGTATTAAGAAAATGGGTTTTTTGAGTTGTTATGTTGCCCAAATTTTGATGTGTGCCCAGAAATGTTATTTTAATATAGAAATGTGATTTTGGGTGCCTAAGGAAAAATGGGTTTTAATTTTGTGAGATTTTATGATGTTTGATTTTGGGGCATTTTTGGCTTGCTTCATTTTGTGTGCTACCTAGAACTTGTTTGCTACCATGTTTTACATGATTTATTTATTTGAGGTTTTAGTACTCCAATTTTTTAATAAGATTGTGGAATTATAATGTATTGAGGATGTTCCAGATATTTTATATCACACCCTGAACTTACCCATTTTATGTTTAAATGATGATTTTTCACACTGCCAGATTTTGTTGAAATTTGGTGTTTTGTTTAATTGGGCATTAAATCCTTCCTCATGTTATAATGAGATTATTGATGGATTCCATGTGAAATCCATGCTCTTGGAAAAGTTTTCAATTGAGAAAATTGTTATTTGGCTTATTCTTGAGTTTACTCAGTTCTTACCTTGTGTGTTTTGGGAGTTGAGATATCCTTCTTTCATAGCTATCATTGTTGTTTCTTTTGTCTTTTGTAATGACACCTTCCATGCTTGACCGGAGCTCGCATATGAAAATTTGATAAAGGTGTTGAGACTACATCCAAGCATGTAGTTGAGCTATGCTCCTATGCCAAGGTCCAAGTGACCCACAGTCTTGGGTTCAGGCTAATGGAGTCACTGCATTTCTTATGGATTTTGACTTAAAATTCTATTCTTTGTTTTCTTTCTTTTGGATTCTTATGTTATTTTATATCCTTGGTGTAGACCATTTTGATGATGCATCTTATGTATGTCCTCATGTAGACTGAGTGGGAAATCTTTGGGTCATACCATCCTCATGTAGACTGAGTGTGTGAAGTCCCTATTTCCCATCCTTGGTGTAGACCAAGTAGATGAAGAGGTTTGTTTATATTACCAAGGGAGACAAGTTAGATGAAGAGCTTTGTTTATGTTACCAGTGTAGACTAAATGGACAAGCTTCTTGTTTGGTCTCTATCCTTTGATGTTGAGCAAGAGGACAAGGTACATTGAGTAGGCATGGGGAATAACTCTTTACGTGGACCCCAACCCAGAGGTGGATGCATATGATATGTCAAGAAGTTCCTTAAAAAGAGACAACCATAATAAAATATACTGGGTGTAAATACTAAACAAGATTAATTGGTTATGTGGAAACCATTGAATCTTTAGATGTCAGGTGTGACTCAAGTGTGAGTGTAGATAGTGATGTGGATATCATTGAATCCCTGAACTTCATGAGTGATCTGAGTGTGAGTGTAGATGGTGGAGACCATTGAGTCCCCAAACATCATGAGAGATCTATGTGTGAAGTAGATGATTACACCTAATATTTTGGTATCGATCCAAGTGGGCAGAGATACTCCCTATGGTTGGTACTCTCATGTCTATATCCATTAGTAGTGAGTAGCACCTTAATGTGTTTTTTTTTTGGTATTTTGATTTTTCTTTGGACATTGGTCCACATGTTGAGTGTTCTCCATGTTTATTTTTATTCTACATATGTGTATTGCATTGGACCACTACATCTTTATATGAGATTATGCATTTTCTTGTCATGTATTTTAGCCACTCCTTGCTTGCGTGTATGCATTGTGTTTGTGGTTGGGTAAATATCTCTACAAGCATGGTGATGTGGGATTAAGGGTTTCACATGGTAGGGTGGTGTTTCACTTTACCACTATTGGGTATAGGTGTACAGATGGCAGACTCCTTTGAAGAAAAAGATTATGAGCATTGAGAGCTCAATGCATTTTATTTATTTGTTATACCATTACCCTATGTAAATGTATATACACTGATGGGGTGATCTTAGCTTAGTATTCTTTATACTATTGATGATGTATTTAGTGATGCAATCGAGTGATTATCACCTTGATCTATGCTATATGGTACTCTCTAATATGGAAATAGATATATACCACTCATACATTGGTGTTCTCTTAGGTTTTAAATTTCACACCTTTGTATTTTTGGCCAATTTCATGAATCAACATCTTCACTTGATTCAAATTTTTTGTGCATCAATATTTTTGTAGCTAGAATAAACATTTTCAACTCACTGGTTTGAGAGTTTTTGTCTCAAAAGTTTTCCAGTCATGAATCAACATCTGCACAAACTTGCAACTACACCTATATTGACCTCTCCACCCAGTTTGGTTTTCCAATCAATTTTGGTACCTGTAGAGTATAAAAAGGGGGTGTGTGTTCCCAAAATGTAAGATTAAATATGTGTATAGGGTGGAAAGATGTGTGATATGAAGGATATTTTTGAATATGTAGGATTAGGGAAGGTACGATCTTCCTCTTAACCCCAAATTCCCAAAGGAAAGATCCAAGTAGATTAACCACAAGAAAATGGCCAATACATAAATGAATCAATCGATGAAGAATATGAAGAAAGAGGAAAACCTTATATTTCTTTATGGAAGCAAGTATTGAAGTCTTAATTGAATTAAAGACAAATGCTAACCTCAAAGTATGACAAATCTAAAAAATGCTATTGTTTGGTGTCGGTATGAAAGTTTTCCGAAAAGGGTGTCTAGATCTACACTGTAATTCGTTGTTTTGTACCTGTTCTTGCAAGAGAAATGGTTTTTTTTTTTTTTTTGGGGGGGGGGGGGAGGGGTTTGGATTGGTCAAACCCCAATTTAGGAATTAACCTTTAAATTGCAGTAATAAACAAAGTAAATAAAATAATTCACCTTGCCTATGTTGAAACCCATGTGGAGGATTCAAATCGTTGAATCCACAAGTATGGATGCTCCAAATGAATGTAGAATTGGATGTAGGATGTCTCAAATCAATTTTCTTTAGATCTTCAACACCAATCTTGAATGGATCTTGGAATAGGAAGAAGCATGAATATACGTGGATGAATAAATCTTCAACAAGAGGGCTCCATAGAGATTGAATCCTTCAATTGCTACCAATGGATCTCCTTGATGAATTGGATCTTGAATTCTTGAAGCTGAATGAATGCAAGAATGCTTTCCTTCTCCTTATTTCTTGATTTCTCTTGCATGAGAGATTATGATTTTTGATGGATGCTTGATTACTTGGTTACTTGTAATTGATGATATGAAAATGAGAGGAGAAGGATTCCTTTTATACTAGTCTAGGGCACAAAATTCTAGAGAGGCCTACATAGGAGAATTAAATTCCCATTTATACATTTACCCTTAGAAGTGGACCTAAATTAAATATAATTTAAGAGTTAACCATTTTGAAGCCCTAAACAGCTGACCTGAAAGCGAGAAATAAATCTTTCCGAAACCCAACATCCAGAAACTTTGGGATTTTGAAATTTGGACCCTGGGTCAAGGTTGAGGTATACCTTGACCCTAAGGTCAAGAATCTCATAATTTCAATTCAGGATGCCAGAATTATGCAAAAAAGAAGTGGAAAATGGGGCAGAATAGGGGAAAAACTAGATCCAAGTCAAAGACCCATTCAAAGTGTTCAAAATGACCCCAAACCATTTACTCAGAGGGCTAAACTAGTCCTAAATAGAAGTGCTTCCATTTTATAACACTACAATTAGCCCCCACTTTAGCAAAAGTATGGACTCAATGCAAACTCTTGGTAAAGGGGATCATAAAGAAAAAGACATTCTTATTGAAATCAAAGGGACAAAGGAATCCTCAAGCCCCTAGGGACTCAAGTCTTCATCAACTCCAAGATTACAATAAGAGAGACATATGTAAAAGAGAGAGGGGGGTGTAATTACCTCGCCCATTGAGAACTTATGTCCTGTTGTGAACCACACAAGGAAACAACATAACTGGAAAGATGGAGGTGAACCGCCTAGTGAATGTGGCTACTCACTAGTCAACCCATTAAGGATTCACCCTTAGGAATATTCTATTCCAAAAGAGAAAAACCAAAACAAGAGACATCCAGTCTTAAGGACACCTTCGACCTTAAGGGATCAAAACTCTAAAAAATTGAAACTGGAGAGATCAAGAGATCCTATAAGGTAAAATCCCATGCTTTAAGGATTAGTCACGAATCCATAAAGGGAAAAAAGAGCTTTGAAAAATAATATATATTGAAAGTGCATGTGTGCAAAAAGTGATCAAAGCGTATGCCCCCACATTAAAGTCATTGCTAACACTTTAATAGGAGCAATGGATTGAACATAAACATAAACAACTCCATTGATTACGTTTCCACTACAAGATGCCCCTAATCAAAGACAAATCAAGGGAAATACCACATAAACATACAAAGAACACATAAGGGATCTACCTGCCATGGGGTCAGTATGATCATAAGATAAGATTTATATATGATATTATTGCAAATGAATTGACATAATTCCCCAAAGAAAGTAGAACTAAAATCACCATGGAGGAAAGAAAACATAAGAGTTATGAAGAAGAGTCTTTTTGGACCACAACATGGAGATAAAAAAGATTCAATGCTACCAAGTCACAAATCCAAGCGGACTACACAAGAAAAACATTTACGAACAATAGCACATGTACACCATAACATGAAAACAACATATAGAAGAATAGAGATACATATAGAGGAATAGTATAACAAGTTTGATTCCTTTATCACCTTATACCAACAAAGTAAAAAGGGTTGTATAAAAGAAACTAACAAACATTTAGTAAACACATTAAGAGAGAAGCAGAATACAACATGAAAACACACAAAAAGATACCATGACGGACAAGCCAATCAAGCATGTCACCTACTCTCCCCATCTCATTCTATGTCATTTAGGGAAGGTGGGAAACTCACAAGAGGGACTATATCCAATAGAGTAGGAATAATAGCAAGTTCCAAACAAGGATCCTCTTGAGAATCGTAATGTTCGATACTAAGTGCAATTATCAATTGTGCTGAAAGCATATTAGGTAAATCAATATCAATGTCAATAGTGTCATATTCATCATTAGCATCATTAGTATCATTAAGATTAATTGAAATAGAATCTAAGATATAAATAGAATCATCATAATCATTCATTTTAACATCATTATTAATATTTACTTCTAACACATCACGCATAGGCTGGTCAAAAGAAGGTAAAGAACTTTGAAGAATAGAGGCATGAGCTTTAGTTTGAGATCGACACTTCTTATGATGTTCATTAGAAGATTAGTTACATTTTGTCTTGTTTGAAATATATTGAGAACTAGGAGGAACAACCACCGGTTCCTTCACAGGTTCTATAGGAGGATCAGTAGGATTCTTAGTAGGCTAAAAATAAACACTAGGAGCTTGATTAACATAACTCGAATCCATGGATAAAGGAGGTATGGAAGGTGTAGGAAAAATACCATGGTTAAGATCCATCTGAGGCATGCTTAAATTAAGAATCTTTCAATGTTTATAGGCTTGATATGAGCAAAAAAGGTTATTAGGTCGAGAAGGACATGTATTAGGTAATGAAGGCTAAAAGAAGTCAAGGGTAGCACAATCCTTGGGCCTAGAAGGTTGATATAAGCTATGATTGATCTTCTTCACTTCTTCATCATGAATGAATTTAAGACACTTATGGATAGGAGAAGCAATGACATGCATGACATTCAACCAAGGCAAACCAAACTTAACTTGAAATTGATTAGAAGTAGGAACAAAAATGAAAGTAGTGTTCACAACTTTTCCACAAAGCTCCATAGGCAAGTTAACAGAACCAAATAATGGATAAAGAAAACCATTACAAGTTTGAATCCAAACATTCAATGTATCATAAGAATCATGTTGTAAGTTCTTCATAAAAATATTTTCTTTAGTAATAACATTGACTAAGGATGTAGGATAACCAAGAAAACCACGCGTAGGTATCTTATAAATCCTAGCATAAATGTATATGGGACCATCAGGAGCTTTAATAGTCTCATAATCATCAAAGGTAATTAAGAGCTCCCTAGGTCTTTTATTCTTAGGTTATTTTTGAGGTTTAGATTGAGGTTTCGGTTTAGGCTTAGGTTGAGGTGGAGCTTGAAGTTGAGGTTGAGATTGAGGCTGGGGTGGAGATATAGATTGAGACAAAACAACATGCTCCACATGGTTAACAATATGGTTAAGATCATTCATATTTGAATCATAAACAATATCCATAGAAGATGGCTGAATAATAGTATTAGTATCATGTGTAGGAAAAGGATTCATATAGATTTGGATATTTTGATTAGGAGGAGACATAGATTTGTTCCCACTACCATCAAAATTATCAAAAGATAAAGCATTACAATCAATTAAGTCTTGAACCTTATGTTTTAAAGAATAACACTTCTTAGTGTCATGGCCATTCAGATGATGGTATTGATAAAAGGCTTTGGAATCAAAGGATTTGGATGCCATCATAGTAGGTAAAAGAGGTTGAATAGGAGGTAAAGTAATCATATTATCAGTCAACAATTTATTCATAATAAAATGCAAAGATTCAAAAAGTGGAGTAAATGTATGATTCAGATGAAAAGTAGTGGATGCAGAAGTGGCATTGTTGGATGCAACAACAACTTGATCAACAACTAAATTTTCTTGCTTATTTATCTTGACATAGTTGTTAGGTTTTTGAAACTTGTTAGGGTTAGGAGCAACATGACTCTTATCAATTGGGACAAGAGCCATTGGAGTGTTTCTCTCAAATTGACTCACTTGTAATACATAATGATTAAGCACTACAAAAAGTTGTTGAAAAGAGGTAAATTCAGTAAGCAAAATCTTATCTCTAATATCCTTTTATAACTTTGAAATAAACATATGCTGAATATCAATATCAAGAATAGGATAAGAAATTTGAGCATATAAATGCTTAAATCTATCAATAAATTCAATCAATTTTTCTTTAGTATTTTGTTTACAATGCATCAAATTAGTTAAGGACACTTGCAAACTAATGTTATTTTGGAATTGTGGAATAAAGTCATTAACAAGTTTTGGAAAAGAATCAATAGAATAAGGATACAAGGAACAATACCATTGCAAGGCCTTATCATGAAAAGTTCTAGCAAAAAACTTGGTTAAAATCCTATGGTCATGAGCATAGTCACTACAAAGGATTTAAAATATTTTAACATGAGTGACAGAGTCTCCCTTACCATTTTAATTCTCAAGACAAGGCATATCGGCTTGCTGAGGAACAAAATCATGAATAATGTCTAGGGATAAAGGACTACCCATGTCACATGTAGGAATACTAAACTTGGATTGAGTTAAAGATGCAAGTTTTTATTGTAAAGAGGACATAGTTTGAGCCAAACTAATGATTGTGGAATCATTAGATGGAATAGGAGGAAAATAAACATTAGAAACACTAGGTAAAGTGTATGAAGTTATGGGAATGGAAAACATAACTGGGGGAACACTTGGAAGCACACTTGGAAGAGGATTGGAATAAGTAAAAGGAACATTATGATAAGAAGGTTTTGAAGTAGGTAGGGACATAGGTGGAAAACTCATAGGAAGAGAGGGAATTAATGTAGTCACTAACGAAGGAGTATAAGTAGGAATGATAGGTAAAGGAAATGAAGAAAGTTCCACACTAGTGACAGGAGGAGTGAATCCTAATTCTTGAGCTTCTTGAGAAAAAGGTCTGAAATTTAAATACAAAAGATGAGTAATATCACACAAGAGATTAACACCTTGATCACTATCATGAAGGAATTTCTTAAGAGAATCTATAGCTTGAATAAAATCTTGATTATGGTTTTCTTGAATAAGCCAATTTCCCATTTTATCAAGTTCAGTTGAAAGTTTTTGGACTTGTTCAAGAGGTACTCTTAAAGCATCATCCTCATCATGAGATGAGTGAGAAGAGTTATGCTCCATAGTAGGATTTGAATCATGAGTAATCAAATTTTCATCCAAGATCCTAAGGAGAGGAGAGGAAGACTCAAGATCAAAGAAACCCATAAATATGCGACTTCTTCTAAGTAGGACTATAGGTACTAAAGCTCATATACCAATGCAATAAATGAACTAAACTAGGAAAACATAAAGCATGAACAAACAAATTTTTTTATTTTTATTTTTTTTCTTTATATAAAATGTAAATGCAAGAACATGCAATATCTAACACCATAAAATAAAGAGTTGTCTATCGTGGGTTCACCAAAATGTAGAGTATAAAAAGGGGGTGTGTGTTCCCAAAATGTAAGATTAAATATGTGTATAGGGTGGAAATATGTTTTATATGAAGGATCTATATGAATAGATAGGATTAGGGAAGGTAATATCTTCCTCTTAACCCCAAATTCCCAAAGGAAATATCCAAATAGATTAACCACAAGAAAATGGCCAATACATAAATGGATCAATTGATGAAGAATATGAAGAAAGAAGAAAACCTTATATTCTTTTATGGAAGGGAGTATTGAAGTCCTAATTGAATTGAAGACAAATAATAACCTCAAAGTATGATAGATCTGAAAAATACTATTTTCTGGTGTCCGTACCAAGTTTCTGGAAATTCTACGACTGGATCCCGAAAGTTTGCCGAAAAGGGTGTCTAGATCTACATTGTAATTCACTGTTCCATACTTGTTCTTACAAGAAAAAAATATTTTTTTTGTTGGGGGGGGAGGGGTTTGGCTTGGTAAAACCCAATTTAGGAATTAACCTTGAAATTGAATTGAAATTGAAATAATAAACAAAGTAAATGAAAAAATTCACCTTGCCTATATTGAAACCCTTGTGGAGGATTCAAATCCTTGAATCCACAAGTATGGATGCTCCAAATTAATGTATAATTGGATGTAGGATGTCTCAAATCAATTTTTTTTAGATCTTCAACACCAATCTTGAATGGATCTTGGAATAGGAAGAAGCTTGAATGGATGTGGATGGAGAAATCTTCAACAAGAGGGCTCCATAGAGATTGAATCCTTCAATGGCTACCAATGGATCTCCTTGATGAATTGGATCTTGAATGCTTTAAGATGAATGAATGCTTTAATTTTTTCCATCTCCTTCTTTCTTGATTCTTGATTGCTTGATTTTTCTTTCTTGAGAGATTATGATTTTCGATGGATACTTGATTACTTGGTTGCTTGTAATTGATGATGTGAAAATGAGAGGAGAAGGCTTCCTTTTATACTAGTCTAGGGCACAAAATTCTAGAGAGGCCTACATAGGATAATTAAACTCCAATTTAAGCCTTTACCCTTAGAAGTGGACCTAAATTGAATATTAGTTAAGAGTTTACCATATCGAAGCCCGTAACAGTCGACCCGAAAGTGGGAAATAAATCTCTGTGAAACTTGACATTTGGAAACTTTGGGATTTTGAAATTTGGACCCTAGATCAAGGTCAAGGTTGACCTTGACCTAAAAGGTTGAGCTTGACCTTGAGGTGAAGAATATTAGAATTTCAATTTAGGATGCTAGAATTATGTAGAAAAGAAGTGGAAAATAGGGCAGAATAGGGGAAAAAGCCAGATCTAAGTCAAAGACCCATTCAAGGTGTTCGAAATGACCCCAAACCACTTACTCAGAAGGATAAACCAGTCCTAAATGGAAGTGCTTCCATTTTTTGATGCTACATTTAGACCCCACTTTAGGAAGAGTATGGACTCAATGCAAACTCTTGGTAAAGGAGAACATAAAGAAAAATACAATCTTATTGAAATCAAAGGAATAAAGGAATCCTCAATCCCCAAGGAACTCAAGTCTTGATCAAATCCAAGATTACAATAAGAGAGACATCTCTAAAATAAAGAAAAGGGTGTGTTTACCTTGCCCAATGAGAACTTGTGTCCCATTGTGAACCACACAAGGAAACAACACAACTGGAAAGATGGGGTTGAATCACCTAGTGAATGTGGCTACTCACTAGTCAACTCATCAAGGATTCACCCTTAGGAATATTATATTCCAAAAGAGAAAAGCCAAAACAAGAGAGATCCAGTCTTAAGGACACCTTCAACCTTAAGGGATCAAAACTCTGAAAATTGAAACTGGAGGGATCAAGAGATCCTATAAGTTAAAAATCCATGCTTTAAGGATTGGTCACTAATCCATAAAGGGGAAAAATAGCTTTGAAAAATAATATATATTGAAAGCGCGTGTGTGAAAAAAGTGAGTAGAGCATATGCCCCCACATTAAATTCATTGCTAACACTTTAACAAGAGCAATGACTTGAATGTAAATATAAACAACTCCATTGATTAGGTTTCCTGTATGAGATGCCCCCAATCAAATATAAATCAAAGGAAATGGCACATAAACATACAAAGAACACAAAAGGGATCTACCTGCCATGGGGTCAATATGATCATAATATAATATTTATATATGATATTATTGCAAATAAATTGACATGATTCCCCAAAGAAAGTAGAACTACAATCACCATGGAGGAAAGAAAACATAAGAGTTACGAACAAGAGTCTTTTCAGACCACAACATGGAGACCAAAAAGATTCAGTGCTACCAAGTCACAAATCCAAGTGGACTACAAAAGGAAAACATTTGCGAACAATAGTATAGGTACATTATAACATGAAAACAACATATAGAAGAATAGAGATACATATAGAGGAATAGTACAACAAGTTCGATTCCTTTATCACCTTATACCAAAAAAGTAACAAGGGTCATGTAAAAGAATCTAACAAACAATCAAGCACGTCACCTACTCTCCCCATCTTGTTCTATGTCATTTAGGGAAAGTGGGAAACTCACAAGTGGGACTATATCCAATGTACTAGGAATAATAGCCAGTTCCAAACAATGATACTCTTGAGAATTGTAATGTTTGATACTAGGTGTAATTATCAATTGTGCTGAAAGAATATTAGGTAAATCAATATCAAAGTCAATAGTCTCATATTCATATTTAGCATCATTAGTATCATCAAGAGTATCTTCTTCATCAAGATTAATTGAAATAGAATCTAAGATACGAATAGAATCATCATAATCATTCATTTTAATATTATTATTAACATTAACTTCTTCTAACACATTAGGCACAGGCTGGTCAAAAGAAGGTAAATAACTTTGAAGAACAGAGGCACAGGATTTAGTTTGAGCTTGAAACTTCTTGTGATGTTCATTAGAAGATCAGTTACGTTTTGTCTTGTTTGAAATATGTTGAGAACTGGGAGGGATGACCACTAGTTCCTTCATAGGTTCTATAGGAGGATTAGTAGGATTCTTAGTAGGCTGAAAAGCAACATGTGGAGCTTGATTAACATAAGTAGAAGCCATGGATAAAGGAGGTATGGAAGGCATAGGAAAAAGACTAGGGTTAAGATCCATTTGAGGCATGCTTAACTCAAGAATCTTGTGATGTTTATAGGATTGATATGAGCAAAAAAGGTTATCGGGTTGAGAAGGACACAAATTAGGTAATGAAGGCCAAAAGAAGTCAAGGGTAGCACAATCCCTAGTCCTAGAAGGTTGATATAAACTATGATTGATCCTCTTAAATTCTTCATCATGAATGAAATTAAGACACTTATGGATAGGAGAAGCAATAACATGCATGGCATTCAACCAAGGAAAACCAAACTTAACTTGAAACTAATGAGAAGTAGGAATAATAATGAAGGTAGTGTTCACAACTTTACCACAATGTTCAACATGCAAGTTAATAGAACCAAATGATGGATAAATAAAACCATTACAAGTTTGAATCCACACATCCAATGTATCATAAGAATCATGTTGTAAGTTATTCATAAAAATATTTTCTTTAGTAATAACATTGACTAAGGATTTAGGATCAACAAGACAGCCGCACATAGGTATCTTAGAAATCCTAGCATAAATGTATATGGGACCATCAAGAGATTTAATAGTCTCATAATCATCAAAGGTAATCAAGAGTTCCCTAGGTCTTTTATTCTTAGGTTGTTTTGAAGGTTTAGATTGAGGTTTTGGTTTAGGCTTAGGTTGAGGTGGAGCTTGAAGTTGAGGTTGAGATTGAGGCTAGTGTGGAGATATAGATTGAGATAAAACAACATGCTCCGCATGGTTAACAATATGATTAAGAACATCCATCTTTAAATCATAAACAATATCCATAGAAGATGGCTGAACAATGGTATTAGTATCATGTGTAGGTAAAGTATTCATATAGATTTGGATATTTTGATTAGGAGGAGAGATAGATTTGTTCCCACTACCATCAAAATTATCAACAGATAAAGCACTAGAATCAATTAAGTCTTGAACATTATGTTTTAAAGAATAACACTTCTCAATATCACGGCCATTCTAATGATGGTATTGACAAAAGGCTTTGGAATCAAAGGATTTGGATGCCATCGTGGTAGGTAAAAGAGGTTGAATAGGAGGTAAAGTAATCATATTAGTAGTACAAAAATTATCCATAATAGAATGCAAAGATTAAGAAAGAGGAGTAAACATATGATTGAAATGAAAAATAGTGGATGTACAAGTGGTATTGATGGATGCAAAAACAACTTGATCAACAACTACATTTTCTTTCTTATTTATCTTGACATAGTTGTTAGGTTTTTGAAACTTGTTAGGATTAGGAGCAGCATCACTCTTATCAATTGGGACAGGAGCCATTGGAGTGTTTCTCTCAAATTGACTCACTTGTAATTGATAATGATGAAGGACTACACAAAGTTGTTGAAAAGAGGTAAATTCAGTTAGAAGAATCTTATCTCTAATATTCTTTTGTAAATTTGAAATAAACATATGCTGAATATCAATATCAGGAACAGGATAAGAAATTTGAGCATACAAATGCTTAAATCTACCAATAAATTCAATCAATTTTTCTTTAGTATTTTGTTTATAGTGCATCAAATCACTTAAGGGCACTTACAGACCAATGCTATTTTGGAATTGTTGAATAAAGGCATTAACAAGTTTTGCAAAAGAATAAATAGAATAAGGAGGCAAGGAACAATACCATTGCAAGGCCTTATCACGAAAAGTTCTAGCAAACAACTTGGCTAAAATCCTATGGTCATGAGCATAGTCACTACAAAGGATTTGAAATGTTTTAACATGAGTGATGAGGTCTCCCTTACCATTTTAATTCTAAAGATGAGGCATCTTAGCTTGCTGAGGAACAAGAGCATGAATAGTGTCTAGGGATAAAGGACTGCCCATGTCACATGTAGGAATACTAAACTTGGATTGAGTTAAAGATTCAAGTTATTTTTGTAAAGAGGACATAGTTTGAGAAAAAATAATGATTGTGGGTTTATTAGATGAAATAGGAGGCATAGAAACATTAGAAAAACTAGGTAAAGTGTATCAAATAGTGGGAATGGAAGACATAACCGAGGAAACACTTGGATGAACAGTTGGAAGAGGATTTGAATAAGTAAAAGGAATATTATAATAAGAAGGTTTTGAAGTAGGCAGGGACATAGGTGGAACACTCATAATAAGAGAGGGAACCAATGTAGTCACTAAAGGAGGACTATAAGTAGGAATGCTAGGTAACGGAATAGAAGAAGGCTCCACACTAGTGACAAGAAGAGTGAATCCTAATTCTTGAAGTTCTTGAGATGAAGGTTTGACATTTACATGCACAAGATGAGTAATATAACGCAAGAGATTAACACCTTGATCACTTTCATGAAGGAATTTCTTAAGAGCGTCTATAGCTTGAATAAAATGTTGATTATGGTTTTCTTGAATAAGCCAATTTCCCATTTTATCAAGTTCAGTTGAAAGTTTTTGGACTTTTTCAGGAGGAACTCTTAAAGTGTCATCCTCATCATGAGATGAGTGAGAAAATTTTTCTCCATGGTAAGATTGGAATCATGAATAATCAAATTGTCATTCCGGATCCTAAGGAGAGGAGAGGAAGACTTATGATCCAATGCAATAAATGAACTAAACTAGGAAAACACAAAGCATGAAAAAAAAAATGTTTTATTTTTATTTTTTTGCATTATATGAAATGTAAATGCAAGCAAATGCAAGATGTAACACCATAAAAGAAAGATTTGTCTATCGCAGGCTCACCAAAATGTAGAGTATAAAAAGGGGATGTGTGTTCTGAAAATGTAAGATTAAATATGTGTATAGGGTGAAAAGATGTGTGATATGAAGGATCTATATGAATAGATAGGATTAGGGAAGGTAAGATCTTCCTCTTAACCCCAAATTCCCAAAGGAAAGATCCAAATAGACTAACCATAAGAAAATGGCCAGTACATAAATGAATCAATCAATGAAGAATATGAAGAAAGAAGAAAATGTTATACTCCATTATGGAAGGGAGTATTGAAGTCTTAATTGAATTGAAGACAAATTCCAACCTAAAATTATGACAAATATGAAAAATGCTATTTTCTATTGTTGGTAATGAGTTCTGGAAATTTTGTGACCAGATCCTGAAAGTTTTCCAAAAAGGGTGTCCAACTCTACACTGTATTTCATTGTTTTGTACCTGTTCCTGAAAGAAAAATGGTTTTTTTTTTTTTGGGGGGGGGAGGGATTTGGCTTGGTCAAACTCCAATTTAGGAATTAACCTTGAAATTGAATTGAAATTGTAGTAATAAACAAAGTAAATTAAACAATTCACCTTGCCTATGTTGAAACCCTTGTGGAGGATTCAAATCCTTGAATCCACAAGTATGGATGCTCCAAATGAATGTATAATTGGATGTATGATGTATCAAATCAATTTTTTTTAGAGCTTCAACACCAATCTTTAATGGATCTTGGAATAAGAAGAATCTTGAATGGATGTGGATGGAGAAATCTTCAACAAGAGGGCTCCATAGAGATTGAATCCTTCAATGGCTACCAATGTATCTCCTTGATGAATTGGATCTTGAATGCTTGAAGATGAATGAATGCTTGAATTCTTTCCTTCTCCTTCTTTCTTTCTTCTTGATTTATTGATTTCACTTTCTTGAGAGATTATGATTTTTGATGGATGCTTGATTACTTGGTTTCTTGTAATTGATGATGTGAAAATGAGAGGATAAGGCTTCCTTTTATACTAGTCTAGGGAACAAACTTCTAGAGAGGCCTACATAGGAGAATTAAATTCCCATTTAAGCCTTTACCTTTATAAGTGTACCTAAATTAAATATAATTTTAGAGTTTACCATTTTGAAGCCCGAAACATCTGACCTGGAAGTGGGAAATAAATCTTTCTGAAACTTGACATCTGAAAACTTTGGAATTTTGAAATTTGGACCTTGGGTCAAGGTTGAGGTTGACCTTGACCTAGGTCAGGGTGGAGGTAGAACTTGACCTTGGTTAGAATCAAGGTCAAGCTTGACCTAAAAGGTTGACCTTGACCCTAAGGTCAAGAATCTTAGAATTTCAATTCAGGATGCTACAATTATGCAGAAAAGAAGTGGAAAATGGGGGCAGAATAGGGGAAAAAGCCAAATCCAAGTCAAAGACCCATTCAAGGCATTTGAAATGACCCCAAACCACTTACTCAGAGGGATAAACCAGTCCTAAATGGAAGTGCTTCCATTTTTTGATGCTACATTTATCCCCAACTTTAGCAAGAGTATGGACTCAATGCAAACTCTTGGTAAAGGATATCATAAAGAAAGACAATCTTATTGAAATCTGATTAAATACAACTAATTAAATATCTGAATGAACTGAAGAAACAATGATTAGAGATCACCGAGCACTAAAATGATATGGAAGATGATTAAATCAGTCAATATATTGTCATTGATGTCAACTAGTCTTGACAATACTTATCATGTTAGTTACAAACATCTGAACATCTATTAGAGTAAGAAAATATGAAGAACTGAGATATCTACATGAGAAAAAGATGGATATGACATATAAGGATAAGGAAAACATTGGGTAACTTATTGATGAGTCTATGGCTTCATACTGTTGGTGTGATTATGTTTCATTAATCTGTTATGAAGAAAATAACTAAAATTGAACAAGACATTGTGGTCTGTAATTAAAGATTTTTATATACAACGAGCCAGTGTAGTGTATACCGATTGATAGTATCAACCAAGCTATTTTAACTAGTTATCACCGATGCATTTATGTGCTAACCGAATGTGCATGAAAACATTAAATGCTAAGAACTGACTAAATTTGATGAGCTGGATACTATTATGATTTCGAGGTTAAAGATGAAATTTGTTATGAGTGTTGGAAACTTTAATTGAAGCAATTGTTGTATTATCATTGATGTCAAACCTTAATTGGTAAGACTATTCTTATCTAAGAAAGTACTATATCTGTTGATTAATGAGAAGGATTAGGGCAAGTGTGATAACAATAGAACCTAGAGAAAGGTTGAGTTATTTGATACTTAAATGAGTACTTGATTATGTGGCACAATGAGAAGATAATGTATTGTTTATCTAAGTGAGAAGCAATATTGAACAAGTAGGCTTAACCAAGCAAAAGTGAAGAAATCTAGTTTAAGCTGAGTGATGTTAGTGTCGACTGAGCTAGTATATGTCGAGTAAATTCAGTGTTGACCAAACATCAGTTTATTGCCAAGAGAAACATCATTAGCCAAGGGAGATAGTTTGAAGAGATGATCGAGCTACGTAGTGATGACCGATGAGATGAACACAGTATTGACTGAGCGTCAATAATTTACATTTGAGGAAGAATTTAGATTCCTAGCTAACATAGTTGAATTCTTGGATTATGTAAATCATGTTGACTATATTAATTGACTGTATGGAACATTTAATGCACAGTAAACCATTTTATTGTGATTTCAATAAAGAGATTGAAGATATTTCTAAAAGGATGTATGAAGGACTTTAATGATGGAAGGATTCGATGAATCTAACCTAACCCTAAGATCTATGGAGGAGATTAATTGGAAAAAGGTGGATCTACCTATCATAGAGGTATAAAGAAAACCTAAGTGTGAGGTTAAACAAAGATGATGGAGTTGTTAATGATATTGACTGAAAAAGAAGAAAGGCTGAAGGTGAAAGAGTTGATCAGAGTTGTGATTGCTTGAAGGGATTTTCGAGTAGATCAGTGATGGAGATGGAAATGGAACTCAGTCAGTAAGCCAAGAAATATGTGAGAATTGGATCTATTATTTGCAAAGTGAGTTGTATGTTTTCAGATCAAATACCGATTTTACTTTCTAATCATTGTTTCAGTCCAAATCCTTTAATCAAGGTTGACCTAATAGTCATTGTTTAAATCTTTTAATCAAGGTTGCATTCTAATGGAATGCACTTAATTTCTCTAACAAGGCGCACTCCTAATAGGGTGGTTGAAATCCTTTAACAGGGTCACACCTAGCAGTGTGTTTGTAAACTTTTGATAGGGTTGGCTTTTCATAGAGCTCACTTCAGAAGAGTGAAAATATTAGTAACATGTTACAAAGTGGTTTTTCCCAAATTGGGTTTCCACTATAAATCCTAGTGTCAATACTTGTTTGAATTTTTTGGTTTGAACATTTCTATGTTTTGTAAATTAAATACAATTGGATAGTGGATTGCATTGTTATATGTTTTTGGCATACATTTGTTAATGATCGAGTAGTGTTGGTTATTATAATATCTGAGTTGTTAAAGTGTTTAAAAGTTTGATTGATACATCTAGACCTGATAACAACTGATTCACCCCCTCTCTCTATTTTTCTAAATCATATTAACAATTGGTATCAGAGCTATTAGTGCTTACGCATAACAAGTTTGAAGGTACTTGAAGCAAATGATCAAGATGTATAAAAAGGAGGTACTGAAGTTGAATAAGGAGAACTTCCCTGCATGGTAGAGTATGATGAAAATGCATCTAGTTGGCATTGGTGACTCAATGAAATATTATATTGAAAATGACTATGTTACACCTGCTGCACCTTTGACTGTCGAGGAGATGAGAGCTAAACATGAACACAATCAAGCAATGTTGGAGATTGCATCTGGCTTAAGCTATCCAAAATTTGAAGACATTAAAGATTGCACAAATGCAAAGAAAATGTGGGACACTCTTGCAAACATCTATGGTGGTGACATAAATGTACTAAGGGAAAAAGTTGAAAGCATGAGAGGTAAGTTTGATGAAATGAAAATGAAAGTAGGTGAAAAAACTGCTCAATATTGTGGTATAATCAAGGAGGTAGTAAATGCTATTAGGGGATCTAATGGAACTATTGATGATGAGAATGTTATTGGAAAGGTATTGAGAACTTTTCTTCCTATATATGCCATCAAAATTTCAGTAATTCAAGAATCTAGATGTAACCTTGGTAATGTTCTAACTTTGGAAAGTCTTGTTGGTAAGCTTACTGCTTTTGAGATTTCTAATTATGATAACTTCACTATTGCTAATATTGAATCTGCATTCAAGTCACAAATGATTTTGCATAAGTCTAAGAAGGAAAAAGAAAAATGTATAAGTCAGAGTGAAAGTGATAGTGACACTTCTGATGAGGAACTAGAAGATCTTGAAGCTCTTATGGCTTGGAGATTGAAAAGAGGAAAAGGCAAATATAAAGGTAAACTTCCTATCATATGCTTTTCATGTAACAAAGTTGGCCATATAGTTGCAAGATGTCTCGATAGGGATGAAAAGGATGAGGAAAGAGAAAGAAAGTACAAGGATAAGAGAGAAATAAAAGATTATCGAAGGTACAAGGACTACAAGGATAAGTTAAGAAATCCCATTACATTGCTAAAGAAGAAACTGACACTGATAATGATGATTTTGAAATTGAAGTAGTCTATGTTGATATGAAAGATGAGTCTGATGAAGATAAGAAAACTACACTTGTTTCTTATGTGAGCAAAGGTGATAAATGGATTATTGATAGTGGTTTCTCACACCACATGACTGATGACAAAAGAAAATTTGAAACTCTAGACCATTACAAAGGTAGAAGTGTTAAGTTTGGTAATGATGCACCATGTCCTGTAAAGGGTAAAGGATTACTTAAGCTGATTGCTAAGATCACTTGTGAAAATTCTTATTGGGTTGAGGGTCTAACTATAATTTTCTAAGTGTTGCACAGCTTAATAACATTGGTTACCGAGTGGAGTTTCATCACAGAAAGGCTAAAATATTTGATACCACTGGTGAACTGATTGGAAGTAGAGAACATACAAGAGGTAATTTTTTTCTATCTAGACCTATCAGAAGAGACATTCTTGATTACAAAATTTGATGATATATGGTTATGGAATAAGAGGCTATGTCATGTTAACTTTGATAATCTAGTAAATATTAGCAAAAAGAAGAAAGTTAGAGGATTTCCGAAATTGAAGAAACTTGATAATGTGATGTGCAAACAATGTCAATTGGGTAAAATGACAAAGTCTAGTTTCAAGAGCAAGACTTTTACTTCTAAAAATGTTTTAGATTTGGTTCATACTAACCTTTGTGGACCTATGGGTGTACAAAGCTATTGTGGTGCTAAATACTATATTCTGTTTGTTGATGATTACACTAGGATGATGACTGTAATGTTTTTAAAAGAAAAATCTGATGCATTTCAATTGTTTAAGTGGTATTTGGTTAAGGTTGAAAAGGAGAGAGGTAGAAACCTGAAATGTCTAAGATCTGACCGAGGTGGAGAGTTTATATCAAATGAGTTCAATCTATTCTATAATGATAGAGGAATCAAGAGACAGATGTCTACACCTAGAACACCTCCATTGAATGGTATAGCTAAGAGAAGGAATAGATCTATCATGGATTGTGCAAGGACACTAATGATTGAGAAGAAAATTGCATAAAAGTACTGGAAAGAAGCTGTAAGTACAACTATTTATACCTTGAACTGAGTATAAATGAAAAAAGGTAGAATTGTTACACCTTATGAATTATGGCATGGTTATGCACCTAATGTAAAATACTTTAGAATTTTTGGGAGTAAATGATATATACTAAAAGATAATAGGAATGGAAAGTTTGATGCAAAAAGTGATGAGGGCATATTCCTTGGTTGTTCCACAAAGAGTAAAGCTTACAAGTGTTTGAACTCTAACACTAAAAAAATTGTGGAAAGTGTAAATGTGAAGGTTGATGAATATGCAGAGAAAAATGAATAGAAAAGAAAAAGAGAACCTAAAGATTATAGATCTTTTGTCTATATAGAAGAAGGAGAGGCAAGTAACACACTTGCACCTAATGCAGAGTCTCGGGTAAGAAATGCCGAGCATCAGGGAGATAATGCCAAGCATTAGGAGGATGTTGTCGAGCATCAAGAGGATTCTACCGAGTGACAGGAGGATGCTGCCAACCATTAGGAAGAGGTTGTCAAGCAATCAGAGGCTGAATATGATAATCTTATTGATGAACTTGAAGAGCAAGGAGAAAAGAAAGTTGAACCTACTTTGGCATAGTATGTAAGAAGAAATCACAAGCTTGAGAAAATCATTGGAGATAAAGAAATTGGAGTTCTGACCAGAAGCAAGTTAAGAGATCCTACATGTTTATTGTGTGAGTTTGAGCCCAAGACACATGGGAGGCATTAGAAAATGAAGACAGGATTCAAGCTATGGATGAGGAGATAGACCAAATAGAAAAGAATGATACCTGGACTCTGGTTCTAAGACTAGAAAATAAAAATGTCATTGGCATAAAATGGGTATTAAAAAACAAACTTAATGAACATGGACAAGTCACAAGGAGCAAAGTAAGGATGGTATGAAAGGGTTATGCACAAGAAGAAGGAATAGACTATGGGGAGACATTTTCCCTTGTAGCAAGATTAGGAGTGAGAACTCTACTTGCATATGCCACTTACAGAGATTTGAAGGTATACCAAATGGATGTCAAGTCTGCATTTTTGAATCATATATTAGAAGAAGTGTACATTGAGCAACTTGAAGGATTTGTTGATCCAAACAAGAGACATATGGTTTACAAGCTGAATAAGGCATTGTATGGATTAAAGCAAGCCCCCAGAGCATGGTATGAGAGGTTACATAATTACTTGATACAGATTGGATTTTCAAGGACAAATGACAACAACAATCTATACATGAAAGATGAAGAAGGTAAAGGGATTTTGTTAGCTAAGATTTTTGTAGATGATATCATATTTGGAGGAAAAGATGTTGTGTAAGAAATTATCAAATGAGATGCAAACTGAGTTTGAAATGTCTATGTTTGGTGATATAAAATTCTTTGTTGGTTTGCAAGTCTATCAGATGGAGAAAGGTATTTTTAGCACACAGTCTAAATATGTCAAAGAGATATTGAAAACCTTTGGTATGGAGGATTCAAGGCCAGTGAGTACTCCCATGTCTACTGGACAAAAATCATCTAAAAATGATGATACTACTAAAGTAAACCAAACTCTGTATAGATCCATGATTGGAAAGCTGCAATATGCTATTCACAGTAGACCATATATTACTCTAGCAGTTGGGATTGTGGCAATATTCTTTGCCAATCCTAAGGAAATTCATATGATGGCTATGAAGAGGATAATGAGATATTTAAAAGGGATAGAAGACTATGGACTGTACTAAAAGAAGCATGAGAAATTTGAACTGAGAGTCTACACTGATGCAGATTGGGTAGGAAATGTGGATGATAGAAAAAGTACTACTGGAGGAGCTTTCTTTCTTGGACAGAGATTAGTCTCCTGGACAAGAAAGAAACAAAATTGCATTTCCCAATCTACAGCTGAAGCCGAGTATGTAGTAGCTGCAGTGAACTGTTCAAACCTGGTATGGATTAAGCAATTCTTGAAAGGCTTGAAAGAGGAGATCACTGAACCAGTTGTCATATACTATGACAACACAAGTGCTATCAACATATTAAAGAACCTAGTGATGCACACAAAGACCAAACATATTGCCATCAAGTATCATGACTTGAGGGAATTGGTACAAGATAAAGAGGTGAGAATGGAATATGTGAATACAAAGGAAAAACTAGTAGACATATTCACCAAAGCTTTACCTAAGATGCTCATGAATATCTTAGAGGTAAATTAGGGGTTCTTTCCCTAATTGAGGCTGCCTAGTCAAGCTAGGAGCTCTACATCAAATGTGCTGCATAGAGTATCTGACAAATTGATGCAGAAAAGGTCACACTTTAGGAGCGGCCTAGAGTTGTGAAAAGTAAAGCAAAGCTATAATTAGTCATAAGAAAGATGATAGAGGGAGAAATATTGTTACTAAACTAACAAGATGACATATACATCTGAAAGATGCAAGTAAAAGCTGCTACTTTGGCCTTATTGTCAAAGAGGGAGAGATTCAGAGATGAAAACACATAAAAGAGGAAATCATTCAGAGATCAGAGGAAGAGAGACATATAAAATATTCAGAGGGAGTAGCTATGTGGATGGTCAAGTAAGCTAGGCTAAGTAATTGAGAATCAGAATGAAGCTAAGGATATTACAAATATTTATGATGGAATGACAAGATTTGGATTGGTTGGTGAATCATGTGTTATTCATATGGTTTTTCCATCAATGCCAAAGAGGGAGATTGTTGGAAACTGCAATTGAAGCAATTATTGTATTGTCATTGATGTCAAACCTTAACTGGTAAGACTATTGCTATCTAAGAAAGTACTATATCTATTGTTTGATGAGAAGGATTAGGGCAAGGGTGATAACAATAGAACCTAGAGAAAGGTTGATTTATTTGATACTTCAATGCATACTTGATTATGTGGCACAATGATAAGATAATGTATTATTTATCTAAGTGAGAAGCAAGACTGAACAAGTAGGCTTAACTGAGAAAAAGTGAAGAAATATAGTTTAAGCCAAGTGATGTTAGTGTTTTATGCACCCTAAAATGGTCACCTAGACTTTGGTCCCCCATTCATCAATTTATCAATTTCCTGAATCAATGTTTTGTAATATTTTCAATTCAAATCAATTTCCTTGATCAAATCGTAATTAATTTAATTATTTTAATATTTCCTAAGGTTTGATCATTTTATCCTAAGCCTCATTTAATTAAAAGAAAAAAATTCCCTTTTAATTACATAAAATCATCTTATTAAAATAAAATTCCTCTTTTAATAAAATCTCCACTTAAATCTCTCTTTGTGTTGAAAAAGGAAATAAAATAAATAAAAAATAAATAAAAATCCTTTTTTCTCTCCACTTTGAATGCAAATACTTTTAAGTGGTGGGCCTTTTTCATCTTTTTGCCTCTTAAAGAATCTTGAGCACATGGATCAACCAAGATTTAATCTCCACCATTGCTCATTTCTTTTTGCCTCTTAATCTTGACCGTCTGCTTTCCTTTATAAGGAGCCCTCTCCTTCTCATTCTAGGTGAGAACATGATAGAAGATTTTTGTATTGTTATGCTGCAGGTTTGGAGAGCAACTTTGGAGAAGATTCTTGAGCACTTGAGCTTAGATATTGCAACTTCTCTTTTCTTGTCTTCTTCTCTCATGCTCCATGACAATCCATTTAGATTAATCTTGCACTTGCATATTAGATTAGATTCATATTTCCTTTCATAGAATAATCTTGCATAAGCATTTCCTTTCATAGATTAGTTTTCTTTCATGCATTGTTATCATATAGAATAGCTTTCATTTTCATTTGCATACATACTTGATGATCATGGAGACTAGCTTTCTTTCTTTTCCTCTTTGAATCTCTCATTTTATGGTGTACTTGCATGGGCACAAACTAGGTCTAATCTAAGGGCCTCCATTACAAACCCTTGCACTCCATGAATAAAGAGGTATGAGTTGCCATTTGAGACCTCATTCTTGAGAAATCTTGGATATAATGACTCATAGAAGTGTGACAACATTTTAGCACACTTTTTTGGGGCCCACCGCGGGGCAAAAAATTGCATTTCTTGCCTCATATTATTTTATTTTATTTTTCTGACAATTTTCATCCACTGTCCATACTTCCACGTGTCTCTGTTACAGATCCTTGTGTTAAGTTTCTTGTTGTATCACGTGAATTTTTGCTGGTATTAGCATTTCTGCATGTGACAAAGGTGTTTTATTGTGTGGGACTATGTACTTTCTTACACAAGCATGTGTACTTTCTCATGCGGCCTTGTGTGCTTTCTCATGTGAGCTTATGTACTTTCTCACATGACATTGTGTACTATCTTGTGCGACAGTCTGACAACAGAGACCTAAATTTCTAGATTTGTTAGTTTTTGCTTGCTATATTCTGACATTTAATGCTTGATGTGATTGTTTCCCTGATTCTGATTGCTGAGGCAGCATAGCATTAGATTGCAGATCTTTGGACCTAAGGTGAGTTGCTATAATCTCTATAACATTTCGATTTGGGAATAAAATGAATCTCTCATGTGTCTAGCTTGAGTGTTTATTGCTTTCATAGATCATACTTCAATTTTGGGCTCTAAATAGAACATAGATTCACTTTCTTGCATATATGTTTCACATAGTAATTAGGCCCTATGAACACTATTTGTGGCATTCTTGAGAGAGTGGGTTTCTTGTGAAGCTCTTCTTGATGATAGAATCCCTTGTAGGTAGGGAGGATATTGTTACTATCTCACGGTCTTACTTGCTTTATTCCTCAACATTGATCGGTACATTCTCTCTTGGTCCCTTTTAGAGAGCTTGGTAGACATTGTTGTTGACATCATGAACCTTGGTGAGGTGGTTTCAATCTTAGCTTGTCAATGAACTTGCTTGCTATATTTGGGTGAAGTGAAGAGGCTAGAGGATTATGCTCTACTCCCTTTTTAGGTAGTACCAGAAACTCAGATCCTTGAATCTAAACCAAGTCCCCATGTGGTCCTTTTTGTGAGTCACCTTGTTAGAGAGGGTTAACCATAGTGGACATTCCATTTATTGGGTCAACCACGTGGATGGAACTTCAAGTGGTAATAGCAATTTTCACCATGGTAGCAATAACTGCTATACAAATGTCCTTGTGGAAGAAATCTCCACAGGTGTAGTTTCTTGTTGGGCTGTCAGATCTCCTCAACATCTTTGATTGATTAAATTATCAGAATGTGTCAAAACCTTGGTGCACTTGGATTGGAGTTTTCCCTCTTGAGATTGCAAAATTTGCAGAGTCAAACCATTACTAAGAACCATAGTGCAACCAAATTTTTATTTGTTAAGGTTATGTGTGTGATTGGAAAAACATTTTGAGAACATACACAAGTAAAATCTTTAAGGACTAGCATACTAAGTCACTATTCTTGTTCATGTGCAAGGATGCTTTGTCACTTGCCCATTGTTTGAAGACATTGTTTGCTTGAACTCCTTGATTTTTGTCTTGCGTGCTTGATTGATGATACAAATTTGCTGATGTATTTACCTGATATTTTAAAATGAACAAAAATTGAGTTCCTGAGTTCACAAACTTTCTATCAAGTGGCCTGATCCTATTTTGTCGCTTGGCTCTGTGCACATTCTCATGTGAGCCTAGCATTTTCTCACATGATATTTCACTTTCTTGCATGATCCCTAGCATTTCTTCGTGCAAGACTACATTCCCTCATGTGACACTGTCCTGCAGTCTGTCAAAACAGTGAGGTGATTTGTGTCATTTCTAGTCTTCCTTGGTCGATCTGGATTATAGTAGGTCACTTACCTCACAGTTGGAAGCCTATTTGCACCTTCGGTTCCTATGTCTTGACCTCTTGGATTAGTATTCTTTGATTTCACAAGTGACCTTTCTTGGAATCAGTTAGTTGGAGATCATCCTTGTTGAGAAAGTAAACCTTTAGATTCTTTGATAACACACTTGGAGAGTTTCAATAATCTCTTGTCCAATTCACTTCCATCCAAAATCAATTTCAATTAAATATAATTTGGGTAAATCATCCTCCTGATTCATGTGTTAGGATACTTGTCCATTCATTGGGCACCTCTGTAGCAATGTTGGTTTATACCTTTTACAAAAATTCTATCTTATCATCTCTATTTTGGACAATTGAATGCTTTCACTATCCTAGTTTGGTACCAATGTTTCTTAGGGTCATCTTATCACCTAAGATCTTTTCGTTCATGTCAGTTATAACAAGATATCAAGTAAATCAAGGAAAATGACCTCGAGTAGTCTTTGATCAATTACCCTTAGTTCAAACTCACCAAAAATGTAAGGGAAAAGAGCCTGTCTTTGATCAATCCCCTAGGAATACCTCAGAAGCTTAGTTTGAACCCAAAAGTAATCTTAGTGAGTTGAGAACATCCTTAGCACCTTCTCATTTAGATATGGATATGAGTTACATAATGACTCGAAGGGAGAGGGAAGAAAGGGATAAAAGTCTTGACATCATATTGGAAAGACATAGAGATAATATTCTGTTTGGCAGTTCCTCTAATGAAAATATACCAGTTTCACCACTTATCTCAACTAGATATTTGGATGCTCACCAAAGGATTGAAAAGGAAATGAAGAATTTCTATCAAGAAGAGAAATCCCAACATGACAGTCAAGATGATGAACATTATGATACTCATGTGAATGCAACATATACCAATGACTTGTTTAAACATTCAAGACCAAGTTCACCACTCCAAACAACTTCAAGATACATAAGTGAAAGACTTAAGAGGATTGAGCATGAAAAGAAAGCCTTCCTAGATGAACAAGATGAAAAGGAAGAGACATTTAGACTCCTAGAGTCAGAAAGACAAGCCTTATTGGAAATAGAAAGGAGAGCTGCACAAGAAGAGAAAGATAGACTCTTGGCTCATCAACTCAATAATCAATACAACAACATGTGTGTTGGTGGTAGAAACAACTCTCCTCCATCCACTCATCCTAAGACTCGATGAAGTAGAAGGTATTCAAGATCACCTTCATGATCTCCTAGCTCTAGAGGAAGAAGGGCTCCATAATATGATCATTATAGGAGACAAACACCTCCTAGGAACTCAAAACAACCTTCCCAACATGCTCACCATGGTTCACAATATGGGGGAAGTAGTTCAAGTCTTGAACTCAACTCTCAAGATTTCATGAAGATACAACAAGAACCACTCTTCCAATAGTATGTGGAGAGATACTTGGAGAAAAACAAAGACAAGTTCCTAGAGAGTTTAATCAACAAAGGTGCTAAAGTCCCTTACAACTTTGATGTGGACAGAAAGATGAAGAAGCAGGGTCCATCTTAGGATGAGAAGATCAAATCACTTTAGAGTATGATGGAAAAGATGTTGGCACCCAAGAGCTCATTCAATCTTGACTCAATTTGTCCCAATCCTTTTGACAAGAGTGTGAGTATGAAAGATTTTCCTAGAAAGGTTGAGATCCCCTAGTATGCCAAGTATGACGGTAATGGAGATCCACATGATCATGTGTGTCAGTTTTATATTATGAGTTTTGAGTTCCATCAAGATGACTCATACCTTATGAGATTATTCCTAAGGAGTCTTAAGGGTCAAGCAATGGAATGGTTTACCAACATAACTCCCCCCGTCAAGACTTTCAAAGATCTTGTTCATAGATTTGTCCAACACTTTGCATACAATCTTTCAAGATCTGTCACCATGTTGGACTTATACAACTTAAAGCAACATCAAGGGGAATCCTTTGTCACTTTCTTGAAAAGGTGGAGATGACAATGTTCTCTCTACTCTAGGACCATTCATGAAGATGAGAAGATTGACATCCTTGTTAGCAACTTGGTTCCTAAGATGCGGTATGAAGTTAGGAAGATGGTCTTTGATTCCTTTGACACCATGGTTGAAACTGCATGTAGGATTGAGGATGTTTTTAAAGAACAAGGAATTTTGGCCAACAACAAAAACAAAAACAATGGTCAAAATAACAACAAATCTAATAAGGATAAAGGGAAAAACTCACATTGGAATAGGAACAAACAAATGGTCAATGATGGAGTTGTAGACTCTTGTCAACCTAAGGATTAATCTGTTCTCCACTTGTCTAGTGCTGTTCAAGCTATGAAGCTCAACTCATCTAACCAACAAGAGTAAAAGCCAAGATATCAAGATAAGCCTAAGAAAGAGAGGCACCAGTTTACAAAACTTGGTGATTCATATGAGGATGTCTTCAAAACACTCATTGCTAACAATCTTGCGCATCCTCAAGATCCTGCAAAGCATCATATACCTAATGTTAAGCCACATTGGTGGGATGAGAAAGCCTTTTGCAAATTTCATAATGGCATTGGACATAATATTGAAAATTGTTGGAAACTTAAGCATATCATCCAAGATATCATTGAGAATGGAAAACTTCAGATAGACGGATTGAACACCAATACTGATCATAAAGCTTTCAAAGAACCTTTGCCCAAGTATGAGAAGGGGGAAACCTCTAAACCTAAGAATGGAAAGGCTAAGATCAATTACACCTACACAACTACTGAGAATGTTGTCAACATGCTTGAATTTGTAGAAGAAAATGTCAATATGATGAGGAATAAAGATCCCTATGGTTATGATCTAGACATGGACTCTCCTCCTATCTTTGATGAAGAACCTATCGTGGTGCTAAGGGGTCCTAACACTAGAATGTCATCCCAAGCTCTTAATGTTGTCACACAATGTCAAGGTCCTGTTGTCATTAGAGGACCCAGTTCAAGTCAACCAAGTAAACAAAAGCAAGTGGCATCCAATAATGTCACCTCAAAACCAGTAATTAATCCTAAAATGAGTTATAATCTTGTTGATCAGTTGCAGAGAACCCCCGCTTAGATTTTGATCTTTGAGCTCTTAGAGTTGTCCCCGAGACATAAGCAAGTCCTTGAGGATGCCTTGCATGTAGAAAATGTTCCTAACAACTTAGATGTCGATCAATTCCAAAACATGGTTAATCATATTGCTAGCCCTTATTACCTTAATTTTTTAGAGGATGATGATAAAGATTTGATCCACCCACATAATCTCACCCTTCATATTGAAGTCATGATTCAAAAAACTTGTGTTAGGCGTGTGTTGATAGATGGGGGTGCTGGGCTTAATATTTGTTCATTGAGTCTTTTAAAGACATTGGGTTATTCTGAACAAGTCATAGATACCAGAAAGAAGATCACTATCAAAGCCTACGATGAGGTGGAAAGAAGTTCCAAAGGGTTGGCTATCCTTCCTATTAGGATTGGCCCTATTGAGAAGGATATTTTATTTCAAATTGTTGATGTTGGTCCTCTTGCGTACAACATCTTACTTGGTAGACCATGGATTCATGATATGCAAGAAGTGCCACCTACCTACCATTAGTGTGTTAAGTTCCCCTACAATGGAGTAGAAATTTGTATACCTGGGGATAGCACATTATCTATCAACTCAATTTCAGCAAGTACTCATGTTCCTCTCAATAGGGAAGCAGAAGATTTCAATGCAATCTTAATAGAATGCAAAGAAAACTTCAAGTTAGTAGACCTTGGTGTAGGGGGGTATCAACTTAACTCCTTTGCAACACTATTAGTTTCACCTAGGTCTTATGGAAAACCTTCACAGGAAGTGAGACCTTCCTCTTCAACTATGACTTTATTTGGCACATTTGTAGAGTCCTCAGTGCATATTCAAGATGAGAAAGAAGAGGTGGCTGTTAAAGACTGGATTTATCAAGAAGATAAATACATGCACAATGAGAACATCTCTCCCTCTCCTAAGGCTTATGGAAGAGGGTATACTTTTGTCAAGTAGATGGGTTATCCTATATATGGCCCTCTTAGTCACAAATTGGATGCTAGAGATGAACCTCTTGATCATGATCTTTTTGGACGTAGGTCTAAGAAGACAGTTGGCCTAGGATTTGTGAATCATAACAAGAGCACTACTCCTATCCTTGATGAGTTAGATAGTGAAGATGAGCTGAAATACATGCCTAATTTGACAAATCAACAAGATATGTGTGAGGTTGGGTCCCTCCCACTAATCTCCTTTGGGGAGATTTAGATAGTCCAGTCACTCATGCGATAGTTGCAACATTGGAACAAGAAGAATTGAATGTAGAATACCCCATCAAAGAATGTCAACGTAAGAATATTATTCATTTGATGGAGAGAAATGTTACCCTTGATGATATTAGAGCTTCCACATCAAGACGTCCCAAACCTTCATTGTGTAAACATCCTAGTCAGGATTCAGAAATAGATTCACATGAGTATGAATGGGACTCTCTCTTAGAACCTTCTACAGTTGACATGAATGTTAATGTCATCCATACTTATAGTTCTCAACCCAAGGTAGCTATTGAACTACAACTGATTTGGAATCTGATTGAAGAATCTATGATTAAAGATCATTAAGGAGTTGATGATTAGATATGTAATATGATTAAATTAGTATTATGTTGTCATTGATGTCAACTAGTTTGACAACACTTATCTTGTAAGTTAGTGTACCGAGACATCTGAAGAAAGGTGAAGGAGATGAAGAACAGAGAAATCTACATGAGGAAAGATGTACATGATAGATGAGGATAAGGAACACATTAAGTAACTTGTTGATGAGTCTATGACTTGATGATATTGACTTTATTATGTTGCATTCATCTATGATGAAGTATAGAGATGAAAGACACAAAGTAGTGTTGTTAGTAAATGAAGCATTTCTAGTGTACACTGATGGAGTCTAGTGTATACCGATCACAGTATTAACCGAGCAGTGTTCACCGATGCATTTCTTTGTTAACTAAGAAAAATAGAATGTATTAAATGATTAGTTTAGCTGATAAGATTGATGAGCTGGCAAGAGTATAACATCGAGGTAATAGATAATGTTTGTTACACAAATCGATGGTTGATGAAATTTAGGGAAGATCTAATGGAGAAGATTGAAATGTGTTATTGACACAAGTACCAAGAAAGTTTGAAGTGGAAAAATCTATGAATGAGGTTAAGCGGCAAAATCTGATGGTGGAGAAGAAAATGATTTACTCATCTATATAAGAGAACATATTTTCTTTATGAAAGATGCCGGAAGAAGAAGTGCAGGAATATCGCATGAACAAGGTTTTCATGTATTCTAATCATACTGGTTAAGCAAGAACCAAGATGTAGAACAATTACCAAGCTACAAAGAGCAATTATCGATGGACAGTAAGTTGATACAGTATTGAATCTAAAGTGAAATATTGATCAGAAGGATTTGTATGGACTAAATATTGATCTGTAATCTACAATTGAAGTTGTATTAGGGTAGGTCATTTACTGTTGCATATTTAACCATTGTATATAGTTAAAATCTCTTAACCGAGTGGACTCTGAAAGTCTTATGATGTATCATTCATAGAATGAACATTGTTATCCTATCAACCCCATAGTGAATGCCGGTTGGATGATAACTTCTAGTCTAAAATCCTCTAACAAGGTCACACTCGACAGTGTGTTTATAACCTTTAACAGGGTTGGGTCTTAACTGACCTCACTTCAGAAGAGTGAACATTTTTGGGTTGCCAATCTAATGAAGGGTGCTCCCCTTAATGCCACAAACACATAACAGAAATAGAGAAACAACAACAATAATATGCAAGAACAAAAAATTGGTTTCTTATTATCTCCACAAATGTGGAATTACAAACTTTCAGAATTACAATATGCAAAGCCACATGGGCATTCCCTTACAATATTCTTTAGGACAAAGCCTTGAATCAATACCCAGATCTACTACCTAGAACTATTCTGAACTGCCTAAGACAATAATACAGCCTTCCTTATATAGGCAATTTTCCACCGCCTGGGAAGGTTCCAGAATTTTAGCCAATAAGGCCGACCAACTTAGAATTATTTTATTTTATTTTTTATTACATCATAGTCGGCTCAAGATAACCTTTGAAACCCGAACAGAAATTTTGAAGAAAATTATTTTCTGCCATTTCAGGTGGCCCAACTTCTGAAGACCACAAGTCATCACCAGTTGACCCGCTCGGCTATTATAACCCCATTTCAAAAATGCCACGAAGCGCTCTACAGGCTTGACCTATGCAAGCACCCGTCACCCAAATTTTTGACCTCATCCGGGGCCTCTAAAGCCTTCAAAACTGAGTTCAAAGTTTCTGTACCTTGCTGCCAATACCGAAAATCTTCAATATCTTCCAATATACACTTGATCTGGCAATGAAACTTTACTGGTAGACTTATATGACCAAAATGAACCTCCAAGAAAGAAATAAGATCATTCTGAGCACATACAAAAATTACCAAAAATAGTAACTTTCCATAAATAGCAGCTCTGCACAAAATAACCCTTATTGAATACAAAAATAGAAATATTTTTGGGTGATGCAAAATTGCTCTTACACCCAGGATGCTCCTGCATCAGACACCTGGGGTAATTTGAGAAGTGACCCTATCACGACTCAGGTGTGCAGAGGAAAACCAAGACAGCTAACCTCCTCCTTTGTCAGCCATGATGAATCTTCAATAGGTCGTCCTTTCCATTTGACCAAATATTCTTCATATGTCATGTTCCTTGTGCTTCTGCCAACATGACTGTCCAGTATATCTTCGATCTCCTTAGTGTCTAAACTAGTTGCTGGAATTCTCCACTGTGCTGCTGTGATCTCATCTTCAACACCTCCTTCATGATACTCTGTCAGATCTGAAATGTTAAACACTGGCAAAATATTTAGCTCAGTAGGTAATTCTACCTCATATGCATTTCCTGAATCATGTTTCTTCAGTATCCTACATGGTCCAAACTTCTTCATTTTCAGCTTGTTATATGTACCAACTGGAAACCGCTCCTTTCGCAAATGAACCATGACTTCATCACCAACCTAAAATTCCTTATACCTCCTTTTCTCATCTACCTTAGCCTTATACTATGCATTCATCTTGTTAATATGCTTCCTCACCTCCTCATGGATGTTCTTCAAGTGTTCTGCAAAATCCTCAGCTTCAGCACTACTTATTTCTTCTTTATCTATCTTCCTCAATTCAGATGCATTTCTTGGACTACTTCCATATACAATCTGGAATGGTGATTTACCAGTGCTTCTATTGATAGAATTATTGTATGCAAATTCCACCTATGATAAAATTAAATCCCATCCTGTTGGCTTATCTCCAACCAAACATTTCAGAAAATTTTCGAAGCTCCTATTCACCACCTCTGTCTGTCCATCAGTCTGTGGATGATGTGATGAACTAAACTTCAAATCTATCTTCAACTTCTTCCACAATGTATGCCAGAAATATCCAACAAACTTAGTGTCCCGATCTGAAACTATGGTCTTTGGCAAACCATGAAGTCTCACTACTTCTCTGAAAAACAATTCTGCTACATGAACAACATCATTAGTCTTCTTGCAGGGAATAAAATGTGTCATCTTTGAAAATCTATCAACTACCACAAAAATTGAATCATGTCCCCGTTGTGTCCTCAGTAAACCAAGAACAAATTCCATGCTGATATCCTCCCAAGGCTTCTCTGGTACAGATAATGGCTGATACAACCCTATATTCTACTTCACTCCTTTTGCCATCTGACATACTCTGCAACTCTGTACAAACTTCTTCACATCTTGCTGCAACTATGGCCAATAATAATTCTCACTAACCAAACCAAGGGTTTTGTCATGAACAAAATGTCCAGCCAATCCTCCGCTATCCTTCTCCTTGATGAGATTCTCCCTCATAGAACTTCGTGGAATGCACAACTGACTCCCTCTGAATAGCATATCATCTTGGATGATGAAATCCAACCATTTTGTCCTGTCTAGATTAACAGGTTCTATACAAGCTTTCCAAGCTTCACCAAAATCAAGATCCTCTGGATACAAATTCTTGAGTTCCTTGAACCCAACCACTTCAATCTGCATTTCTGTCAGCAATAGTTGCCTTCTGCTAAGAGCATCTACAACCCTATTAGACTTTCCACTCCTGTGTTTCAAAACAAATGTATAACTCTGCAAAAACTCAACCCATTTCAAATGCCTTTGATTCAATTTTCCTTGACTATTCAAATATTGCAAAGCTTGATGATCAGTATACAAAACAAACTCCTTAGGAAGTAGATAATGTCTCCACTTCTTTAATGCCTAAACTATAGCATAAAATTCTTGATCATAAATAGAATATTTCCTCTTGGCATCATTTAACTTCTCACTGAAATAAGCAACAGGTTTACCTTCTTGGCTCATAACAGCTCCTATTGCAGTACCACTAGCATCACAATCTACTTGAAACACCTTATTGAAATCTGGAAGTGCTAAAACAGGTTGTTCTGTAACTTTTTGTTTCAATAATTGAAAACTCTTTTCTGCTCCTTTAGTCCACTTAAACTCTTTTCTATCCCCTCTCATTGTTTCAGTCAAGGGTCCACAAATACTGCTAAAATTTTTGATAAAATTTCTGTAAAAGCTAGCTAGACCATGAAAAGATCTTACCTCAGTAGCACTCCTTGGAGTAGGCCATTCAAGGATAGCCTGTACCTTCTCTGGGTCCATTTTTAGACCTTCTGCTGAAACTACAAATCCCAAATACACTAACTCTTTCTTCACAAAACTGCACTTCTTCAAATTAATCAACAATTTCTCTTCTCTCAACTTCTCAAATACCATACGAATATGCATCATATGCTCATCCAATGTCTTACTAAAGATCAAAATATCATCTAGGTAAACAATGACAAACTTACCTAGAAATTCTTTCAGAACCTCGTTCATGAGCCGCATGAAAGTGCTCGGTGCATTGGTTAGCCCAAAAGGCATGACTAACCACTCATATAGTCCTTCCTTTGTCTTGAAGGTAGTCTTCCATTCATCTCCTTCTCTGATCCGAATCTGGTGATATCCACTCTTCAGATCTATCTTTGAGAAATACACAGCTCCACTCAAACAGTCCATAATATCATCCATTCGTGGCAATGGAAACCTATACTTGATTGTGATCTTGTTTATTGCTCTGGAATCTGTACACATCCTCCATTCTCTATTCTTTTTTGGTGCTAATACCGCTGGTACAGCACAGGGACTCAGACTCTCACAGATCAATCCTTTCTGTAACAGTTCATGTACTTGTCTATTCAACTCCTCACTTTCTGCAGGTGTCATTCTGTGTGCTGCCTTATTCGGAAAACTCACTCCTAGGATCAAGTCCATCTGATGACTGATCTTCCTGACTGGTGGTAATCCATCAGGCACGTTATCGGATACAATATCCTGAAACTCATTCAACAAATCTACAACTTCTACAGGAACATCTTCTACTTTCTCTTTACCAGCTTTTGGAATTAAAGAAAAACATACATGCTCATGCCTCATACCATCTAGGAAATTTCTTCCATCAACAAAAGTTATCCTTGCATTACCACATACCTTTTCTTTAGTCTCCTTCAATGGTTTTAGCTTATGTCACACTCCATCCTTTGTCAGGGAATAGGTATTCGCATGACCATCATGTACAGCACATCTGTCAAACTGCCATGGTCTACCCAACAACATATGACATGCATCCATAGATATAATATCACACAATACCTCATCTTGGTATCCGCCAATCTTGAACTTCACCAGGCATTGTTCATTGACCATGACCTTGTGGTCATCCTGTACCCAGGCAATCCACTATGGATGTGGGTGTTTCTGTCTCTTGAGCTTCAACTTTGTCACCATCTCTTCTGACACCAAATTGTCAGTGCTCCCACTATCAATGATCACATAACAACATTTACCTTCACACTTGCACCTGGTGCGAAACAGGCTCCTCCTTTACTCAGGTTCATTCTCACCACTCAACAGGACTCTTCTGTTAATCAACGTTTCTCCTCTTTCAGCATCTTCAAAATTTGATGATCTGGCATCTTCATCTACATGTGCAACTCTGGCCTGGCCTTCATTTCTTCTATCTATTCTGCCTTGGCACTGAGGACATTCAAATGCCCTATGACCTTCTTCTCCACAGTGAAAACATGTTCTACGGAAGCCTCCTCTTCTAGATCCTTGTCCTCTTCCTCTTCCTCTCTGATATCTATTATTCTGATCCTGGAAGTGATTGAAATTATTTCTACGCTGATTCTGACTGCTACTGGCCTCATCCTTCTTTTTTAGATCTTCATTTCGGCCACCATATGACCGTCCACCAGATCATCCACCGCGACCTCTTCCGTTTTGTCTGCTCTTGAACTTCTTGTTTAGCTTTTCCTCTACTTTCAGGGCAAATTGGTATGCCTCCTCAATACTGCTCATTCAAACTAGATTCAACTCCTTCTGAATGCTTGGCCTTAACCCATTAAGGTATCGGGAAACTTTCTCCTTATCAGCTTCTGCATGGCCTGTTCTGATGAGGAGTCGATAGAACTCCTCTGTATACTCTTAAACAGATCTTCCTGCTTGCTTCAAACTTTGCATTTTCTTTAGTAGATCAAGCTCATAATCAACAGGAATGAACTGTCGCTTCAATTTATCCACCATCCGATCCCATCTTGTGATTTTATCTTTCCCTCTTCTATTTCGCTCCAATTGAATTTCTTGCCACCAGATTTTTGCATGACCTTTCAGTCTGGCCTTCACAAATTTGACCCTATCAGGATCCTCAACATCTTCATACTCAAAATATTTCTCACATTCGTTGATCTAGTCGATCAATTCCTCTGGGTTAAGATTTCCAAAAAATGTAGGAACCTCAATCTTAGGTCTTTTCCCAATCTTGGAAATCGCCTGAAAAAGTCTTTCTTCCTCCTGGTTCACAATTTCAGCTTCTCCTTCTTGATATTCTTCTTTGGCTTCATCCTCGCTTTTGTCTCTGACATTAAGATTCATTCCTCTACGAATCTCTTATTGTAATGCTCGCACTTGTCTCTGCAGCTCTCTAACCTCAGGTGTTACAACACCAGCTCTTCCGCCACGTTCCCTTTGTGGAGGCATTTTCGCGATGCACGCTGAAACCCTAGCCACGGTCCTGGTGCAAACTGCCTTACAGTTGGTGATCTATTTACACACTCAAGAACTCCTGCTCTGATACCACCTGATGAAGGGTGCTCCCCTTAATGCCACAAACACATAACAGAAATAGAGAAATAACAACAATAATATGCAAGAACAGAAAATTGGCTTCTTATTATCTCCACAAATGTGGAATTACAAACTTTCAGAATTACAATATGCAAAGCCACATGGGCATTCCCTTACAATATTCTTTAGGACAAAGCCTCGAATCAATACCCAGATCTACTACCCAGAACTATTTTGAACTGCCTAAGACAATAATACAGCCTTCCTTATATAGGCAATTTTCCACCGCCTGGGAAGGTTCCAGAATTTTAGCCAATAAGGCCGACCAACTTAGAATTATTTTATTTTACATTTTATTACATCATAGTCGGCTCAAGATAACCTTTGAAACCCGAACAGAAATTTTGAAGAAAATTATTTTCTGCCATTTCAGGTGGCCCAACTTCCGAAGACCATAAGTCATCACCAGTTGACCCGCTTGGCTATTATAACCCCATTTCAGAAATGCCACGAAGCGCTCTACAAGCTTGACTGGCGCAAGCGCCTGTCACCCAAATTTTTGACCTCATCCGGGGCCTCTAAAGCCTTCAAAACTGAGTTCAAAGTTTCTGTACCCTGCTGCGAATACCGAAAATCTTCAATATCTTCCAATATACACTTGATCTGGCAATGAAACTTTACTGGCAGACTTATATGACCAAAATGAACCTCCAAGAAAGAAATAAGATCATTCTGAGCACATAGAAAAATTACCAAAAATAGTAACTTTCCATAAATAGCAGCTCTGCACAAAAAAGCCCTTATTGAATACAAAAATAGAAATATTTTTGGGTGATGCAAGATTGCTCTTACACCCAGGATGCTCCTGCATCACAATCCCAGGTGGTTTTTTCCTTTATAGGGTTTCCACATTAAATCTCTTATGTTATGTGTTGATTGTGATATTTTTTTTGTTATCATTCTTTACATGTTACATGTTAGATTTGATCGGTTAACTGTTATAGTATTAGACTAGTAATTGGTAAAAGCACAGACAGTGAAATTATTTAGTGTTTACCAACGATAAAAAATTGAAGAAGCTATTTTGGCTTATACATTTTGTTTTGGGACACTAGATAACTGATTCATCCCCCTCTCAGTTATTCTAACAATTGGTATCAGAGCTTTGGTTGCTTGGAACAAAGTTTTAAGGACTTAAGCATAAAGGTCTCAAGATGTATAAGAGGGAAGTACTAAAACTGAACAAAGAGAACTTCATAGTATGGCAAAGTAGAATGAAGCTACACATATCTAGAATTGGGAACTCTGCACTAGAGCTGATAGATAATGGCTACATGCAACCACCCACTGGTCCCTTAACTATTGATCAATTGGAGGACAAGCATGAACACAATGTTACTATGATGGAACTTGCTGCTACCTGTACCGACACTGAATTTGAAGATATCAAGACATGCACGATTGCCAAAGGAATGTGGGATAAATTAGCACAAATATGGAGTGGAGATCTGAATGTCAAAAGAGCCCGAGCTGAAAATCTGAGAGGTAGATTTGATGATATGAGAATGAAAGAAGGTGAGAACATTGTCCAATATTCAAATAGAATCAAAGAGGTGGTACATGCTATTTGAGAATCTGGTGGAGTGATTGATGATGAAACCATGATAAGCAAGATTCTCAAAACTTTGCTACCGGTTTATGCAATCAGGATTTCTGCAATTCATGAAACAAGAGCTACATCCAACCTTGCTCTTGACACTCTGATTGGTAAACTTACAACCTTTGAATTAAATTTTTTTGATAATAGTGTTGTTCCTTCTATTGAATCTACTTTCATGTCTTATTTGAAGATTGGAAAGTCTAGTGGGAATAATAAGAATTGTGATAGTGATGACAATACCGATGATGAACTTGATGAGCTTGAAGCACTTATGGCTAGAAGATTGCTCAAAGGAAAAGGAAGGTATAGAGGTAAACTACCTTTAGCATGCTTTAACTGTAAAGAAGTCAGTCACATCGCTGCTAGATTTCCTTAGAAGAAAGATGATGATAGATCCAAAGACCGATCTAAAGGAAGCTATGTGAGAAGAGTCAATAGAGGCTACTGACACTACAATAGAGACAACTAAGATTAAAAAGGCAAAAAGGTATGTTACATAGCCAAAGATATTGAAACTGAATCTGATTCTGATGATGATATAGAAGTTGTATTTGTTGCTATGAAAGATGACTCATAGGAGGAAGAGAAACATGAAGAGACAACACTAGTCTCTAAAGTAAGAAGAAATGATACATGGATCATAGATAGTGGCTGTACACATCATATGATCGGTGATGTAGAGAAGTTTGATCATCTTGTTGAATATAATGGAGGATCTATGAGAATGGGAAATGATGCACCTTGTATGGTAAGAGGTAAAGGCTCATTTATGATCAATGACAGATTACAATGTGAAAATGCATATTGGGTAGATGTATTAAATTATAATTTGTTAAGTGTGGCTCAGCTGAACAATTTAGGCCACCGACTAGCTTTTGAGAGCAAAAAGGTGAAAATATATGATGATGGAGGAAGACTTGTCAGAATTGGTACACAATCTAGAGGTAATCTATTCTATCTTGATATGGATTAGTCTTCTTGTTTTCTAATAAAGGATGAAGATGCTTGGTTGTGGCACATAAGGTTATGCCATGTGAACTTTGACAACATGATCAAGATTAGTAGAAAGAAACAAGTTAGAGGATTGCCTAACTTGACAAAACCTGATCATGCCATGTGCCATGAATGTCAGAAAGGTAATATGACTAAGTCTAGTTTTAAAAGAAAAGATTATTTAATAAAGAAGATACTTGAGTTGGTTCATACTGACCTATGTGGTCCTATGAGAACTTAGAGTTGTTCCAGTGATAGATATTTTATTCTTTTTGTTGATGATTATACTAGACTAATGACTGTTATGTTCCTGAAAGAGAAATCTGAAGCTTTCAAAATGTTTAAGTGGTATAAAGCTAAGGTAGAGAAAGAAACCAAAAAGGAAATAAAATGTTTAAGATCTGATAGAGGAGGTGAATTTATCTTTGATGAATTTACTAATTTTTGTAATGAGCATGGAATCAAAAGACATGCATCTACACTGAGGACACCTCAGTAAAATGGCATTGCTAAAAGGAGGAACAGGTCTATAATTGACTATGTTAGAACATTGATGATACAAAAGAATGTTGCTCAAACATATTGGAGGGAAGCTATTAGTACAACTGTGTATGTTCTTAACTGACTACAACTGAAGAAGGACTCCAAATGAACACCTTATGAACTATGGTTTGGACACAAACCTACTGTAAGTTATTTCAAAATTTTTGGAAGTAAATGCTTTATTTTGAAAGATGAGAGAAATGGAAAATTTGATTCTAGAGGAGATGAAGGAATATTTCTGGGATATTCCACTACAAGTAAAGCATATAAATGTTTGAATAAGGCTACAAATAAGATAGTTGAAAGTACTAATGTTCATGTTGATGAGTTTGATGACAAGTACACAGAGGAAAATAAAAATGAACTAGAAGACTATGATAGATTCACTTATATTGAACATCCAGAGTATCTACTGACACCACAAACTGTGTCAACTGGTCAGCAGGGAAACAATGCAGGACAATAGACAACACAAACCGAGGAACAAGATGGAGCTACCGAGAAAGATAATGACCCTAAGTAGGATGAGCAAGAAAGGAGAAACCAAGTTTTGGCTAGTTTTTTAGAAGACATCATCTTGAGACACAAATCATTGGAGACAGACATGCTGGAATACAAACTAGAAGCAAAACAAGACAAGGTGCATGTTTAATTTGTGAATTTGAACCCAAAACTATGAAAGTTGCATTAGAGAATGAAGAATGGGTTAATGCAATGAAGGAGGAAATAGAGAAAACTGAGAAGAAAAAAACCTAGTCCTTAGTACCCCGACCAAAATATAAGAATGTTATCGGTACTAAGTGGATATATAGGAATAAATTGAATGAAAATGGTGAAGTCACAAGAAATAAAGCAAGATTGGTCTGCAAGGGATATGGATAGGAAGAAGGCATTGACTATGGTGAAACATTTGCACCTATTGCTAGATTAGAAGGAGTTAGAACGCTACTTGCATATGCTGCACATAAGAAATTCAAAGTCTATCAAATGGATGTGAAGTTAGCATTTTTGAATGGTATACTTGAAGAAGAGGTCTACATTGAACAACCTGAAGGATTTGTTGATCCTGACCATAAAGACATGGTATGTAGATTACATAAAGCTTTATATGGTTTGAAGCAAGCACCGAGAGCATGGTATGAAAGACTGCATACTTACTTGTTAAGTATTGAATTTTTTAGAACAAGTGAAAACAACAATCTGTATGTGAAAGGTGATACTGATGATACTATTATCATTACTGAAATATTTGTTGATGACATTATTTTTGGAGGCTTAGATCTTGTCTACAAGGCATTTTCTGATGAAATGCAAAAGGAATTTGAAATGTCTATGTTCGGAGAGATTAAGTTCTTTCTTGGACTACAAGTGATTCAACAGAGTGATGGGATATTCATCACACAATCTAAATACATAAAGGAAGTACTGAACACATTTGGCATGGAAGATGATAAACCTATGGGAACATCGATGGCTACTGGATGCAAATTGACAAAGGAGGATGAAACTACAGAGGTAAACCAGACACTCTACCGATCCATGATTGGTAAGTTGATGTATGTAGTTCATAGTAGACCAGATATAGCACATGTTGTGGGAATTGTTGCAAGATTTTTTGCTAATCCTAGAGAATCACACATGATAGCTACAAAAAGGATCTTAAGATACTTGAAGAAAACATAGAATTTTGGATTATGGTATTCTAAGGAAGGGAAGTTTGAATTAAAAGTTTACACTGATGCTGATTGAGCTGGAAATGTGGATGATAGAAAGAGCACCACTTGAGGAGCATTTTTCTTTGGTGAAAGACTTGTAACATGGACAAGTAAAAAGTAGGCTTGTATTTCTCAGTCTATAGCTGAAGTAGAATATGTTGCCACTACTACTAACTGTTGAAACATTTCATATATCAAACAAATGTTGGAAGGAATGAATGAGGTAATCATTGACCTGATGATTATATATTGTGACAACACCAGTGCTATTAATATTTCAAAAAATCCTATGATGCACTCTAAGACAAAGCATATATCTATTAAGTATCATTACTTAAGAGAAAAAGTGCAAGAGAAGCAAGTAAAGTTAGAATTTGTTACATCTAAAGAACAACTTGCCAATATCTTTACAAAGCCCCTACCGAAGGACACATTTGAATACTTGAGGACTAGACTTGGGGTCCGTCCCCTGTCTATCAGTCACTGAGGTGATTTGATTGTTGCATCAACCTAATTTTATTAGAAGATCATTCATGTTGATGCAACATAGTTCACACTTTGAATCATGTTAAAGGTTGTGATTAAGTTTGAGAACTTGAACTGATTGGAATATCAGTATTCAGAGATACAGAGGAAGACATAATTGTTTGTTCATTTATTTCTTTGGCATTACTGTCAAAGGGAGAGATAAACAATATGAAATTAAAAGGGGAGAGATAAACAAGATATAAAAAGGAACAAGCACCAATGAGAATTATCTAAGGGAGAGACAATCTGAATGAGACAGAGTATTGAAGATCAATTATAGAGAATAGAAGTAGGAATAGGAGAACTGAAAAAAACACAACTACAAAATGGTAAAGCTGTATTATTTAATGCTGCTTAGTAACATAGTGATTAAACATATTAAGTCTATTTGGCTTACAACATTTTGTTCACAAGTTGTAGAATATATGTTTGGTATGTGTATGGTACATTTCATATTACTTGAGTTGCCATTAATGCCAAAGGGAGAGATTGTTGAACTACAACTGATTTGGAATCTGATTGAAGAATTTGTGATTAAAGATCATTAAGGAGTTGATGATTAGATATGTAATATGATTAAATCAGTATTATGTTGTCATTGATGTCAACTAGTTTGACAACACTTATCTTGTAAGTTACCATACTGAGACATCTGAAGAAAGGTGAAGGAGATGAAGAACAGAGAAATCTACATGAGGAAAGATGTACATGATAGATGAGGATAAGGAACACATTGAGTAACTTGTTGATGAGTCTATGACTTGATGATATTGACTTTATTATGTTGCATTCATCTATGATGAAGTATAGAGATGAAAGACACAAAGCAGTGTTGTCAGTAAATGAAGCATTTCTAGTATACACTGACGAAGTGTAGTGTATACTGATCACAGTATTAATCGAGCAGTGTTCACCACCGCATTTCTTTGTTAATTGAGAAAAATAGAATGTATTAAATGATTAGTTTAGCCAATAAGATTGATGAGATGGCAAGAGTATAACATCGAGGTAATAGATAATGTTTGTTACACAGATCGACGACTGATGAAATTTAGGGAAGATCTAATGGAGAAGATTGAAACGTGTTATTAACACAAGTACCGAGAAAGTTTGAAGTGAAAAAATCTATGAATGAGGTTAAGCGGAAAAATTTGATGGTGGAGAAGAAAATGATTTACTCGTCTATATAAGAGAATAGATTTTCTTTATGAAAGATGCCAGAAGAAGAAGAAGCTGCAGGAATATCGCATGAACAAGGTTTTCATGTATTCTGATCATACTGGTTAAGCAAGAACTGAGCTGCTGAACAATTATCGACAGATAGTAAGTTGATACAGTATTGAATCTGAAGTGAAATATTGATCAAAAGGATTTGTATGGACTAAATATTGATCTGTAATTTGCAATTGAAGTTGTATTAGGGTAGGTCATTTACTGTTGCATATTTAACCATTGTATACAGTCAAAATCTCTTAACCGAGTGGACTCTGAAAGTCTTATGATGTATCATTCATAGAATGAACATTGTTATCCTGTCAATCCCATAGTGAATGCTGGTCGGATGATAACTTCTATTCTAAAATCCTCTAACAAGGTCACACCTGACAGTGTGTTTGTAACCTTTAATAGGGTTGGGTCTTAACCGACCTCACTTCAGAAGAGTGAACATTTTTGGGTTGCCGGTCCGAGGTGGTTTTTCTCTTTATAGGGTTTCCATGTTAAATCTCTTGTGTTATGTGTTGATTATGATATTTTTTTGTTATTATTCTTTACATGTTACATGTTAGATTTGATCGGTTAACTGTTATAGTATTAGACTAGTAATCGGTAAAAGCACAGACAGTGAAAGTATTTAGTGTTTACCGATGAGCAAAAATTGAAGAAGCTATTTTGGATTATACATTTTGTTTTGGGACATTGGATAACTGATTCACCCCCCTCTCAGTTATTCTAACAGTAGCTGACGAGTCATGTGTAGGATTAGAGGATTTGAAGCCACATGTTGCCTTAGTGGATGATTCTTCACTTGTTAGGACAAATCCTGATTTGGGTAGCTTAGAATGATACTTGATGGACTCCAATTCTTCAGTCACCAGAGATGATATCATTTATATCCATAACCTTGAACCAACCATTAAATTACCTCTTATTCATCCTAACCTCATTGATTGGTCCCAACACTATCAAGAACCTGAGCTCTTAACATTCCAAAAAGACTACGAGATAACTTGTTACTTGAATGCCATTGAACCCATAGTCTCTTCCACTAGTGAATTGGCTACTAGCATGATAGAGCTAGACATCAAGTTCGTTAGTCACAAAATAAAAAGAAAAGAAGAAAAGAAAAAGAGTTCTGATGGTGAAAACTACTATGTGGCGGTGTCAGAACCAAAAAAAGTAAAAATAAATGATGTATCCAATGGTGAAAACCTCTCTGAGGCACCTAAGGATGAGGTACTTGATTGTATCCCTAGCTAATTTCAAGACAAATCTTGAGTTCTTGTTGAGCCCACATAAGTAGTCAATTTGGGTATAGATGAGGCTCCACAGATAGTACATTTGGCTCAGTCCTTGTCAACACAAGAAAAAGAAGCTTACACTAAGTTATTATAGAAAAAGAAGATCAATTTTTCTTGGACTTACTTAGATATGCCAGGGTTGGACACTAATCTTATCATGCATCACTTTTCCATAGCTCTAGGTGTTGAACTAGTCAAACAAAAATTGAGAAAGATGCATCCTCACAAAGCTCTTCTAGTCAAAGCAGAATTAGAGAAGCTCCTTGGTGTAGGATTCATAAGAGCTATTGACTATGCTGAATGGATATCAAACATTGTACTAGTTTCCAAACATGACAAATCCATTTGAATTTGCACATATTTTAGAGATGTCAATAGAGCATGCCCAAAGGATGATTTTCCACTCCCTAATATAGACATGATAGTGGACATGACTATGGGTTATGAGATTTATTCCTTGATGGATGGTTTTTTTGGATACAATCAGATTAAGATAGCTCCTGAAGATCAAGAAAAAAATGCATTCACTTGTGCATGGGATACCTATTGTTGGAATGTTATGCCTTTTGGATTAAAAAATGCAGGAGCCACCTATCAATGAGCTATGACAACCATTTTTCATGACATGATGCATAAAACCATGAAAGATTATGTGGATGACACCTTGGCCAAGTTTAAGAAAAGAGACACACACTTAGATGATTTAGAAGTCATTCTAGATCACATGGAACAATTTCAACTAAGGTTAAATCCTAAAAAGTGTGCATTTGGTGTCACCTATGGAAAACTACTAGGATTCATCATTTCAAAAAAAGGAATAGAGGTAGACCCTAAAAAGGTCCAAGCAATCATAGACATGCCACCTCCTAAAAACATTAGTCAAATGAGGAGTCTTCAAGGGTGCCTTCAATCCATAAGGAGGTTCATTTCACAGTTGGCAGATAGAGCTCAACCTTTCAACAAGAACCTACAGAAAGGAGTCAAATGTGTTTGGAATGAGGATTGTCAAAAGAGCATGGACCAAATCAAGAAATACTTGGAAAATCCTCCCATTTTAATGCCTCCTATCCCAGGGAAACCACTTATTCTGTACATTTCAGTGACAAAATCTTCCTTGGGGGAATTACTAGCTCAACTTGATGAACATGGGAAAGAAAGAGCAATATACTACATTAACCATACTCTTGTTTCATATGAGGTTAACTACACTAGCATTGAGAAAGCTTTCCTTGTAGTTGTTTTTGCTTCCCAAAAGTTATGACATTACATGCTTGCACACACTATACACCTCATAGCAAAAATAGATCCACTCAAGTATTTACTCGATAAGGCTGCCCTCATAGGTAGACTTGCTAAATGGATGATGATCCTTTCTGAGTTTGACATAGAGTACATTGAACATAAAGCCATAAAAGGACAAGCCATAGCAGATCAATTGGCTAATTTCCCAATTCAAGATAGTGCGCCTATTCAAGTTGACTTCCTAGATGAGAATCTCATGTATATGACTGAAAGAACATGGAAGATGTTCTTTGATCGATATTTTATGCAAAATGGTTTAGGAGTTGGTGTGTTGTTTGTTTCTCCTCATGGGTACAGGATTCCTAAGTCTTACAAGTTATTATTCCCATGTACAAACAACATTGCTAAGTATGAAGCTTTAACAAATTGACTTAAGATGGCTATAGAATGGAGAATCACCAAGTTACACATCTATGGGGATTCACAGTTGATAATCAACCAAGTCAATGAACAATATCAAAGAAAAGATGAAAAAATGGTATCTTACAATAAAATGGTTGATTCCTTGAAACAATATTTCACGTTTGTCACATTTCAACAAATTCCTAGAGCAGAAAACAAAGTAGCTGATGCTATGGACACACTTGCTTCACTCCTCTAGTTAGAGCAACATGAATCCATATTTGAATTCCTAGTGGAAGAGCTACATCAACCTATCTATGACTCCCAAGAAAGCCATGTTATTTGTATCCTTGTTGGTTGTGAGTCATCCTATTATGGTGCCATTTACTCATACCTTCATGATGGCATTATTCCTGAAACCTTTAACCGATCTAAATGTAGAAACCTTACTCAAAATGCCTCTTGCCATACCCTTATCTTTGGTGCTTTGTATAGGAGGGGTCTAGATGGAAGACTTCTTAGATGCTTAGAAAAGGAAGAATCCAACCAAGTGTTAGTTGACATTCATGAGGGCATCTATGGGGGACATTCCAATGGTCTTTCCATGGCCCAAAGGTTGCTTAGGGTGGGGTACTATTGGCCTACAATGCAGATTGATGTGGTAGCTTTTGTAAAGTCATGTGAAAAGTATCAAAAACATGGTAACTTGATACATGCTCCAGGTAGGGAGCTCATTCCTTCTATATCTCATTGGCCATTTTAGTGCTGGGACTTTGATCTTGTTGGGTAGATTCATCCCAACTCATCAAGTGGACACAAGTTTATTATCATTGCTACTGATTACTTCACTAAATGGGTAGAAGCTATCCCACTTTCTGTTGCCTTGGGCAAGACAGTCTCTCTATTCATTCTAAACCATATCATTTGTCGATATGGAGTTCCTTCTAAGATTATCACTGACAATGGAGGTCAATTAAAAAATAAGGACCTTAACCAACTCTGCAAGAAATTCAAGATTAAACAACATTGGTCCTCCATTTACTTCCCACAAGGAAATGGTCAAGCAGAGGCATCAAACAAGACCATTCTTAAAATCCTACATAGAACAGTTCATAAGAATGGTAGAGATTGGTATTTACAGATAAATCTGACTTTGTGGGCTTATAGAATGAGTATTCATACTCCTACTGGGGCTACTCATTTTTCCCTTACATATGGTGTTGAAGTAGTGTTACCTTTAGAGGTTGAGATTCCTTCACTTAGAGTTTCCTTCAAAGGTCTAGTTACAGATGAAGACTACTGCACCATAAGACTTCAAGAATTAGAACTTCTAGATGAGAAATGTCAAGCATCATTTGACCATATGAGGGTTTATCAAAAGTGCATTTCCAAAGCCTTAAAAAAAAAGGTTTTCCCTAGAGAATTCCAAGTGGGAGATCTTGTCCTACATGAAAATCCTAAGAATCAATAGCATAGAGATCAAAAGGGAAAATTTGAACCTAATTGGCTTAGACCTTATATCATTACAACAACTTTTGGGATATGTGCTTATTTATTATCTACTGAAGAGGGAGAGCAGTTGCATGATCCTATCAATGTCTTGCACCTGAAGAAGTTCTATCCATGATGCCCATTCTATCTAGGGGCATCCTTTGTACATACTTATTGATCTTGAAAAAATCCAAAAAAATGGTATATTGTCAAAAATTCTAAAAATCAGAAAATGTCCTGAAAAAATGATCATCTTAGTGAAAACCTAACAATAGGCACTTTGATGTATCTCAAAAAAATTATATATTCAAAAAATACAAAAAAATCCAAAAATTCAAAAATTTAAAAAAAAAATAGAAAAAGTGCCTTGGTGAAAACCTGGAAACAGGCGCCTTGTTAGCAAAAATACAAAAAAATTATAAAAAGTCCTAAAAAAAAATTGCAATAAAATCCAAGTGGTAAAAATCTAGAAACGGGTGCTACTTGAGGCTTTTGCACCCCTGTTTCTTAGCACGCGTCCTTGAATCTTAGCCTTTCTCCATCATGCCTTGTCCTTGTTGACTTGGTTTGGAATTGGTCTTTATCTTTGTCTAGGGGGCATAAATGTGTTAGCTTTGGTCTCTTGGATGCGTTAGTCTTTAGGACACCTCACAAACTGTGTTTTTCAACACAACCCCTGACATTGAGTGTTTTTCAACAGTTATTGGTTTGGTTTTACCAAGTTTTGTCATGTGATCGTACCTACTTGCAAGCATTCGATCCTTATCCTTGGAATTCAGTATCAGTTAACACACTTACATTTTTAAACACAACACTTAATGCTTGAGCTATGTCATGATCTTTTCTTTATGTGCTAACTGTTATTAATTTTCATTGAGTGTCCTTGTCTAATAAGTCTCTTCGAGATGCATAGCTAGAGGACTTGGGGCATGAGGCATGTTTTTAATTTCTTTCTTCTTGTGGGTGTGGTCTTGAAGCTCTAGAGTGTCTCTTGTTGTTCCCTTGAAACACTTGGGAGATTTGAGGCATCATCTTTGACTATTTTTGCACAACCATTCTTATGGTCATCTTGACATGTATGCCTTGTTGCAAGCATGGTTCTGCTACATTAAATTGGGTAAGCTAACATCGAAGTCATCTTGACCTTTATGTCTTTGATGCTTATTCTATAATCTTTCCACATTCCAATCTGATATAAATCACATTCATATCTTCATAGTTGCGCTTGTGACTGATAATGACTGTGTGATTTTTTGAAGTCTATTAATAATGGTCCAATGATGAAAATAAGTTCCTTAACATTCTCTAATGAATGATGAACACAAGATCCTATGTTACAGTTTCTCTATTGCAAGTACACCTTTGCATTTTCATGTAGCTTGCATTGTTAGACTTCATGATAATATGCATTTTTAGGCTGCATTAGGAGTTTGAGAGGGTTTTCCTTCATCTTTCTTTTAGACTTTTAATCAACTATGGTCACATTTTGATCTTCATTTCCTTATCTTCTTTCGTGATCTCAATCAAGATTTTTTATCTTAAATAGTTGATTGGTTTTGGGCATTCTCTTTCTTGAGGCAAATTCTCTTTCTTCTCTTCATTTCTTTTCATCTCTTCCAAACTTCTATCTTCCATTTGCTTTCACCCCACTTCATTTCTTCTAATTAAACCTTGGGGCATAATCTTTCATGCTTAATGATCTACCTTAGTTCTATGATCCTTATATCTTTCCTCTTACATCAAGAACCTTATTTTTAGTTCGATTTGATCAAATTTATCAATTTTCAATTTCTCCTCTATCTCATTTTGATTTTGATCATGAGGGGGTAGTACCTATCAAAATTCAATCCTTGATTCAGCTTTATCAAACCTTGCTTGAGACATGACAGTTACCTATTTACGGGGGTGTTGGCCTTGTCTTTTTCAATCAGCTTATCTTTGTCCTTATGGGTTCCCGTTCATCGATCACACTTCTGAGTTGTTTTGTGATCCTAAATCAATCTCACATTTCAACTTCATTCTTTGACTATATGTGTTCCTATAAAGATCACACATTAGTCAAAGAGGGGCAAATGTATGCACCCTAAAATGGTTGCCTAGACTTTGAGCCCCCATTCATCAATTTATCAATTTCCCAAATCAATGTTTTGCAATATTTTCAATTCAAATCAATTTCCTTGATCAAATCGTAATTAATTTAATTATTTTAATATTTTCTAAGGTTTGATCATTTTATCCTAAGCCTCATTTAATTAAAAGAAAAAAATTCCCTCTTAATTAAATAAAATCATCTTATTAAAATAAAATTCCTTTTTTAATAAAATCCCCACTTAAATCTCTCTTTGTGTTGAAAAAGGAAATAAAATAAATAAAAAATAAATAAAAATCCCTTTTTCTCTCCACTTTGAATGCACATACTTTTAAGTGGTGGGCCTTTTTCATCTTTTTGCCTCTTAAAGAATCTTGAGCACATGGATCAACCAAGATTTAATCTCCACCATTGCTCATTTATTTTTGCCTCTTAATCTTGACCATCCGCTTTCCTTTATAAGGAGCCCTCTCCATCTCATTCTAGGTGAGAACATGATAGAAGATTTTTGTATTGTTATGCTGCAGGTTTGGAGAGCAACTTTGGAGAAGATTCTCTTTTCTTGTCTTCTTCTCTCATGCTCCATGGAAATCCATTTAGATTAATCTTGCACTTGCATATTAGATTAGATTCATATTTCCTTTCATAGAATAATCTTGCATAAGCATTTCCTTTCATAGATTAGTTTTATTTCATGCATTGTTATCATATAGAATAGCTTTCATTTTCATTTCCGTACATACTTGATGATCATGGAGACTAGCATTCTTGCTTTTCCTCTTTGAATCTCTCATTTTATGGTGTACTTGCATGGGCACAAACTAGGTCTAATATGAGGGCCTCCATTACAAACCCTTGCACTCTATCAATAGAGAGCTATGAGTTTCCATTTGAGACCTCATTCTTGAGCAATCTTGGATATAATGACTCATAGAAGTGTGACAACATTTTAGCACACAAGTGTCGAGCGAGCTAGTATATGCCGAGTAAATTTAGTATTGACCGAACATCAATTTATTGCTGAGGAAGACAACATTAGCCAAGGGAGATAGTTTGAAGAGATGATTGAGCTACGCGGTGATGATAAGGAGATGAACACAGTATTGATCGAGTGTCAGTAATATACATTTGAGGAAGAATTTATATTCCTAGCCAACATAGTTGAATTTTTGGATTATGTAAATTGTGTTGACTTTATTAATTGACTGTATGGAGCATTTAATGCACAATAAACCATTTTATTGTGATTTCAATAAAGAGATTGAAGATGTTTCTAGAAGGATGTATGAAGGACTTTAATGATGGAAGGATTTGATGAATTTGACCTAACCCTAAGATCTACAGAGGAGATTAAGAGGCAAAAGGTGGATCTACCTATTGTAGAGGTATAAAAAAAACCTAAGTGTGAGGTTAAACAAAGATGCTGGAGTTGTTGATGTTATTGACTGAAAAAGTAGATAGGTTGAAGGTGAAGGAGTTGATCAGAGTTGTGAATTCTTGAAGGATTTCTGAGAAGATCAATGATGGAGGTGGAAATAGAACTTAGTTAGTAAGCCAACATATATGTGAGAATTGGATCTATTATTTGCAAAGTGAGTTGTATGTTTTCAGATCAAATACTGTTGTTACTTTCTAACCATTGTATCAGTCCAAATCCTTTAATCAAGGTTGACCTAACAGTCATTGTTTAAATCCTTTAATCAAGGTTGATTTCTAATGGAATGCACTTAAGTCCTCTAACAAGGCACACTCCTAACAGGGTGGTTGAAATCCTTCAACAGGGTCACACCTAGCAGTGTGTTTGTAAACCTTTGATAGGGTTGGCTTTTCATAGAGCTCACTTCAGAAGAGTGAAAATATCAGTAACATGTTACAAAGTGGTTTTTCCCAAATTGGGTTTCCACTATAAATCTTGGTGTCAATACCTGCGTGAATGTTTTGGTTTGAACATTTCTATGTTTTGCAAGTTAAATACTATTGGATAGTGGACTACATTGTTATATGTTTTTGGAATACATTTTGTAATGACCAAGTAGTGTTGGTTATTAGATCTGAGTTGTTAAAGTGTTTAAAAGTTTGATTGATACATTTGGAACTAAGAACAACTGATTCACCCCCCTCTCTATTGTTCTAAATCATACTAACAATGAGATCCATGGCTGACAAAATTTGGAGAAGATCTAAAGGATGAGATTGAAACTAGTTAATGACACATCTGCCGAGGAAGGTTTAAGAGGCAAAATGGACGAAGGAGATTAATAGGCAAAATCTAATGGATTAAATGAAAATGGTTTACTTGTCTATTTAAAATACATTAGTTTCATTGTTGAAACTATGTCAGAGGAAGAAGACCACATAGATATTGCGTGAAGACTATTCATGCATGCCTGATCAAACTGGTTAGTGAAAGAACTGAACTGCAGAGTTAACCAAGCATCAGAGAACTATTTACTGAGTGACAATAAGTTGATGAATATTGAAGAAGTGAATTTGATTATTGATCAGAGGATTTGTATGGGCCTAGCATAGATCTAAATATCTACAATTGTGTTGTATTTGAATCAGATAATACTATATCAGTTTAAACATTGATTCAAAAAATCGCTTAACTGAGTGGACTTAACGGTCTTATATTCTGCCCTATGTCATTTTGAGAATGTACATTGTTATCTTATTGAACCCATAGTGAATGCTAGTCAAAATTTAACTATTAGTGTTAAATCATCTAATAAGGTCACACCTAACAGTGTGTTTTTAACCTTTAATAGAGTTGACTCTTCACCAAGCTCACTTCAGAAGAGTGAATTATTTTGGGTTATCGGTCCCATGTGGTTTTTCCCTTAACAAGGTTTCCACATTAAATCATTGTGTCATGTGTTATTTGTGATGATTATTTGTTATGATAATTTACATACTGCATTCTTGATTTGGTTGGTAATCACTATTAGCTATTTAACTAGTAATCAGTAAACTGAACAAACATATTGATCTTTATGTTACCAAGCTGCATAATCTATTGGAATTATTTTATAAGGTACATCTTTGTATTTAGGATTGTAGGATAGCTGATCTAATTGATTCACCCCCCCTCTTAGTTATTCTGACAATTGGTATCAGAGTATTTTGGTTGCTTGGAACAAAGTTTTAAGGACTTCAGCAAAAAGATTACAATATGTATAAGAGGGAAGTGCCGAAGCTGAACAAGGACAATTTTACTACATGGAAAAGTCAGATGAGACTTCACATATCTGGAATCGGAGAATCTGCTATACCTTTACTTGACAATGGCTACTTACAACCACCGACTGGAGCTTTTACTCTTGATCAGTTGAGAGACTGACATGAACATAATATTACTATGATAGAGATTGTTGCTACTCAATCTGATGCTGAATTTGAGGATGTCAAGGCTTGCACTACTACAAAGAAAATGTGGGATAAACTTTCTCTAGTCTATGGTGGTGATGCAAATGTGATGAGAGCCAGAGATGAAAGATTAAGAGGTAGATTTGATGATATGAAAATGAAGGAAGGAGAAAACATAGTATAGTACACAAACTGAATCAAAGAGGTAGTTAATGCTATTCGAGGAGCTGGTGGTGTCATTGAAGAAGATACAATGGTAAGTAAGATACAAAAAAGCTTTTTTCCTGCATATGCAATTAGAATATCTACTATTCATGAAATGAGGTCTGCACTTGGTAGCACTCTTACTCTTGATAGTCTGATTGGAAAGTTAAAAACTTTTGAGCTAAACAATTTTGATAATAGTGTGGTACCGAGTGTTGAGTCTGCTTTTATGTCTTCTCTGAAGATCGGTAAATCTAGCAGTTTAAATAATATAAGGAATGAAAGTGATAGTAATATTGATGATGATCTTGATAAAATTGAAGCTCTTATGGATTGGAGATTGCCTAAAGGTAAAGGTAGATATAAGGGAAAGTTACCTTTAGCTTGTTTTAATTATAAAGAAGTTGGTCATATTGCTGCTAGATGTCCCAATAGGAAAGAGGAAGAAAAAGACAAATCCTAATTTGGTGATGGAATCTTTGGAAGAAGAAACAACAAAGGTTATTGAAACTACAACAGAGACAACTGAGATCACAAAGACAAGGGAAAAAATGCATGTTATTTGGTTGGAGATGAGGACACTGACATCGACACTGATGATGACATTGAGGTAGTGTTTGTTGTAATGAAAGATGATTTTGAAGAGGAGGAAAGGTATGTAGAAACAAAACTCATTTCTAAAGTTAGTAAAAATGATACTTGGATCATTGATAGTGGCTGTACACATCACATGACTAGTGATGAAGATAAGTTTGATCATCTTGAGCATTATAATGGAGGATTAGTAAAAATGGGTAATGATACACCGTGCATGGTTAAAGGAAAATGATCTATTCTACTGAATGATAAAACTAGATGTGACAATGCATATTGGTTAAAAGGACTAAATTAAAATTTGTTGAGTGTGGCACAAATTAATAACTCAGGTCATCGAGTGGCATTTGAAAGCAAGAAGGTAAAGATATATGATGAAAATGTAAAGCTTGTCAGAACATGAGGACAATCAAAAGGTAACTTATTTTATCTTGACAATGCCAAGACTTCTTGTTTGCTGGTGAAAAATGAAGATGCATGGTTATGGTATAAGAGGTTATGTCATGTAAATTTTGATAACATGATTAAGATCAGTAAAAAGAGAAAAGTTAGAGGATTGCCTAGTCTAACAAAACCTGATCATGTTATGTGTCATCAATGTCAGAAAGGGAAGATGGCAAAATCTAGTTTTAAAAGTAAGGACTACTCATCTAAAGGTATTTTGGAGTTGGTTCACATTGATTTATGTGGTCCCATGAGAAATCAAAGCTACTATGGAGATAGATATTTTATTTTATTTTTTGATGACTATACTAGATTGACGACAGTTATGTTCTTAAAAGAAAAATTTGACGCATTCAAACTATTTAAATGGTATAAGGCTAAAGTAGAAAAAGAAACTAGAAAAGTATTGAAATGCTTAAGGTTTGATAGAGGAGGTGAGTTTTTTTCTAATGAATTCACTAACTTCTATATTGAGCATGGTATAAAAAGATAGGTTTGTGCACCTAGAACACCACAACAAAATGGAATTGTTGAAAGGAGAAATAAATCTATTGTTGATTGTGTAAGAACACTGATGATTGAGAAAAATGTTGCACAAATGTACTGGAGAGAGGTAGTTAGCACAACTGTATATGTCTTGAACCAAGTTCAACTAAATAAAGACACAAACAAGACACCCTACGAGTTATGGTTTGGCTACACACCGAGTGTAAGTTATTTCAGAGTTTTTGGTAGCAAGTGTTATATTTTGAAAGATGATAGGAATGGAAAATTTGAATCTAAAGGTGATGAAGGAATATTCTTAGGATATTCTACTAAAAGTAAAGCTTACAAATGTCTAAACAAAGTTACTAATAAAATGATAGAAAGTGCTAATGTAAAAGTTGATGAGTTTGCTAATAAGAATGATGTAGAAAGCATGAAGGAGCCAGAAGACTATGGTATGTTCACTTATGTTGAAGATCCAAATTATCTACTAAAGTCAGAGGATGAGTCTATGGAGCATCAGGAAAATGCTATCGGCAATCAGCAAAATGGATACTAAGAATCAGGAAGAAGCTACCAAGGAAGAAATTATACTTGAATAGAATGATGAGTAGAGGAGAAATCAAGGGCTAGAAATATTTGTTAGAAGAAATCATCCCAAGAATCAAATCATTGGAGACAAGCAAGCTAGCATGTTGACAAGAAGTAAGTTGAGACAAAACACATGCTTAGTTTATGAGTTTGAACTGAAGAATGTTAGGGATGCACTTGAAATGAAGATTGGATAAATGCTATGAATGAGGAGATTGAACAAATTGAAAAGAATAATACATGGACCTTAGTGCCTAGACCGAAAGATAAAAATGTTATCAATACTAAGTGGATTTTTAGAAATAAGCTGAATGATAATGGAGAAGTTACAAGGAATAAGGCAAGACTTGTTTGCAAGGGATATGCACAAGAAGAAGGTATTGATTATGGTGAAACCTTTGCACCTGTTGCTAGATTGGAAGGAGTTCGAATATTGCTTGCCTATGCTACACATAAGGGATTTAAGGTATATCAAATGGATGTGAAATTAACATTTTTAAATGGAATACTTGAGGAGTAGGTCTACATAGAACAACCTGAAGGGTTTGTTGATCTGAATCAGAGAGACATGGTATGTAGACTACACAAAGCTTTATATGGACTAAAGCAAGCACCGAGGGCATGGTATGAAAGGTTACATGAATATCTTATAAGTATTGGCTTTGTAAGAACTAGTGAAAATAGTAACATGTACATATAAGGAGATTCTGATGATAACATTTTGATTGCTGCAATATTTGTTGATGATATAATCTTTTGTGGACAAGATCAGATTTTCAGATCCTTTGCTGATGAAATGAGAAAGGGATTTGAGATGTCTATGTTTGGAGAGATTAAATTCTTTCTAGATTTGTAGATCATACAATAGAAAGATGGGATTTTCATCACACAATCAAAATACATTAAGGAAGTACTGAAAACTTTTGGCATGGAAGATGCTAAACCTGTGGGAACACTGATGGTGACTGGATGCAAATTGATAAAGGAATATGAATCTACCAAGGTAAATCAAATTCTGTACTGATCTATGATTGGTAAACTAATGTATGTAGTACATAGTAGGCTTGATATTGCACACGCAATAGGGATTGTGGCAAGATTTTCTGCCAATTCTAAAGATTCACATATGGTTACTGTAAAGAGAATCTTGAGATACCTAAAGAAAATAGAGGACTATGGATTATGGTACACATTGGAAGGAAAATTTGAACTTAAAGTTTACACCGATGCAAATGGGGCTGGAAACATAGATGATCAGAAGAGCACAATTGGTGGAGCATTCTTTTTAGGGGAAAGGCTTGTGACTTGGATTAGCAAGAAATAAGCATGCATTTCTCAGTCCACTGCTAAAGCAAAGTAAATGTTTCTATTACTTCAAATTGTTCAAATATAGCCTGGATTAGACATGTGTTGGAAGGAATGAATGAGTTAATCACTGACCTAGTGATTACATATTGTGACAACACTAGTGCTATCAATATTTCTAAGAATCCTATGATGCATTCAAAGATAAAGCATATATCTATCAAGTATCACTACTTAAGGGAAAAATTTCAAGAGAAGCAAGTACAACTAGAATTTGTAACATCTAAGGAACAACTTGCTGACATCTTTACTAAACCATTATCAAAGGACACTTTTGAATATTTGGGAACTAGACTTGGGGTCTGTCCCCTATCTACTAGTCATTGAGGTGATCTGGAGGTTGCATCAACCTACACTTATCAGAAGATCACTCATGTTGATGCATATAGCTCACACTTTGGATTCTGTCTAAGGTTGTGAAAGATTGTAGAAGCTGGAACAAAAAATTGTTTATCTGTACACTGAAGGTACATGATATGAACTAAACAACAAAAAATATTTGGCTACTACAGAGCTGTTTGTATGTTTTCTTTGGCATTATTTTCAAAGGGAGAGAATGAATATGAAAATAAAGAGAGAGAGATACATGATAAATCAATTACTGAGAACACATAGAAAGGGAGAGACTTGAATATTTGTTGCTGAGAACAAAAGGAATTAGAGAGCTGAAAAGATAAAAACCATAGGGAGAGTCTGAACTTGTAATGCTGTAATGTTTTGTAGTGATTAAACATATTAAATTTGAGCTCACTGAGCTACATCATTTTCTCACATAGTTGTACAATACATGTTTGGTATGTGCATGGCATATTTTCATATTGATTGTGTTTCCATCAATGCCAAAAGGAGAGATTGATGAACTACAACTGATTGAATATCTGAATGAACTGAATAAACAATGATTAGAGATCACCAAGAACTGAAATGATATGGAAGATGATTAAATCAATCAATATGTTGTCATTGATGTCAACTAGTCTTGGCAGTACTTATCATGTTAGTTACAAAGATCTGAACATCTATCAGAGTAAGAAAATATGAAGAACTAAGATATCTACATGAGAAAAAGATGGATATGACAGATAAGGATAAGGAAAAAATTGGGCAACTTATTGACGAGTCTATGGCTTAATACTGTTGATGTGATTATGTTTCATTAATCTGTTATGAGGAAAAGAATTGAAATTGAGCAAGACATTGTGGTCGGTAATTGAAGATTTATGTATACACCGAGCTAGTGTAATGTATGCCGACTAACAGTAACAACTGAGCTAGTTTAACTAGTTATCACTGACACAGTTCCATGTTAACCGAATGTGGATGAAAACATTAAATGCTAAGAATAGTCGACTGAATTTGATGAGCTAGATACTATTATTATTTTGAGGTTAAAGATGAAGTTTGTTATGAGATCCATGGATGACAAAATTTGGAGAAGATCTAAAGGATGAGATTGAAACAAGTTCATGACACATCTGCTGAGGAAGGTTTAAGAGGCAAAATGGATGAAGGAGATTAAGCGGAAAAATATAATGGCTGAAATGAAAATGGTTTACTTGTCTATTTAAGAGACATTAGTTTCATTATTGAAAATATGTTGGAGGAAGAAGACTGTAGAGATATCATGTGAAAACTATTCATGGATGCCTGATCAAACTAGTTAGTGAAAGAACCAAACTGCAGAGTTAACTGAGCATCAGAGAACTATTTATCGAGTGACAGTAAGTTGATGAATATTGAAGAAGTGAATTTGATTATTGATCAGAGGATTTGTATGGGCTTAGCATAGATCTGAATATCTACAATTGTGTTGTATTTAAATCAGATCATACTGTATCAGTTTAACCATTGATTCAGAAAATCTCTTAACCGAGTGGACTTAACAATCTTATATTCTTCCCTATGTCATTCTGAGAATGTACATTGTTATCTTATTGACCCCATAGTGAATGCTAATCAAAAGTTAACTGTTAGTGTTAAATCCTCTAACAAGGTCACACCTAACAGTGTGTTTGTAACCTTTAACAGGGTTGTCTCTTCACCGAGCTCACTTCAGAAGAGTGAATTATTTTGGGTTACCGGTCCTAGGTGGTTTTTCCCTTAATAGGGTTTCCACATTAAATTATTGTGTTATGTGTTATTTGTGATGATTTTTTGTTATCATACTTTACATACTGCATTCTTGATTTGGTTGGTAATCACAATTAGCTATGTAACTGGTAATTGATAAACTGAATAGACAAATTGATATTTATGTTACCAAGCTGCATAATCTATTAGAATTGTTTTATAAGGTATATCTTTTTATTTGGGACTGTAGGATAACTAATCTAACCGATTCACCCCCCCTCTCAATTATTCTAACAAAATCAAAGGGACAAAGGAATCCTCAAGCCCCCAGGGACTGAAGTCTTCATCAACTCCAAGATTACAATAAGAGAGACATCTCTAAAAGAGAGAAAAGGGTGTGATTACCTCACCCAATGAGAACTCATGTCCCATTGTGAACCACATAAGGAAACAACGCAACTAGAAAGATGGAGTTGAACCACCTAGTGAATGTGGCTACTCACTAGTCAACCCATCAAGGATGCACCTTTAGGAATATTCTATTCCAAAAGAGAAAAGCCAAAACAAGAGAGATCCAGTCTTAAGGACACCTTCGACCTTAAGGGATCAAAACTCTGAAAATTGAAACTAGAGGGATCAAGAGATCCTATAAGGTAAAAATCCATGCTTTAAGGATTAGTCACTAATCCATAAAGGGAAAAAAGAGCTTTGAAAAATAATATATATTGAAAGTGCATGTGTGCAAAAAGTGAGTAGAGCGTATGCCCCCATGTTAAAGTCATTGCTAACACTTTAACGAGAGCAATGGCTTGAATGGAAACATAAACAACTCCACTGATTATGTTTCCACTATGAGATGCCCCTAATCAAAGACAAATCAAGAGAAATGCCACATAAACATACATAGAACACATAAGGGATCTACCTACCATGGGGTCAGTATGATCATAAGATAATATTTATATATGATATTATTACAAATTAATTGACATCATTCCCCAAAGAAAGTAGAACTACAATCACCATGGAGGAAAGAAAACATAAGAGTTACGAAGAAGAGTCTTTTCAGACGATAACATGGAGACAAAAAGATTCAGTGCTACCAAGTCACAAATCCAAGTGGACTACACAAGGAAAACATTTATGAACAATAGCATAGGTACACCATAACATGAAAACAACATATATAAGAATAGAGATACATATAGAAGAATAGTACAACATGTTCAATTCCTTTATCACCTTATACCAACAAAGTACCAAGGGTCATATAAAAGAATCTAACAAATATTTAGAAAACACATTATGGGAGAAGCACAATACAATAGACATGTTGGCACCTGCAATAATTTCATGGCTTTACCAGTTTTCTTCTGGTCTCTACATTTATTTTTCCATGTCTTTGGTAAAACCCTAGGAAAAATTTCAAAAATCTAGCTGTTTGCAAGGAAACCCTAAGTGTGGCCTAGCCCTGTTCTAATTTCATGTTACTTTTTTGGGCCACTTAAAATTTCTTTAAGGCATGTGCGTTAAATTTTATTACCCTGGCGGCCTTTATTCTCCTAAGTTTCCAAGCACCCAACTTTAATTTTTCCTAAGTCTGTTGGTGTAATTTTTCCTAAGTGTAGTGCTTAAATATTTCCTAAAGTCCTCTGCTCTATATTTTCTTGGGCTCAGCTCTAACACCATCTTGATCCAATGGTTGTCACAAAAGTGCAAAGGTTTTGTCAGAGGCTTGCACTTTTGTGACGACCGTTGATTCTCTTTTATGACATTGCCTTTCTTTGCAGATGTGTCCACATGCCAGGTGTGCTTAGTCAACATTTTCTCATTGGTCCATGTATTAATGACTTAGAATATTGTCAGTGGGGCCAATGATTTCAAAGGTTTAGTGGTTCTGATAGTGGCAGTGCATCGACAGCCAGCGTATGATCTTAAGGGTTATTTCTAACACATGAGGCTATAAGACCAGCCGTTGATTCTTTTCTATGTCAGAGGTCTGTTAGAGTAGTATAAAAAGGTTAATCTAACGGTTGTCATAAGATCTGATAGAATTTGTTAGAGGCTTTCAATTTTACGATAACCATTGATTCTCCTTCATGAAGTAATATTTTCTTTCGGTAGGTCCACTACTACGTGTGCGTGATATGGAAAGCTATGATTGGTCCACAAGTGAATGACTAGATAAGCTATCAGTGGGACCTAGTTTTTAGCAAGTCAGAGGGTCCTGACACTTGTAGAGCATCGACAACGAGCATAAGTTCTTAAGGAATATGTCAGATGCATGAGATTATTAGATGACTATTGATTTCATATCCTATCAGAGGGTTGTCAGAGCAGGGAGAGATTCTCCATCTGATGGTTATCTTATAATCTGATGGAATCTTTTGGCTCTATGTGAAGATGAGACAATCATCAATCTTCTTGATGCGGGCCCAGTAAGTTTCTCGATCTTTTTGGCGGTTCTGAAAAATGCTTTCTTGGTTCGCTTGTTCATGTGATGTTTTGGCAAAGGGCCTAAAGACTTAGCAATTTGGTGAACAGTGTTCACATAGTAGCCAAATGATTTAGCAGTGCTCTCAAAGTTCTCACGAATTGGTGAGGGTTCCTTTAGTCACCAGTTTGCCAATTATGAACCGAGGTCAAGTGTTTTCCTTTGTTCGCTGATTCGCTGAAGTTAAACATGAGTTAGGGGTTTCATCTCACAAATAAGAAAAAGCTTTGTCACATGTTCGCTAAAGGTAAACCCAGGGTAGCAGTTGAGTTAGGACTTAAAGGCCGTGAAACATGAAGATCGAATGATCACGATATAAAGTTGATTCAAGTTTGAATATTGACTGCCGATTTGTTGCTAGAGCCATAAAATAGCCATTGAAATTGAAATTGAAATTTGTGAAGGGTTTCTAGCAAGAGAAAGGACTATAGTTTATGGTTTTAGCAGCAGGATTTGATGAAGTTGTTGTGTCGACTGCTGCAAGGTGACTAGAGGGTTTGATGATTGATTGCAGGCACTTGTACCATCTTGAAATGAACATAAGCAAAGCTAGAGGCATGTTTTAGGGGTACAAATTGCACTAATAAGCATGGTGTTTGTGTGATCTTTAGTATAAATTAGGAGATTTTCATTAATGAAGATTAGTTCTTGGATCTGTTTGTTCAGGGTTGCTTGGTTTTCCCTCCAGTGTATTAATTTTTGATCTGTTTGAATTGTTTGGTGGGTGGAAACCCTAACCCTTACCCTAGTTATCCATAGCTTGTTGCATCCTAACTTGTGTAGGATTGCAAGGTAACCAGGGGTATATAGTGTTGAATTTTTTATTTTGTAAGCATTCCAAAACTTTTTGGGTCTCCTAAATTTCTAGTTTTCCCATCTTTTTGGCTCTTGGTTCCAGTGTTTGGCAATCCAAGGGATTCTATTCTTTGGTTCCATATTCCTCATGGTTGAATGTTGATAATACAAACTTTGTAGAGTTGATTATTGATCCTATGATTTTGAGTAAAGAGTTTACTTGTGTGTATTGATACACTTCCATGAAATACAATACAATTTCTACCTTGGTTCTATTATTGTCTCTTTGCTTTGTGTTTATTTTTGTATATCTCTATTTGTAAGGCATTTGGAACATACTAGTTGTAAGGAAAATATCTAATTGTTGCATGAGTTTCTTTCAAGGAAAGAATTAAATTTTTATGTGCAATTTCAGAGAATGAATACATCTGTGGAAGATCTTGATGGTAGAAAACCTAGATTAAGAGGATAGTTTGTAAGACATTCTATCCAAATTGTATGTGGTTTGTAAGGCGTATCACTATATTTCCTAGAAATTCCTCTATTGATTTATGTTAGACTCTTTGCCCAAAGGATTAGGCATTGATATGATCTCTGTCATTCAAACACCTTTCAGTCATCAAACACAAATTCATCATTACCAATACCATTTCATTTCATGTTCATGTACCTAAAAAATAGGACTGTCTATGATGTTTTATAGTCCATAGTTGTTGATTCCTTGAAGAGTGAATCAAAGGTTATCCTTCCTTGAGTTTTACTCATAAAAAGGACTCATCACCCTTATGCCATTGTTCATGTTATCATACTAGGAGTTTCATTAGTCACATTCTGCAACAGGTTGTTCTCAACTATCTTTAGAATTATCTTCCATAAAAGTACCTCTAATAAACTCAATAGCATGACAATGAAGACCTAATCCACCAATCCATAGTTACTTGAGAGATAGTAACCTATTTGTAGGCAATACCCACCTGAGTCCTATGGAGCTGAAAGAAGAAGGAGAATCCTATCCAATCCTCATCAATTAGGCTTTTCTTGCAAACTTGGAAACCTATTTATTGAGAATCAAGGTAATATCCTTGCCAAGTTTGACCCACAAGAAAAATCCCTAACAGACTGGCAACTCTGCTGGGGAGTTGTAAGAAATATTTGGCTAAGTTATAGGGTTTAGTTGAGCCGAGGGTCCTACCCTATACAAACCAGCTAGTTACCATTGGTGTCTATATTCTAAAGAAAAATTTTCCCAAATTTTTGGGTGGTGACTCAAACAATCTCTGCTGCAGTATTGGTCAGAAAATCATTCACAAGATGAGTTACAGAGGCACTAGGTCTCAGAGAAATAAGCTTCCTGAGGATAGATCGAGAGAAGGTATTCCAAGTACTTCTAGGCCTAGTCAGACAAAGAGAGGAAGAAGGAATAGAAATATGTTTCATGCTTAGAAACATAGAGAGAATGCAAGACAAGATGAACAAATCCAGCCTGTTTAGATGAATCAAGAAGGAAACGCCTCTAAATATGAGGAAGCTATTGACTTGGGCTTGTACCAATATGAAGACAAGGTTCAAGTAGGAGATACTGAATCTGAGACCACTCTCCCTGAATCAGAAGAAATTTTTGAAGAAGTTTATGAGTTGGAAAGGAGAGTCCAAGAACAGATCCATTTAAGACAAAAAAGTGATAAGGAAAAAGAGGAAAGAATCAGACATGCCATGATTAGAGCTGAGAAATTGAAGAGACAATTGTTGGATCTTGAAGCCATGAATCAGGATCATGTGACAAAACAAGCAGAAGATCAGCTTATTGTCTAGAAAATTTATGAAGTGAGAAATCCTAGGGACAAAGGTAAACAAAAAGTTGTAGGAGTTTCAATAAATGAATCAAATCATGCAAAGAAGTCCATGGATCAAGCAACAATATTAGATGCTGATGTAGAAGAAGCAAGAAGAAAACAAGAATTATTGGCAAAGGAGTTAGAAAAAGCAAAACTTGAAGCCAATATTGCTGAGATGAAAAGGAAGATTGATTTCCTTAAGCAATCTTCTGGACCTACTAATACCCTTTCCACTTCTCAAGCACAAGGAGCAAATGTGTTCAAAACTACCAACACTTCAGGTATGCCTAAGACTCCTAATGTTTCTAATATTCACACATCCACATCTTTAGGTGGTGGTCCATCTCAGGGAGGACCCATTCATGAGAGGCATAAACAATTGGTGTTTATGGGAATTCCTAGTTATCCAAATCCCATCCTTGATGAAATTAGGAAAAAGCTCCCAAAATTCACTGGAAGCAATGCAGTTACTTGTGAAGAACATTTGAAATTTTTTATTGATGTGATAGATGACTACAATATTGAGCCTGATGATGTGATCATGAAGCTTTTCATTTAATCTCTGATTGAAGATGCTAGAGATAGGTTTAGAAATTTACCTCATGCCAGGATATGTTCATGGAATTAGTTTAGGCAGTCTTTCAAGGAATAGTATGGCAATAAAACCAATGAAGGCTTCATACTTAACGAGTTTAACAATATCAAGAAAAATTCAAATGAGGGTGTTTTTGAGTTCAATGTTAGATTTCAGAAAGCTATGCATAAGTTGTTGCAGGTTATCAGATTGGATGATAGAGTATGTCTTGTCACATACTTGAATGCTTTTGATTAAAAAATGGGATATCTTTTGAGAGATAAGAACCCTAGGAATCTTGTAGAGGCTTACAAATTGGTTGTTAATATAGAGAGCAATAGAAGGATATCAGGGAAGTTGGGAAGGAGAGAAGATTGTCAGCCATCAGTCTCAAACAAAAGAGAGTCAGGGAAACCTGATGCAAAGCCAAAAGATGATGATAGTTTGAAGCAAATCTTGAAAGCAATAAATGATTTAAAGCCTATTGAAGCAATAAATAGTAGAGTGCAAGGAAATGGTAGGCCATCCTTCAATAACTTTAATAAGTTTCCAAGAATGCAAAACTATCCTTGTAATACTCAGTGGAAGGATGGAAAGCCTGTGCTTCCTGAAAGAAAGGATAAACTGAATGACAAGACCCCTGACCCCTTGCACCAAAATTTAGTGAATATGAATGATGATGTTCCATGGTGTATTATTTTCCAGTCACCTCATGATCCCTACTACTGCACTATTTCTCAAAGTGTTTCTGCAAATGAAGATCAAGGAAACAATAATAATGATGCTTATCATGATCAAGGGTGTGGTATGACTTCTTCATACATATATGATGAATTAGACTCTATAGAGGAAGATGAAGATCAATATGTTGGGAGTTCCCAAGTCAGGAATGAGGTTTACCATCAACAAGTGTTTTCTAATGAAGAAGATAATCACCTTGATGTGGTTCAGTGCAATACTCTAAGAAGTGATGAGTCAGTAATGTTGAGAAGACCCTCTGATGAAGAAATTGCACAAATTACAATAGACATGGTGTCTCAAGTTAAAAGTGATTACAAATTGAGAAGTAGGGTGGTAGGTAGTCCAAGTGGTAGGCCTGCTAGAATTTTCATCAAGAAAACAAAAAGGGATGAAAAACAAGCCCAAAATAAGCAAAAGGGTTCAGAGATTGCTGACAAAACTAAGTTGAAGAAAAATGTCACCTTCATAAAGCCAATTATGGCTTACAAGGTAAAAGCTAAACCTCTTGTGGATACTATTTTTCCTTTGCAAGAGAAAGAAAAAGGTCAGAGCAAGGATAGCCCTAAATTGGTTGCACATGAAGAAAATGAGGAGGCTACTATCACTAAACAAGATGTAGTTGACCCCAAGTATGTTCCCATTGACATGAGAAAATTGTTGTCACAAATCACTGTCAAGGTCCCCTTATTATAAATGATGAGGATAGAGGAGCATAAAGTGAAGGCTTTGAGTTGGGTGAAAGGAGCCTTTTCTTCTAATACCCAAAGTTCCACCAAGGCTAATGAAATAGTTGCCACAACAAGTGATTCAATTGAGAATCAGTGTGGGGAGATCATCTTAGAGATTCCTCAGATTTATTTGGATACTAATGCAGCCAATGCTATGTCAAGAATAGTTGATCCTTTCTTTTTGTCCTTAATAGTAAATGGAAAGTTGTTAAGAAATTGTATGATTGATTCAGGAGCTTCTAATACTATTATGTCTGCAGAAATAATGAGATCCTTGGGTCTGAAAGTAGATACACCTCATGGAAGATGTTAGGCTATGGATTCAAGAGAGGTCCCTATCATTGGTACTATAAAATCACTTCCTTATAGGTTGACAACTTTCCTTGAAAAGTTGCTAACAATGAGTGTTCTGGTGGTTGATATTCCCCCTCATTATGGGATGTTACTGTCAAGGAAGTGGAGTGCTCAAATGGGAGGTAGTATCCAGTGTGATTTGTCCTTTGCAACTTTCAATATTGATGGTGACAATGTGAAAGTATCTAGAGAAAGCATAACTCCATATATGATTGAAATAAATGATGATCATTTAAACTGTTGTGTGGATGTTGACATGGAGAATTTCAAATTAGAAGAGATTGTCCCACCAATGAAAGAGATAGATCCACTGGTTGTAGAATTAAAGAAACAACAAGATGGACTATGGTAGATGTATTTTGATGGAGCATGCTCAAAAGAAGGCTTAGGAGCTAGAGTCCTATTCATATCTCCATCAGGTACTACTTTTAAGTATTCATTCTCATTGACTTTTCAATGCATAAATAATACTGCTGAATATGAAGCATTGTCTTTGGGATTTAATATTGCTATCAAACATGGGATAAAATGTTTAAAGGTTTTTGGTGATTCTGAGCTTGAGGTAGCACAAGTTTGATCTAAATATGTTGTCAATAATGATAGATTGAAATTGTACAAACATGTAATATGGGATCAGGTTGAAATGTTTGATGCTTTCAATATATGTTGGGTAGAAAGATCAAGTAACATAATGGCTGATTTTTTGGCCAATGTTGCCCTAAAAAGGGATGATTCAACTTTGTTTGGAGTATTAATTCTTGAAGTAAAAAGTAGACCAATTGTTGCAAACAACATTTACAATTGGCAGGTCTTTGAGGATGATCATGATATCCTGAGATTTATTCATTGTCTTGACATATATGAGGATCAACCTATAGACTGCAACACCTTGGTTGAGGAAATTAAAGGCAAGGACATGGTCATGGGAATTGAGGTGATCTAGTTGAATTAAAATAGTATTCCTAAAGGCTTAATTGAGTTAAAAGCATTGTATAGTAGTCAAAATGATCATATGTCAAAAATAAGTAATGCTAATGTAGAAGATCTGGAGGAAGTGAATTTGGGATCACATAATGCTCCTCAGATGGTCTATATTGGAAAAGGATTAGCCCCTCAATTGAAGGATAATTTGATAAAGTTGTTGAGAAGGTACAAGCATGTGTTTTCATGGTCTTATGATGACCTAAAAGCCTATAGAGAGGACCTTTTCCAACATGAGATCCCATTAAAGCAAGATGTCAGACCATTTAGATAGAAGAAAAGGCCCATTAACCCATTGTTGGCTCCTAAGATGCAGTAGGAGCTAGTCAAGTTGAGTCATGTAGGAATAATTCAACCTATAAGGCATTCAACTTGGGTGTCTAATTTAGTCCCAGTTAGAAAGAAGAATGGTGACATTAGATTGTGTGTGGACTTTAGGAATTTGAATGTTGCATCATTGAAGGACAACTATTCACTGCCTAACATGGAGGCAATGTTGCACAAGGTCACTGGTTGTGAGTTATTTTCTATGATGGATGGCTTCTCTGGATATAACCAAGTGCTAGTGAAAGAATCTAAACAATTCAAAACTACATTCACAACACCTTGGGGAACATATGTGTATGTCAGAATGCCATTTGGTCTTAGAAATGTTGGAGCAACTTTCCAAAGAGCCATGGACATTGCTTTCAAAGAGTACATAGACCTATTTATGGTTGTGTATTAGGATGACCTAACTGCTTATTCCAAGAAGGCTCATGATCATTGTTCACACCTAGAAAAGATTTTTGTCAAAGCTTTGGAATATGGCGTGTCCCTGAATCCTAAAAAATGTAATTTTGTAGTCAAAGAGGGAAAGTTGCTAGGACACATTGTATCGAAAGATGGAATAAGAATTGATCCAGAGAGAGTTGAAGCCATCAGGAAAGTGTTTGGACCAAAAAATCTCAAGGGTGTGCAGTCATTTTTAGGAAAGATCAATTTTGTTAGGAGATTCATTGCAAATTTTTCTGAAACTATCAAGCCTATAGTAAAGTTGTTGAAAAGGGATGTGAAGTTTCAATGGACTATAGAGGCTCAGGCTGCATTTGAGAAAATTAAGGATGTGGTCCAACAAGCACCTATGCTTAGATCTCCTAATTATACCATGCCTTTTTCATTGTTCTCTTTTGCATCATTTCACACCATTGCTGTTGTTCTATTGCAAAAGGACAATGAGGGTTTCGAACATCCAATTGCATTTTTTAGCAAATCCTTGCAGGCTACTGGGTTGAATTATGAGATGATGGAGAAGTAGGCATATGCATTGGTAAAAGCAGTCAAATCTTTCAAGCCTTATTTGGTGTGTGCAAAGGTTGTTGCATATGTCCCACATTCAACAGTAAAGGATGTTCTTACTCAATCTAAAGTCACTGGTAAGAGATGCAAGTGGATTACTAGAATTCAAGAATTCAATTTAGAAATCCATATCACTAAGTTGGTAAGGGGACAAGGTCTGGCAAAATTGATGACTGAAGAAAATATGGACCTAGTCCAAGTAAATAATGAAGGAACTCCAGATATGAAAATCACAAGTATTGAATTGCAACCAGAATATGCTAATATTGTCTATTTCATAAAGAATGCTAGATGCCTAGAGCATATGATAGATAACCAAAAGAGGTCCTTGAAATTGCAAGCTCAAAAATATACATTGATACAAGGAGACTTGTATTGGAAAAATAGAGATGGGGTCTTATTATTTTGTCTTGACAGATATCAGGTAGAGAAGGTTTTAAATGAAATGCATGTTGGTGTTTGTGGAGGTCATTTTTCAGCAAGGACTACTGCTAACAAGATTTTAAGGGGAGGTTATTTTTGGCCTACATTGTTTAAGGATTCATTCTAGTATCTCAGGAGGTGTGAAGCTTGTTAGAAGTTTGCTTCAAAATTAAAGTACTCAGGAGCATTGTCATTAAACCCAATAGTTGTTGAAGCACCATTTTCCATGTGGGGCTTGGATTTCGTAGGTGAGTTTTCTGAGAAATCTAGTGGAGGACATAGTTATATACTTTTTGCAACTGACTATTTCACAAAATGGATAGAGGCTATTCCTACAAGGAGGGCAATGAGTAAAGTGGTGATTGATTTCATACTTGACAATATTTTGACCAGATTTGGTGTTCCTGTGAAGTTGATTATAGATAATACAATGTGTTTTAGATTGGATGAGTTTAAGGAGTTTTGTAATGAAAATGGAATCATCACATCCTACTCATCTCCTTATCATCCTCAAGAAAATGGGTAGGCTGAGTCTAGCAATAAAAGTATCCTGACAATCTTGAAGAAAACACTTGAAAAGAATAAGAGAGCTTGGCATTCCAAGTTGAGATTGGCTTTATGGGTAGATAGGATTATAGTGAAAAGAGCCATTGGGAAGTCTCCCTTTGAGCTTGTGTATGGTTTGCAGTCAAGGCCACCTATAAATAATCTAATTCTAGTTTATCAGTTTATTCAAGATGAGGAGTTGGATGTCACAGAGCCAATGCAGAATAGAATAATGCAGCTGAAAGAGTTGGATGAGCAGAGAAAAGAAAGTCAGAAGATTAATATCAAGTTGCAATAGAAGATGAAGTACTTATTTGAAAAAAGAACAACTACCAGGAAATTCAAAGGTGATGATTTGGTACTTCAATGGAATGTGAGGGCAGAAGATAAAGGGAAGCATAAGAAATTTGAATCATTATGGCTTGGTCCTTTCGTGATTCATGATAGTTTTGGGAAGGATTCCTACTTGCTGAAGAACATGGATGGTGAAGTTTTCAAATTGCCAGTGCATGGGAAATTCTTGAAACCCTTTTTCAGTAAGTTTTTGATTATCATGCATGTGTAAATACTTTGTAAATTTCTGTACGGGTTGGTTTCCTTTCAGGTTGTGTGTTTCTTTCCCTATCGTAGGTTAGTGGTTTTTGGTCTACATCCCAAAGTCCTATGGTTCTTGTTAAAACTTGCATTTCAACATCCTCAGATAGAGCCACTATTGGCACCTACAATAATTTCATGGCTTTACCAGTTTTCTTCCTGCCTCTACAGTTATTTCTCCATGTTTTTGGTAAAACCCTAGGCAAAATTTCAAAAATCTAGCCATTTGCAAGGAAACCCTAAGTGTGCCCTAGCCCTATTCTAATTTCATGTTACTTTTTTGGGCCACTTAAAATTTCTTTAAGGCATGTGCGTTAAATTTTATTACCCTGGCAACCTTTATTCTCCTAAGTTTCCAAGCACCCAGCTTTAATTTTTCCTAAGTCCATCGATGTAATTTTTCCTAAGTCTAGCGCTTAAATATTTCCTAAAGTCCTCAACTCTATATTTTCCTGGGCCCGGCTCTGACACCATCTTGATCCAATGGTTGTCATGAAAGTGCAAAGGTTTTGTTAGAGGCTTGCACTTTTGCGATGACCATTGATTCTCTTTTATGACGTTTCCTTTCTTTGTAGATGGGTCCACATGCCAGGTGTGCTTAGTCAACATTTTCTCATTGGTCCATGTATTAATGACTCAGAATATTGTCAGTGTGGCCAATGATTTCAGAGGTTTAGTGGTTCTGACAGTGGCAGTGCATCAAGGACCAGCGTATGATCTTAAGGGTTATTTCTGACACATGAAGCTATAAGACCAGCTGTTGATTCTTTTCTGTGTCAGAGGTCTGTCAAAGTAGTATAAAAAGGTTAATCTAACGGTTGTCATAAGATCTAATAGAATTTGTCAGAGGCTTGCAGTTTTACGATAACCATTGATTCTGCTTCATGACATAATCTTTTCTTTTGGCAGGTCCACTACTACGTGTGCGTGATATGGAAAGCTGTGATTGGTCCACGAGTGAATGATTGGATATGCTATCAGTGGGACCTAGTTTTTGGCAAGTCAAAGGGTCCTGACACTTGCAGAGCATCGACAACAGGTGTAAGTTCTTAAGGAATATGTCAGATGCATGAGATTATCAGACAATTGTTGATTTCATATCTTGTCAGAGGGTTGTCAGAGCAGGGAGAGATTCTCCATCTGATGGTTGTCTTATAATCTAATGGAATCTTTTGGCTCTATGAGAAGATGAGACAATCATTGATCTTCTTGATGCGGGCCTAGTAAGTTTCTTGATCTTTTTGGGGGTTCTAAAAAATGCTTGTTTGGTTCACTGGTTTGCATGATGTTTTGGCGAAGGGTCTAAAGACTTAAAAATTTGGCAAAAAGTGTTTGTGTAGTAGCCAAATGATTTAGCGGTGCTCTCAAAGTTCTTGCAAATTGGTGAGGGTTCCTTTAGTCACCAATTCGCCAATTATGAACTGAGGTCAAGTGTTTTCCTTTGTTTGCTGATTCCCTGAAGTTAAACATGAGTTAGGGGTTTCATCTCATGAATAAGAAAAAGCTTTGTTGCATGTTCACTAAAGGTAAACTCAGGGTAGCAGTTGAGTTAGGACTTAAAGCCCGTGAAACATGAAGATTGAACGATCATGATATAAAGTTGATTCAAGTTTGAATATTGACCACCAATTTGCTGCTAGAGCCATAAAATAGCCGTTGAAATTCAAATTCAAATTTGTGAAGGGTTTCCAATAACAGAAAGGACCAAAATTTATGGTTTTAGTGGTAGGATTTGATGAAGTTGTTATGCCGACTGTTGCAGGGTGATCCAGAGGGTTTGATGATTGATTGCAAGCACTTGTACCATCTTGAAATGAACATAAGTAAAGCTTGAGGCATGTTGCAGGGGTACAAATTAGATTGATAAGCATGGTGTTTCCATGATCTTCAGTATAAATTAGGAGATTTTCATTAATGAAGATCAGTTCTCAGATCTGTTTGTTCAGGGTTGCTTGGTTTTCCCTCCAGCATATTAATTTTTGATCTGTTTGAATTGTTTGGTGGGTGGAAACCCTAACCCTTACCCTGGTTATCTGTAGCTTGTTGCATCCTAACTTGTGTAGGATTTCAAGGTAACCAGGGGTATATAGTGTTGAATTTTTGATTTTCTAAGCATTCTAAAACTTTTTGGGTCTCCTAACTTTTTGGTTTTCCTATCTTTTTGGTTCCTAGTTCCAGTCTTTGGCAATCCAAGGGATTCTATTCTCTGGTTCCATATTCTTGATGGTTGAATGCTGATAATACAAACTTTGCAGAGAAGATTATTGATCCTATGATTTTGAGTAAAGAGTTTACTTGTATGTATTGATACACTTCCATGAAATACAATACAATTTCTACCTTGGTTCTGTTATTATCTCTTTGCTTTATGTTTATTCTTGTATGTCTCTATTTGTAAGGCATTTGGAACATACTAGTTGTAAGGTAGCTATCTAATTTTTGCATGAGTTTCTTTCAAGGAAATAATTAAATTCTTATGTGCAATTTCAGAGAATGAATACATCTGTAAGATCTTGATGGTAGAAAACCTAGATTGAGAAGATAGTTTGTAAGGCATTCTATCCAAATTGTATGTGGTTTGTAAGGCATATCACTATATTTCCTATAAATTCCTCTATTGATTTATGTTAGACTCTTTGCCCAAAGGATTAGGCACTGATCTGATCTCTGTCATTCAAACACATTTTAGTCATCAAACACAAATTCATCATTACCAACACCATTTCCTTTCATGTTCATGTACCTAAAAAATAGGACTGTCCATGATGTTTTACAGTCCATAGTTGCTGATTCCTTGAAGATTGAATCAAAGGTTAGCCTTCCTTTAGTTTTACTCATAAAAAGAAGAAGGACTCATCACCCTTATGCCATTGTTCATGTTATCATACTAGGAGTTTCATTAGTCACATTCTACAATAGGTTGTTCTGAGCTGTCTTCAAAATTATCTTCCATAAAAGTACCTCTAATAAACTTAATAGCATGACAATGAAGACCTAATCCACCAATCCATAGTTACTTGAGAGATAGTAACCTATTTGTAGGAAATACCCACCTGCGTCCTATGGAGCTCAAAGTAGAAGGAGGATCCTATCCAATCCTCATCAATTAGGCTTTTCTTGCAAACTTGGAAACCTATTTACTGAGAATCAAGCCAATATCCTTGCCAAGTTTGACCCATAAGAAAAATCCCTAACAAGACAAACACACAAAAAGCTACCATGAAGGACAAGCCAATTAAGCGCATCACCTACTCTCCCCATCTCATTCTATGTCATTTAAGAAAGGTGGGAAACTCACAAGAGGGACTATATCCAATGCAATAGGAATAATATCCAATTCCAAACAAGGATCCTCTTGAGAATCATAATGTTTGATACTAGGTGTAATTATCAATTGTACTGAAAGCATATTAAGTAAATCAATATCAATGTTGATAGTCTCATATTCATCATTAGCATCATTAGTATCATCAAGATTAATCGATATAGAATCTAATATATGAATAGAATCATCATAATCATTCATTTTAACATAATTATTAACATCAAATTCTTCTAACACATTAGGCATAGGCTGGTCAAAAGAAGGTAAAGAACTTTGAAGAACAGAGGCATGGACGTGCTTTAGTTTGAGCTTGACGCTTCTTACAATGTTCATTAGAAGATCGGTTATGTTTTGTCTTGTTTGAAATATGTTGAGAAATAGGAGGGACAACCACTGATTCCTTCAGAGGTTCTATAGGAGGATCAGTAGGATTCTTAGTAGGCTGAAAAGAAACACTAGGAGCTTGATTAACATAACTAGAAGCCATGGATAAAGGAGGAATGGAAGGCGTAGGAAAAATACCACGGTTAAGATCCATCCGAGGCATGCTTAACTCAAGAATCTTGCGATGTTTATAGGCTTGATATGAGTGAAAAAGGTTATCAGGTTAAGAAGGACATGAATTAGGTAATGAAGGCCAAAAGAAGTCAAGGGTAGCACAATCTCTGGGTCTAGAAGGTTGATATAATCTATGATTGATTGTCTTCACTTCTTCATCATGAATCAATTTAAGACACTTATGGATAGGAGAAGCAATGACATGCATGGAATTCAACCAAGGCAAACCAAACTTAACTTGAAACTGATCAGAAGTAGCAACAACAATGAAGGTTGTGTTCACAACTTTACCACAAAGTTAAATAGGCAAGTTAATAGAACCAAATGATGGATAAAGAAAATCTTTACAAGTTTGAATCCACACATCCGATGTATCATAAGAATCACATTGTAAGTTATTCATAAAATTATTTTCTTCAGCAATAACATTGATGAAGGATGTAGGATCAACAAGCCAATCACGCATAGGTATCTTATCAATCTTAGCATAAATTTATATGGGACCATTGGGAGCTTTAATAGTCTCAGAATCATCGAAGGTAATCAAGAGTTCCCTAGGTCTTTTATTCATAGGTTTTTTTTGAGGTTTATATTGAGGTTTTAGTTTTGGCTTAGGTTGAGGTGGAACTTGAAGTTGTGGTTGAGATTGAGGCTAAGGTGGAGATACAGATTGAGATAAAACAACATAATCCACATGGTTAACAATATGATTAAGATCATCCATCTTTGAATCATAAACAATATCCATAGAAGATGGCTGAACAATGGTATTAGTATCATGTGTAGACAAATGATTTGTATAGATTTGGATATTTTGATTAGGAGGAGAGATAGATTTTTTCCCACTACCATCAAAATTATCAATAGATAAAGCATTAGAATCAATTAAATCTTGAACCTTATGTTTTAAAGAATAACACTTCTTAGTATCATGGCCATTCTAATGATGGTATTGACAAAATGATTTGGAATCAAAGGATTTAGATGCCATCATAGTAGTTAAAAGAGGTCAAATAGGAGGTATAGTAATCATATTAGCAGTCAATAATTTATTCATAATAGAATGCAAAGATTCAGAAAGAGGAGTAAACATACGATTCAGACAAAAAGCAGTGGATGTAGAAGTGGCATTTTTGGATGCAATAGCAACTAAACTTTCTGTCTTATTTATCTTGACATAGTTGTTAGGTTTTTGAAACTTGTTAGGATTAGGAGCAACATCACTCTTATCAACTAGGACAGGAGCCATTGGAGTGTTTCTCTCAAATTGACTCACTTGTAATTGATAATGATGAAGCACTGCATAAAGTTGTTGAAAAGAGGTAAATTCAGTAAGAATAATCTTATCTCTAATATCCTTTTGTAAATTTAAAATAAACATACACTGAATATCAATATCAGAAACATGATAAGAAATTTGAGCATACAAATGCTTAAATCTACCAATAAATTCAGTCAATTTTTCTTTAGTATTTTGTCTACAATTCATCAAATCAGTTAAGGACACTTGCAGACCAATGTTATTTTGGAATTTTTAAATAAAGTCATTAACAAGTTTTGGAAAAGAATCAATAGAATAAGGAGGCAAGAAAAAATACCATTGCAAGGCCTTATCACGAAAAGTTCTAGCAAACAACTTGGATAAAATCCTATGATCATGAGCATAGTCACTACAAAGGATTTGAAATGTTTTAACATGAGTGCCAGGGTCTCCCTTACCATTGTAATTCTCAAGATGAGGCATATCGGCTTGCTAGGAACAAAAGCATGAATAATGTCTAGGGATAAAGGACTTCCCATGTCACATGTAGGAATACTAAACTTGGATTGAGTTAAAGATGCAAGTTGTTATTTTAAAGAGGACATAGTTTGAGCCAAACTAATGATTGTGGAATCATTAGATAAAATAGGAGGTAGAGAACCATTAGAAACACTAGGTAAAGTGTATCAAGTGGTGAGAATAGAAGACACAACTGGGGAAACACTTGGAAGCATAGTTGGAAGAGGATTGGAATAAGTAAAAGGAACATTATGATAAGAAGGTTTTGAAGTAGGTAGGGACACGGGTGGAAAACTCATAGGAAGAGAGGGAACCGATGTAGGAACTAAAGGAGGAGTATAAGTAGGAATGCTAGGTAAAGGAATGGAAGAAGGTTCCACAATAGTGACGTGAGGAGTGAATCCTAATTCTTGAGCTTCTTGAGCTAAAGCTTTGATGTTTAAATGCACAAGATGAGTAATATCATGCAAGATATTAACACCTTGATCACTATCATGAAGGACTTTCTTAAGAGTGTCTATAGCTTGAATAAAATCTTGATTATTATTTTCTTGAATAAGCCAATTTCCCATTTTATCAAGTTCAGTTGAAAGTTTTTGGACTTGTTTAGGAGGAAATCTTAAAGAATCATTCTCATCATGAGATGAGTGAGAAGAGTTATGCTCCATAATAGGATTGGAATCATGATTAATCAAATTTTCATCTGGGATCCTTAGGAGAGGAGAGGAAGACTCGAGATCAAAGAAACCCATAAATCTGTGACTTCTTCTAACTAGAATATTATAAGTAGGACTAGAGGTAGTAAAGCTCATATACCAATGCAATAAATGAACTAAACTAGGAAAACACAAAGCATGAACAAACAAATGTTTTATTTTTATTTATTTTTCTTTATATTAAATGTAAATGCAAGCACATACAATATCTAACACCATAAAAGAAAGAGTTATCTATCGCGGGTTCACCAAAATGTAGAGTATAAAAAGGGGGTGTGTGTTCCCAAAATGTAAGATTAAATATGTGTATAGGGTGAAAAGATGTGTGATATGAAGGATCTCTATGAATAGATAGGATTAGGGAAGGTAATATTTTCCTCTTAACCCCAAATTTCCAAAGGAAAGATCCAAATAGATTAACCACAGGAAAATGACCAATACATAAATGAATCAATCAATGAAGAATATGAAGAAAGAAGAAAACCTTATATTCCATTATGGAAGGGAGTATTGAAGTCTTAATTGAATTGAAGACAAATAATAACCTAAAAGTATGAATAATCTAAAAAATTCTATTTTCTGGTGTCGGTACTGAGTTTCTAGAAATTCTGCGACCAGATCCTGAAAGTTTGCCGAAAAGGGTGTCCAGATCTACACTATAATTTGTTGTTCCGTACCCATTCCTACAAGAAAAATGGTTTTTTTTTGTTGGGGGAGGGGGGGGGGAAGGGGTTTGGCTTGGTCAAACCCCAATTTAGGAATTAACCTTGAAATTGAATTGAAATTTCAGTAATAAACAAAGTAAATTAAACAATTCACCTTGCCTATGTTGAAACCCTTGTGGAGGATTCGAATCCTTGAATCCACAAGTATGGATGCTCCAAATGAATGTAGAATTAGATGTAGGATGTCTCAAATCAATTATCTTTAAATCTTCAACACCAATCTTGAATGGATCTTGGAATAGGAAGAAGCTTGAATGGATGTGGATGGAGAAATCTTCAACAAGAGGGCTCCATAGAGATTGAATCCTTTAATGGCTACCAATGGATCTCCTTGATGAATTGGATCTTGAATGCTTGAAGATGAATGAATGCTTGAATGCTTTACTTCTCCTCCTTTCTTGCTTCTTTATTTCTTGATTTCACTTGCTTGAGAGATTATGATTTTCAATGGATGCTTGATTACTTGGTTGCTTGTAATTGATGATTTGAAAATTAGAGGAGAAGGCTTCCTTTTATACTAGTCTGGGGAACAAAATTCTAGAGAGGCCTACATAGGAGAATTAAATTCCCATTTAAGCCTTTACCCTTAGAAGTGGACTAAATTTAAATATAATTTAAGAGTTTACTATTTCAAAGCCCGGAACAGCCGACCTGAAAGCGGGAAATAAATCTTTCCGAAACCCGACATTCAAAAACTTTGGGATTTTAAAATTTGGACCCTAGGTCAAGGTTGAGGTCAACCTTGACCCCGAGCTCAAGAATATCATAATTTCAATTTAGGATGCCAGAATTATGCAGAAAAGAAGTGGAAAATGGGGTAGAATAGGGGAAAAAGAAAGATCTATGTCAAAGACCCATTCAAGGTGTTTACATGACCCCAAACCACTTATTTGGAGGGCTAAACCAGTCATAAATAGAAGTGCTTCCATTTTATGATGCTATAGTAGCTAGTAAAATTCTTTATGCTTTTGGCATTTGTTTCTTAAGGGTCCTTGGATGTCCTTTATAAATTCTCAACCCAATTTTAGCTCCAAAACTGTACATAAAATGTAACATTTAATTATAATTTACATATTTTTCCTTTCTTATACTTTCAGTTACATTTTATGTAATACTTTTAGAATGTTGGAGATTGGTTTCACCTTCATATGAGTTATAATAAGGATTCTATATCTTTAGAGTCTTTAGGAAATTTCAGACTCAGTCAAATTTTAGAAATCAACATGTTTTCTTTAGCATGGTTCTTATGTGGTGATTTGGTCATGTCTTTCCTTTTTTGCTGAGTCTTTCTCTTATGCATGATCATTTGAGGATTGTTCCTTGTCTTATTGTGTATGTTTATGGTTAGATGGTAATTAACATGCATGTTTAACAATATTAGGAACATTTTCTTTGGGATTAAAATGAATGTCAGTGAGGTGGACTCTGAGGATGGTTTAGTCTCCTCTCTATATAGCCATGGGATCTTGGCAGCTTAGCCTCTTGTGATTCATAGATGTTTTCCAAACCCTTGCAGGGAAGTATCATGAACATTTGTTCTCTATTCTGCGTATGTGATTGCATTGTCATGGAACCTTTGGAAGTGCTAGTTAGTCTTCCTTTTGTGAATGATTTTGTGATGATCATGGTGTATTTTATTACATGTTGTATCTTGAAGATGTTAAGGTTATGTGATGCACATTGTTACATGATGTTTATTCCATGTTTCAACAAAAATAATTTAAGTGCATATTTAACTGTTTTATTTTAAGGGTTCCTTAGTAGGGAACTACAAGCTATTCTTGAATCTTCCATTTCATCTAGTGATCAACTCCATAGTCTCAAAGCATTTGTGGTAACATAAAAAATTCCTTCCAATACCCATGCACTAGGAATTATTCTATAGGAAATCAAGAGATCCAGATCAATATCATTTCAACATGATCAACTCTATTTTCTCTTTCTTCACCATCATTCATAAAATGTTTGTTGTCTCCTAAAAGACTAAATCAATTTCAATACTTCCACTCATCAAGGGATTAATCATCAACCAATTTATTCAAGCTTTTCAAGCTAAGAAATATTAATACAAGCAATACCCAAAACCAAAAACACTTTGAATCCTCACATGCAAGCATCATGCAAATCATAGAATTAAGCAATGCTACCAATTGAAGGAAAATGAGGGCATCCCAAAAAGCTATCTGAGATCAGTATGCACATATAGTGACTAATATTTCCTTCAATAGCTTCCAATAAACTAATACAAGTGCACACTACTATGCCATAAAAGAATAAATAGATGTAATTTATTTCCCACAATTAAAACTTTAAAGAAAAGTGATTAAAATTTATAGATCTAAGAAAGTTTAGAAGCATTACAACATATAAATTTAATACTTCAAAATTATGAAACTAGAAGAATAAGATAGAAGATAAAAATACAAATATACATGGGGAAAATCCTTTTAGGTAAAAAACCTCTCACTCCAAAACATCGAGCCAATATATTATTCAACAACAAGTTACAATGCATTTTTAGGCTCTAAGTCTTTGCATGGATATTTACATCTTGTTCCATCTTGGAGAATATGTTAGGAATGAATGCTAAATTGTTTGGCAGCCATTCTGAAGCAGTTGTTGTTGCATTCATGACTATGATTGTCATTGATGTCAACACAATGATTTATCGAAGACTTGCAGAGTGTAACGCCCCGCCAGGGAACCCAAGAGAGATCAACCTATAATATGCTACTAAGTTAGGTGAACAATTTTTTTTTTCTAAAGTTAACATACAAGATAAACAACAATGCGGAAGCAATTACCATTTATTCACATCGAACTAACATCCAACATAGATTACAAAACTCAAGGGTTCCTTGATGTAGAATTACTTAAGAACAAAATACAACTAAATAAAGATGACAAAATATTCCATATCATAAATGATACAATAGCATCTTACAACAATTAATACAATCCTCATGGACATCCATGATAACTAATACACTGCACATGCCCCAGGGTATGTACTAATCATCTATCATAAAAGTACAAAGACCAGATTAGGTATCACATGCGATACACTAATACAGGATCACAATAATGAAGATAAGATAAGATATCAATAATGAAGAAACAAGAAGGCATACAACTGCAGAAGTATTAACAACACTGACACTTGGATGTCAAATCTCAAATGGTAAAGAATCACTACCACCCATCCGTGTAGAACCAAAAAGGCCTACCCCACCGTGCTGAGGAGATAACCACAAACCCCAATCAGATGACCAAAACCAAACAAGGATAAAACCACTGAGCAAGTTATCCTCAAAGCTCACTACTCAAGGTTTACAAAATAAAGTGAAAGGTGATACACACTAATCTAGAGGCATAAACAAAAAACTCAGGAGATGACCTAGGCTACATGCTATGGGAGTGTCATCACATGTCTATCTACTTGAGTTACCCTGGACTGGTCACTCTGGCCCCCGGACCCTCAAGCATTGAGTTACCTTGGACTGGCCACTCTGGGCCCCGGACCCTCAATACGATCCATGTGCGACTAGAATTCTCTCTCATGGAAATGAGGAATTCTAATCATAACCATACTCTAAATTATCTTCTTAAATGATCTATAAAGTTTTAATTATTATGTTATCACTTAATTACATAACCTACAATAGGTTACCCAGGTGCTGACCACTTTGGGTCCCCGCCCCTATTGTAAGCCACTCCCCTAAGATACACTTAATCAATCTCCCCTAGGCTCATAATCACACAAACAACCAACAGGTATACAACCAGGTAATCCTAGATGCAGTTTCACACATAGAAACCCAAATGATTACACAGATACCAAAATAGATATTAACCAATAAGAGACCATAAGATTGATTCATAGATGACAATAAAAATAAGCACAGACATCAAACATGTTGCTGAAAATAAATCCAATTGACAAAGATCCCTACCTCTATTTCCCCTAGGTCATCTAGCACCCATAACGCAGATAAACCCCAACAACTAGGAAAGATAAACATAATATTGTATAAAAAAACCAATTTCAATATAGAAATATGCTCATCTAAAACTTACATCTAAATCATTTGAACGAAAACCGACACATGTATTTCAAAAGCATATTTTAAATAGCATTGAAACATTACCAACTACATTTATTCTAATTCCAAAATAAATAATTAATACAACATTAACTTGATAACCTAATTCAATATATATTGTACTGATTCTAAACAGATTGAATAATTTAAATCTATTTTAAAACAAATAATACTATCCTAATATAATACACAAAGAATCCATGTAAATTCTAGTTAAATAAATAAAATAAAATAAAATAATTTAACTTAATTCCCAAATTAAATTAAATTAAAATACAAAATAAACAAAAATATAAATTAAACATATTACAATTATATAAATTACAAAGAAATTAAATTAAAAATTAAATAGTTAATAAATCAAAGATATTATAAATTAAATTATTAACAAAACTAAACATATATTAACAATTTAATCATAACATAAATTAATTAAAAATAAAATTAAAAAAAAAAATACAAATTGCATAAGTGGGGGGGGAAACCGTGGCCCACACTTCTTCCCACGCGGCAGGCTTGGCCTGCCTCACGACAGCCTAGGTACTACGGTGCGGTAGACCAGTCTACCGTGCGGTAGGTTCTGTACTGCCATGGGAGGTAAGGCTAAGCGTCCTCCAATCAAATTTTTAATATATTTTTTATTGATAGCATAAAACCTTTTTCCAATACAAATTTTTTTTAATAATTAACTCAAACATCATTTGCAATATATATATATATAAGTTAATTCTTATTTAAAAAATATATATATCTTTGTTAATATATGTAAATATATATATATATATATATATATATATATATATATATATATATATATATATATATATATATATATATATATTTACATATATTAACAAAGTCATATATATTTTTTAAATAAGAATTAACTTATATATATATATATAATATAATTGTTTATTGCATTTTCAATACACAGTCAACCTGTACTTTTACAATGAACAATATATATATATACATATATGTTTTTACAATACAATTCACAATGAGATTCTTTTGGTAAAGAATCTGTTCCTACCCATAAACAACTTTTAAACATAAGCAACAATTTACCTAATCATGTAAATTTTTGCAAAGTATTTTTTTTTACAAAGAATATATATTTTAATCAGAATTGGATTTTCCACCCAAATTGGGTTTTTCAATCAAATTGGATTTTCTCTACAAAGATAAATTTATTTCTTCAAACCCTATAGTTATAGTATTGCCCAAATTTAATATTTCAATTTGTAGGAAAACTATAAACAAACATTCAACGAAATTTTGCGAGAGTAACACTACGATGCCAAGTAATAATAAAATACAGGAATCAACTACACTAGGGTTTCTGAATACCTAGATCTATTAAAAACACAGATCTACCAAAGAGAAAACATAGAGAACTTTTAAAACACAAAAAGATAAACAGATGTGGAAACAAATCTGACAAATAAATCTGAAGCCTACCTCAGATACAATGCTAGATACGGAATAAAAATGGAAACCCTTGCAGATCTGAGAACATAATTTTCTCCAAAATCAAGCCCAACCTGCAGATCTGAAAGCTATGTTGCAAACAGGTGCCCAATCTAGAAGCATAGTGAAATTCAAATCAACATGCAGCCACAACAATCCACAAATCTTCAAAATACCAAGCACACAAGCCCTCTCCAAAAATCCTCTCCAAAACCTATCTCTCTAAAAAAAATGAAAACAAAAATCTCCTAATAGGAATTCAATTCCCAAATTCAAGCAATCCCAAAAGACAACTCAAAAACTAACTCACACTCAACTCCAAATCAAAAAATGACTCATAAGACAACTCCTAATCCAACTCAAACTCCAAAATTGAAAGTAAATACAATTAATTAATTAAAAATATCTTTTTAATGCATAACTCAACTTGTCTTTTGAAAGCTAGTTGTCTTTTTGAAAACAAACTCTTTTTTTCAATTTGCACATGTTATAAATAAAATTCATTTATTAAATAAATTAAATACTTAATGCATCACAAATTCATGCAATTAATTATTTAATCATTTAATAAAATATGCAAGCATAATACAATTCATGACATTTTCTAATTAAGCACATGTTAATAATTTAAAACCCAAATTAAATAAATTAAATATTTAATACATCCTAAAGCATGCTTTAAAATATTCAATTATTTAATTATACATTCAAACATAATTAAATCCAACTTCAATTAAATAATCAATTAATTCCAATTAATTAAATAATTGGCTTTAGATAATTTTCCAAATTAAACATAGGAACATAATTAAATCATTAAATTCAACTATAATCCTAACATCGATAATCATATAAAATCACCTGAATAATCATAAATCCACTTAATCAAGCATAGTAAAATCAAGCACAATCAAATACAAGCAAACTGAAAACATGCACAGACTCAAGAATGGGATCCATGAATTCATACCAACCAGGTGAATTCAGGTAAGGTAGTCATACAGACACTTGTCCAATCCTAGGATAATTTAGCTTAGGTTAGGGTTTTGGGTATGTGTATTATCTCCCCTCTTTACCATTGAGAGGAATGTTTGTGGGCACGCTCACTCCTGCCAATTTAGGGAAGATGATGCCCTGTACCTACAAACTTATCATCAAAAGACCAAGCATGTACATACAATAAATATCAGACAATGATAGGGTATGGTTGGATGTGTGGATCTTGACTATGCAAGTAACTACGCCTCCATCCTCTACCACACAAACACATCAAACAGAAACAGACACATAATCACCATACACATGCAAGTATGGGGTAAGTACATCGAAATCAATATAAAATATATAATCCATCATCATCTAATCTATGCATACACTTGATAAACATATGATAATAATCCATAATCATCATTAATGAAATAATAATCGATCACATGAAAAGTGACCTAAAAGAATTCGGTCATACAACTAAAACATAAAGCAAACTAAGAGCATCCTATGGGTGGGTACTACATTCACCCCCCCTAGGATTAGGCTTACTCTTGGAAGCCTGAAAAAAGTAGGGATATAAGTCCCATAAACTCACTACACTGAAAAGAAAACTAAACTATGGATCACTAGGAAGATCTCTGTCCTGAAAATTGTGTCGATCGATTAGGACAATTGACCACAATATGGCCATGTTGTCCACAAGAATAACAACCACCTTTTCCACCAAATGAAGGTTCCCTAGACTACTGGGAATGACCTTCACCAAAATCCTAATGTGAACTCTAAGGTTGCTGATCCACCCTATTGCGCAAACTATGCTGGCAGTTGCGATAGTTCCCTGATTGAGAACCACCACTACTACCATGGAAGAATTTCTTATCCTGTTGATTCTGATTACCTTTCAAAAAGGTAGAAGTATTCTAAAAATTTCCATTCTTCTGAGATTGATTCCCCTTGGAACCACTAGGTTGAACACCTCCCTGAGCACTAAAACCTGACACTAGATTCGCCTTTGTAATAGCAGCCTTAATCGCTACATCTTTGAGGGTCTTAGGCTCAAAGAGTAAAAAATTCCCAATAATGCGTGCATTTAACCCCCTAAAAAAATGTTGCACTAGCAAGGCTGTATCCTAACCGAAGCTAGCATATTGTTTGAGCTCAAAGAACTTATGCTTATACTCGCCCACCATCATAGTCAGTTGTCTCAAATTATGAAACTCATCTACCCTCTACTTCCTCCACTGATCAGATAGGAAACCTTCTAAAAAATGCTCCAAGAACAACTCTCATGTAACTGTATCCATCCGAAGACCTAGCTTCTCCTCCTCTATCCTCCACCATATAGATACAAAATATATGAGCTATGTCACTGCATACCTAGCTTTAGTATTGCTACTAAAGGGATGCATGGAAAAACTTCACTCTAAGGCTATCAACCAAGTCTCTGCTTCTAAACTAGTACCTTTCCCATCAAAGGGATTAGGTTTCCCTCTCATCAGATCCATCATGTGGTTAGCTACCACAACTATAGGATCAATCATGAAGTCCCTCCTTGGAGGACTCCTAGACCTCTCTCTAGCCCACTCTACTCTAGCCTACTCATGACCAAGATGATTGAGAATCGCTCGCAA
>BSBK01008360.1:0-20000 GCA_027943335.1 Chamaecyparis obtusa | reverse complement strand
AAGTACATCAAAATCAATATAAAACATATAATCCATCATCATCTAATCTATGCATACACTTGATAAACATATGATAATAATCCATAATCATCATTAATGAAATAATAATCGATCACATCAAAAGTGACCTAAAAGAATTCGGTCATACAACTCAAACATAAAGCAAACTAAGAGCATCCTACGGGTGGGTAATACATAGAGAAGTAGATAGAGTTTGGATTAGCGCACATGGGTTATTGCAATCAGAGCTATGTGATGTTGAGGTTATACTCTTTGATATGTCATATGTCTATGGTTAAGAGCGTAGACAGTAATTTATTTATTCATGGAAGTTATGATCATTTTGGTGGAAGCAGTATTCAGGCAGTGTTCCTAAGTAGTAGTTTGTGGAAATCGGATGATATCTCCTAATCAAGATGGAATATAGTTTTGTGTAGTTAAAGGGAAGTTGAAGACACATTGATAGTGATGTGGATGATAGCATAGACTTCGAGGTTGCACGAGTGAAGATTTATTGTAGCTGACAGTTTTGTGTAATTTTGGTGTAGCGTGTGGAAACTTTTATTTTGTAATTGTATGTTGACTCATTTGAATTATTTGAGTGTGGTATAAAGGAAGGAATGTATTTCCTTGTTGTAAGTAGTTTCAATGTGAAAAGTGTGTAATTATGATATGGTAGCAGCGGTTGTGATGCTGTATGCATGAAGTGAAGAAAAGAGCTAAGTATGAAAGAGAATTTGTGAAGGAAGACGTGCGAAGTATAGAGATCTGAAATTGAGATCTGATGTAGCAATGATTGTGGTTTGGCATAGTCAGAGAAGAGGTAACATATTATTCTATTGAGTAATGAAAAGATTATTTGGACAGTGTGTTTAGTGATCTTACCCTGAAGTTGTTTGGGTAGTGGGTCCTTCTGTCTTCCATAACTCTTAACAGGGTTAGAATCTTTTAACAGGGATTCAAAATCTCCTAACAAGGATTCATATCTAATGAATGTATTTCATAAGACTCCTAACAGATTCCATCCTCTCACAAGGAATATACATATTAGTGCATCTTTTGTGGGCATCATTCCCACCGTGGTTTACTCTTTGATCAAGAGGTTCCCTAGTCAACATATCTTGTGTCATTGTGTTATTGTGTATGAATATCTTTCTATGGTTGGTAATTATATTGCTTATATGGTTTAATGCTACTAAAGATGATAAAAGTTATAATTATCTGATGACTAATTCACCCCCCCCTCTCAGTTATCTTGGTGGACTTTACTTTCTAACAGAATATCTGACAACATAAACCTGTGAAATGAACTTCTCTCCCCTCTCCTAAACCATCTTAGGCATCAACATATTTAGAGCTCAACATAAAGAGGTAGGTTCCCATGGTTTCCAAAACCATCTTCAACACCTAAGAGGTAAGTTGTGTCATAGTGTAAACAACTTGCTAATTCCATGACACATTGTTTATAGCAACTTCCAAGGAAACATTACCTATCTCATCGATAATGGTCATCTTATTAAATACAATATAAGTGCACCATATAAATTACTACGACTAGGAATGGGAAGCTTCCTTACCTCACACCACTTTTCAAAATTTAACTCCACCATAAATAGAAAAAGAGTTGGGTGAATTCAAATTAATAAAGACACATTTAAAAATGGAGAAATACTTTGATCTTACAAGGGGTTCTCACGACTAACTCTTCAAGGCAACTTAAGGCACAAAAACCATGGCTACAAGGATATTTCATGGGGAAAACAAACACCATTAATGATACCAATGGAATTTGGAATTTTATATAATTAAGGGACATTAAAAACCTTTACCAACTTTTGGCATCAAATTTTGGTACTTCCTTCATTAAGTGATTCTAGGCCTAGTAGCCCTATTCACCCAATTTTTGGGCAACAAATTTTGACATGATCACAAGAAAAAATGAAGGAATGATTTATATAAAATTTTGGATCTTGCATAACATATTCCAGAATTACCCTACGATGCCTTGGAACATAATGGTCTAGAATTTACAAGTTAAGGGCCTTGATGCCTAGAGGTGAGTAACAAAACACCGATTTTGACCATAATTTTTCTACAAACATAATATAATGTATATAATAAAATTTATAGATACCTATTTTTCCATATTAGAATATATATAAAAATTGGCTAGGTTTAATTCAGAACAATAGGCTAAAAAATGGATTGGTAATTTTTAGCATAGGCTTAATTAGGCTTGTTTTGCAAAGAAAATATTCCAAAAATGCACTCCAAAACTAAATAAATGGATATAATAGATATTATTAACCCTTTAACCAACCAATCCAATTATTTTTGGCTCCCAAACTTCATAGATCTCAACTGGTTTGTAAATTAGAGGTCACAGTCATGCATTTTGGGTTTGTCACATAGGGATGCCAAACCTAGGGATTCCATGTTCTCTCTCCAAAATATATCTCATGCTTTGAAACTAATTGAATCATTGAAATTAATTTTAAATCAACCATTCCACCAAGATTTAGAATTTTCCCTAGGTGGAATGGGGATTTATTAGCATTTTTTGATAAAACCTTTGTTTGGTAAGGTTTTAGGCCCACTTTCAGTAAAACACTTATATATTACTTAATATTTTATGAAATGACATCAAAATAATTCCAAATAAAGATAATTTATTCCTATATCCATGCATATAACCTTTGTGTTCATATAGTGCAATGGTTGTCTGTACAAGTCATGAAATCAGAGAAACATGTTGGACAATTTAAAAATTTAGAGTTTGTTTGTAGTATTTCATCACCACAACCATAAAAAAGCCTTTCCTTGACCATTGGGAGTTTATTTAAACATTTATGAATCATTTACCAATGTTCCCCAACCAATTTTAAAATGGTTGATTGTTGGGTTACACAAATCACCCTTTTTGCATTGTAAACTTGCAAAGTGATTAAACAACTTTTGCTACTTTTTTACAACTTTTCACAAACTTACCCAAATGACTCCAAACAACTTTATTTCAACCTAGAAAAGTGAAAAGAGGATAAATAAGCATTATTAAACCATTACCCATAATTTTTGGCTTTTTTCTATAATTTGACCATACCATGACAATATTTGTCCATATAGGACCAATGAGCATCAATACTTACAATTTGAGCTCTGTGAGGTCTCACCCCATACCATCATTTCATAGAAGACTTTTTCCACCTTGTTATTATCATGATGATACATTATTTTGATATGTTAGACTATTTGAACAAGGATTTCATATTTTGATACTATGTGATGACCTTTGATTATGTGGATGATGATTTAGGATATATTTTCGTGCTTTGATTTTTAGATCTTGATGTTATGGTATTTGAGGAATTATTTAATTTTAAGTATTATGCTTTAGTTTCATGTTGATGCAAGAAATATTTATGTGACATGAACCTAGTTAAAAAAATTAGGTTATTTTATATATATGTGTTCTTGAAATAACTTGATAGAAATTAAGAAATGCAGTTTTGAGATTAAGTGAATTTCATGTGATGTTTTTGATTAAGGTAAATACAGGTTTTGAATGGACCCCAAAACCATTTAGAAAAGATTACATAAAGTTTTCAATAAAGTTCTTACAAACATAGAATGCTTTCTTAAAAACAAAAAGCAGGACCCTAACCCATCTAACAACATGTAAACAAACTAGAACAAAAAGCCAAAAAATAGCCAACAACAGATCAACCAACAACCTTCTAGAATAAAACCTGCACAAGTTACATCTTAGCTTCAGTGGCCTTTTCAGCCTTTTTTTTCATTTCCTCCATTTTATGAATGCAATCTTTTAGGGTTGTAAGCTCCTTGGGAATTTCAAGAACTTTCATCTTGAGGTTTCTTTTGGTTCTTGTACTAGGCCCCATAGATTGACCTTTAACCCCAGCATCATCAACCACCATGATGGTAGTTTTTTCTAGTAGACTGCTCTCCAGGTAGGCATACAAAGATTTTAAATTCATAATAGAGACCTTGAGGCCCTCATTACTTATTTTCATGTGATGTTGTGTAAATGTAGTTATATTATATAATGTATTTTTATGTGTGTATTAATGATGTATTTTTATATATATGTCATTTGAACTTTCACGAGCTATTGATATTTTCATCTAGTGTGTAGGAAATTGACCATAGAATTAAAATGAGGGGAAATTAAAGATGGATGCATGTGAAAATCTTGTAAAGCCAAGGTTAACTCCAAGGGGAGAAATTTTTTTTTTGTTATGTATTAATGTTGTAAAGTAATGTTTGAATGTATTATTAGAGTTGTGTTTATTTTATTTTATATTTATGTCTACTTGGCATGCCATGTGTGTAGTGATGTGTTGTGACTTTATGTGGTGTCAATTGACACATGTGTATATGAGTTGAAATGGAAAAATAAATTGTTTATTGGTTGTTTCCCACCTTTGAGTCACCTTGTCGTTTCCCAAGGTTAGGTATCTTAGTTGTTGAGCCTTGGGAGGGAGTCTCATTTCAAATTTTCATTGGTCAACTCTTAGTGGACTTTTGAGGGGTTAGATATAGCGCTAGAGGTTAGTCAGGGTTAAAATAAGCTAACCCCATAGGTGCACTTTGGGTTGGGGGTCAAATTTTGACCAATAGAATATTTTTGTCCCATTTTTGCCTCTTCTAAAAATGCTTTTTTAGAATGTGACAAATTTGGGAAGTGTGTCATGTCTTTCTCTCTTGAAAATTTGAATTTCCCTCTTGTTGGAGAGAGAACCCTTGGATAGTGTGTCCAATCACCTTTGAAATTAGGTAGGATGTTAGGTAGGGTTTTCTTTTTAGTGGGTTGGAGAGGAATTTGGTAGGTTGATTTCCCACTCTCCAATTTTTGGAGACTTCTAGTGGACTTAGCAGGATTTGGTGGACTTAGAAAAGGAAGGCTTGTAGGAAGGGAGCTCTAATCAACTATCATTTTCCATAGCTTGTAGAAAGGTTTGTGCTCCTTTCATGGAAGGCTTGATTTATTTTCATGTTTGTTTATGCAGATTTTTATGTGGTGTTAGTAAGTGTTTTTGTGGAGTTTCTAGCTTATCTTTCATGGCTTCTTGTATAGTCCATTTGTTGCTTTTGTTTTTTTGTTTGCTTATTTTTTGGGGGTGTGAAAGGCTAAAATCACCCTTGAGAGGGAAGAGAGCATTGAGGGTGAAGTAGGGAATGCCCAAATAGTGTAGAGTCCTTCCTCATGGAGGAAGGGGATATGACATGGATGTATGGGCTCCATGTTGCCATCATTTTGATCTACTTATTTGGGGGCCATGAAAGATTTTAATTTTGTATGGGAAAATGGAAGGAATGGTGATTCTTGTGATTGACTTGTGAAGGAAATAGTGTATGATTTTTGAGCCTTTTTGAAGGCATGGTATTACTTTTATGGCTTCTCCTACTTGGGTACATTTCCAACTTCACCCCTCTTATGGGTTGAAGGTGATCCAATGTGAAAATCCATGGGAAGAGAATTTTACGTAAAAATTGTACTTGCTAGTTTTTGTATGTGTATGTTTGCTTTAGTTTGTATGTACCCTATCCATCTTTAATTCCCCAAGCTCGGGGGTGGCCATGTAATGGCCTAGGTTGAGAGGTGAGCCTCCATGGTCAAAGTGATTTTTATTTGCAAATTTCTAAGTCAAGGAGTTGCTGATTTTGTTGAAGAAAAATGATTTATGTCATTTATTAATTTGCAGATTTTTATTTTGTAAAAGGGCTAAAAGCCATGTGTAAACTAAAGTAGTGGATTAAAGGCCATGTAAATGCCTAAATGCATGCAATATGCTTGTAAAATGTTTGTATATGAATGTGTAAAGTTTCTCCATTTTACTATGTATTTCAAAGAAAAGGGAATGTGAGAAAAATGGATTTAAAATGCTTTTGATTGCAAAATTACTTGCTAGTTTTATTTCTCATTGTAAAGAAAAATTAGCTTTCTTTCATAAATGAATGTCTCTTTCCTTTGTAGACAAAAGTTACTTTATGTATTCATTAGAAAGAAAATAGATTATGTAGACTTTCTCTCCTATTTACCTATGTTAGGAAATACTTCATTTTGTAATCATGTTAGTTTTGTAACGAGTCTTGCATATACACCTATGTATATGTACTTGTATATATACATAGATGTATATTTCTTATTTAAATACACTATCAATGTTGATGTTTTTTCAAAAAATTGACTTAATATTGCATCTCTTTCTTGTTTAACTTCATGGAAGTATATACAATAGTTATATATATATATATATATATATATATATATATATATATATATATATATATATATATATATATATATAATATATATATATATATATATATATATATATATATATATATATATATATATATATATATAAAGGCATATATACATAAATATACATACTTAATGAGTATAAACTTATGATAGATATACACTAGCATTTCATTGCCTTCTTTATGTTGAATATATATATATATATATATATATATATATATATATATATATATATATATATATATATATATATATGATAACATTGTAATAAAAACTATATAAATAAAAAAATGAAATTAAAATTTTAGTAAAACTAAATTTATGAAACAACTGATATGCTAATGTGCGAGGGGTAGTGACCACATCGCATTCCCAAAGGGAAGCGGTGGGCACAACCACCACATCCCCACTTGGGGAGAAGTGGACTTGCCATCGTCACCCCAATAGGGAGTGGTGTGCAGGGCCTTTGCCACCCCAATGGGGTGCATAAGGCTTAAGCGTCTGCACACTCGTTGAGGGTGCGGACGAGCCAGTCCCCTCCTATAGTCTTTTGGGGGCCAGGAGCAGTAGGACTTTCGAAAGCCCTTCCCCACAGGGAATTTAAAAATTAAAATTTTTATATGTATTTTTAAAAAGAAATTAAAAGATTCACACTTCACTATTAAATAAAAACAAAAATAAACTTGCAAGAGTAACATTGAAAACTATGAAAATATGAGTAGACTATAAAAAACATGGAGATTTTTTGAGAGATAAAAAAAATGGAATAGAATTTCTTTTACTATTTTAAATAATAAATCTATAGCAGAAATATTGATGATTAAACCCATCTAGTTAGATTACCTTGCTGGGTTTTTGCTGGTGAAGACAATTGGTGTAGCCATGAAGATCTCTTTTGTAGATTTCTAAATCACTCCATTGTTGAATCTTGATAGCATATATACACAAGTATATATATATGTATACACACAGTTAGGTGTGTATATACACATGTATACTTGTGTGTATATAAAACTTGAACTTTCTTCATCTTTGCTCCATGCCCAAACTTGCAATGACAAAATGAGCGATTAGGGTTTTGGTAGGAGTTTTATTCTCTAGCCTAACCCTTAGGGATGGATTTTGGAGCCATTTTCAATTTTTGAATTCATTAATTATGTTTTTCATTTAGTTCTATTTAGATTCTAAATCTCTTATTATTATAATTTAATGACCGTTGACTTTACAGAGGACCACTTTATTGATTTATGTTTTATTATTATTTTCTATTTTCTTGAGATTTTAAAAAGATTATGTTTATTATTTAATGAGATTTTTATATTCTGTTATTGAATACCTTCTTTTAATTTAATTTATTTTAAAATTTGATAATGTTGTAATATTATTTAATGGACCTTTTTTTTAATAATAATATCCTTGGAATTTGATATGTTCCATATTTAAAATTTAATGTTTATTTTTTTTATAGATCATTATTTTCATTTTTAATAAAATGTTGGTGGTAAAATCTAATATCTTTAGTTTATAGTATTTTAATATTAATGGGTTATTTTACCAAGGAAATTATTTAATGTCCTAGGATGGGACTTAGATAAATAATATCCTCTTAACCTATTGTTAAATTTAATAATAATGATTTATTCTAGTTAATATGATCTTTTAAATGTTTAATTTAAATTAATTATTAAACCTTGGTAACTATACGTCTTAAGTAAAAATATAATATTTTGCAATAAAATATTTGAACATTATAACTTTTTAAATGGGTAATAATTTTATAACCCTAGGTTTTGTGTAGGGTTATTATCTTGGCCTTATTTTATCATTTTATTTGTTTGATGTTTTCTTGTGTTTTCTACCCTAGTTAGTAACCTGGTTCACGTTAGGAACCATTAGGGTTACTAATGCTTTTGAATTAATCATTATTTTAATTTAACCTTTATTGGGCATGTTAATCAAACCCTTGACTTTATGATATTATCTAAGTTTTAATATTCCTTTGTTTTATCTATTTTTATTAATCTCTTGGTTTGAACCCTATTAAGGTTTCTTAAGGACCTAGTTAGGGTTTCAAGTTAACTAACACAATTGACAATCAAGGGATGTTGGCAAGCCAACACATGCCATGATACCTCTTGAGAGTTAACCTATGTTGGGTTATGTGTTTCATTCATGTTGAGTGTTGCCTTGTGTGTTACCTTTGTTGTCTTTTGTGCTTTAAAAATTTTTTTTGTGTGTGTTTTACCCTAATTTTTGGGCATGATATTGTGGTATCAAAGCACAGTTTCAACTCTAGGAACCTAAACCTATTGTGTTTTCAACTCATAACTTGTTTTACCCTTGTGTAGGATGCCTCCAGTCATGCGTAATGGATGCAGACACGGACGAGGTGATAGGGGTGGCCACATGGCATTAGATGGTGTTGAGTAGGTAGTAGAGGGAGTAGGTGGTGAGCAGGGACCTCCTCCTATACCACCACCAAATACAAACCAAGATATTATGAATGCACTTTAGAATCTTGGTGGTATCATCATGGATAGATTACCTCTAGGGGGTCAGCAGGCAGAGGCCCGAGAGCAAAGTAGGAGCCCTCCTCCTAGACATGTTGAGGGTCAGGTAGAGCATGAGGGTGAGTTAGTTCTAGTGTAGGATCACCTACTCTAAACTCATCAAAAAATGCACCTAAGAGTCCTAAACTCTCTACTTAGTTTAGTCAGGCACCTAGACCAAGTTGTAAGGCCTAGGTCTAGGATTTGACACAATTATAAGCCCCTGGCTAACTATGGTCCAAATGGTCAATGGGCCTAAAAATCATAGGATCTAAGGATTTTTCATATTTTTAAGGTTTTTAGATCCATGTTGGATCATTAGCTTAGTGCTAGGACCAAGTTTGGTCTTTAGATTTGTAATTTTGCAAATTAGGCAAAAGTTGCTCTAAGGTTGTCATGCAACTTTTGAGCAACTTCTTAAAAGTTGTCAAAACTTGTAACCACACCTCCCAAATAGCTAATCAGTTCAAATAGGTCATGTAACCATTGGGAGTTCCCTACATAATCCCTCATAGGTAGGTGGTAGAGGATACAATGTAATTTTGGCAATTAATCAATAAAATATCAACCATTTCCCTGCATTCCTTGAGAACAATGCCCTAGTATGAATAGGTACAGGCTAGTGTGCATGAGTTTTTGAGTTTGGAAGTTTTTGTATCCAATCCTCCTTGAACTACAATAAGTTTCATGATCTAATTCATCCTAGATCAAAATTTATCAAAGTTTCTTGACTACTTGCCCGGATTGAGGGTTTCCAGTAGGGTTTTGATAGGGCTTGACCTTTTGATCCAATTCCACCATGGTTATTTGATTCCCCTTGGTGGAATTAAACCTTTTTTTATTTTCTTTCAAAAAATGTAGGTTAGAGGTGGAGTTCTATAGGGGGGTGTGTTTGCTACAAAGCCTTAGGTGTATAGGCCCATATGTGCACCTACTAGTGACTTAGAACAGTCATGATAAAACTCAGTTGGGGATTCATCAAGACCCAATAATTTGGATTTGGAGCCCTTGTACATGACCTCAAAGGATCCCATCATTGATCTTGTCATTGGCTTGGAGGAAGAAGCACTTGTAGTGCAAACCAGACCTGACTAGGCCTATTAGCCCTATCCTAAAATTAGATAAAATAGTGACCTCCATTTGGTGCCAAGCCCTGGTGTCTTAATATGTTTTATATGTCCCAAAAGAGTGCCTATATTCCCAACCTAATTCATACTTTTTTTGGAAGGATTTTGACCTAGATTCAAAATACTAGTTTGAAAAGGCTACAAGCCCAAAGTTGGTTTTGTGAAGCAACTTGGTATTATGAGTTGCCCATTGGTGAAAGAACCATTGGAACTATCAGAATAGGACTTAAATAAGCCAAAGAAGTGATTTTGGGTTACCCTTGGTCTTAGTATCCATTTCATGGGGTTTGATTACTCATTTTGTTAAAGAGACCTCTTAGTGAATCCTTGGTTTTTGGTGCTTAGGACTTTGGTAAGCCTAGTGATTAGGTTACCTTGCATAGTTGGGTTGTGATAACCTTTTCCAAATCCTTTTAATATACTTGAGATAGGTATCTAGCACTTGGCCCTTTCACCTTGGGTGTTGAGGGATTGAAACTTACCATTTGTTCATTGTTTAAAGGCTTCTGTTGACCACTGCTGCATCAAGTGGTATCAGAGCTATGTCTAATCCTAAGAATGAGGAGATCCCTACAAGGGTAAAAAATAGTGAGTTGGAAAAAATGGTGAGAGAGTAAAAGGCTAAAAATAAAGCCTTAACTAAGAGGCTTCAAGAACTTGAGAAGAAGCTTGATGACAAGGACAAAGATGAGTCTAAAAATGAAGAAGGGAGTGAAGAAGAGGAGGATGATGCTGATTAACATATCCCTATAGACCAAAGGCCTTTCATAGATGCCTTGAAATCCATGGGAAGGAGAACCATGGAGGAGAAGATAGATATTCTAATCTTCAATGGCAAGATGAATGCTAGTCTAGCCTTGGATTGGATAGAGGCTTTGACAACATTCTTTGAATGTGAGGACATCCCTGAAAAATAGAGGGTAAAGATGGAAAGGTCCAAGTTAAATGGAGCAGCCCTAACTTGGTGGAACTTCATCCAAATAGAGAGGGTGAAGAATGGGAAGAACATGATCAATTCATGGAATAGGATGATAGCATTGATCAAAGAGACATATGTACCTGAGGACTATGGGGTAAAACTCCAGAGGATGAAGAAAAGTCTGAAACAAAAGGACATGTATGTAGGCTCATACACTGAGGAGTTCCTAAAATTATGTATGAAGACCAATATGGATGAAGATGAGGAAGAAAAGCTAGCAAGGTACATGAATGGCTTGAAGGTATCCATTCAAGAAGAGCTTAGTCTACACTACCCTACCATAGTCAATAGGTGATATCAAATGGCACTTAAGGTAGAAGAAAAATGGAAGAGGAAGTAGGACTTTGGAAAAGGGAAGAGTAATGATAGTGGGAAGAACTTTAGAGGCAAGAGAAACTCTTGGAACAAGGGACAAAGTAGTGGCAGCAGTAGCAGGACCCCTAAACAAGGAGATAAAGAAAATAGTGACTCTAATTCAAGAGGAAACTATAGAGGAAGAAGACCTTTCAATAGAGGAAGGACAAATTCAGGAAGAGGTAATGGACCATTGAAGTGTTTCTATTGCAACCAAATGGGACACCATGCCAGAAGATGCCCCGAGAGGAGAAACAACAATAACCAAGGTGAGAGGAGAGCACAACTTGTCCAAGAAGATAAACAAGAAGACAATGCTGATGCTAGAGACTTGGAACTAGAGGAAGGAGTGTGTCTAATGATGAGGTAGGTCTTCCTTCAAGTACCACAAACCCAAGAGCCTCCACAAAGAAAGAACCTCTTCAGGACAAAGATCAAATGTCATGGAAAGGTATGCAATCTTCTTATTGATTCTGGTTCAACTAAAAATCTTGTATCTTGTGAAATGGTTCAAAAGTTAAACCTCTATAAGAAACAACACCATTTCCCCTATCATGTCTCATGGTTAACCAAAGGCTAAAAAACTCTAGTAACAGAACAAGCTTGGATAGAGTTCTCTATTATTGACTTCAAGGACAAGGTCCTTTGTGATGTTGTTGAGATGGATGCCTCTCACATCCTCCTAGGTAGGCCCTAGCAATTTGATGTTGATGCCATACACCATTGTAGGAAGAACACCTAAATCATCACCAAAGATGGGACAACCTTCACTATGAAGCCCCTACCGGATAGTAAAATTGAAAAAGAACCCACTGTGATCATCATGGGGGAAAAGGAGATGTTAAAAACCTTGAAAGAATCTGATACTGAACCATTTGTTTTAATCTCAAAACCCAAAGATAACATCAGGTCTGATAAAAAAGAGCCCATACCAAATGAAGTCATAAAAATGCTACAAAAGTATAAGGATGTCACGGTTAGTGACCTGTCCACTAGCCTCCCTACCATTAGGGACATTAGCCATCAAATAGACCTCATACCAGGCTCATCCCTACCTAATAAGGCACCATACAAAATGACACCATTGCAGCATGCAAAGATTGCAAAATAGGTCACTGAATTATTGGAAAGAGGGCTCATTCAAAAGAGTCCCAGTCCTTGTGTAGTACCCTTAGTCTTGGCCCCTAAAAAGGATGAAAAATGGAGCTTATGCACTAATAAAAGGGCTCTAAACAAAATCACAATAAGGTATAGATTTCCCATGCCAAGGATTGAGGACCTATTGGATAAACTAGGAGGTGCTTGCTACTTCACCAAGATATACTTAAAGTCTGGTTACCATCAAATTAGAATCAAGCTTGGAGATGAATGGAAAATAGCATTCAAGACTATTGAAGGTTTTTTTGAATGGTTAGTAATGCCCTTTGGTTTAAGAAATGCCCCTAGCACTTTTATGAGGCTTATGAATGAGATATTCATAGATTTTATTGGAAAATTTGTTGTTGTTTACCTTGATGACATACTAATATTTAGTCATAGCAAGGAAGACCATCTTGATCATGTGGAATAGGTACTAAGAAGATTCCATCAACACAAGTTGGTAATCAACTTGGAAAAGTGCATGTTTATGAGGAAAGAACTTGTGTTCCTAGGTTTTGTGATTTCACAAGGTACCCTCAAGATGGATCCTAAGAAGGTAGATGTAATCATTAATTGGCCTCCATCAAAGAATCAAGGTGATGTAAGGAGCTTCCATGGGCTTGCAACATTCTATTGGAAGTTCATCAAAAAATTTAGTCATGTGTGTGCACCAATGCTTGAAACAATCAAAGGTGGAAAGAAGACTAAGTTTGCATGGACAAAGGAAGCCAATGATGCATTCCAATACTTGAAGAATAGAGTCTCCCAATACCCTATCTTGGTCCTCCCTGATTTCAACAAGGTCTTCACTGTGGAGACAGATGCAAGCAATTTGGCTATAGGAGCAATCCTAAGCCAAGAAGGCAAGGCAGTTGCTTTCTTTTTAGAGACATTGACTGAGGCCAAAAGGAAGTACTCTACTTATGACCTAGAGATCTATGCCATGGTCCAAGCCCTCAAGAAATGGAGGCACTATTTGATCCCAAAAGAGTTTGTAGTCTATACTGACAACCATGCATTAAGCTTCCTCAATTCACAAGAAAAACTTTTAGTCAGGCATCTCAAATGGGTAGAGAAATTGCAGGCCTATACCTTCAACATTAAGCATAAAAAGGGTGTAGCAAACAAATTTGCTGATGCCCTTAGTAGGAGGATTGGTTAGGTTGAAGAAGTTCAACTACAAAGTGTGGGAATTGATTCCCTCAAACACTTGTACCCAGATGACCCTGATTTTTTAGAGATATATCATATTTGTACAAAAATGGAGGGCAGATATCACAGAGATTTTTTTGAATATCTGATTCAGAATGGGATTCTATTCAAGAGAGCACAATTATTCATACCAAAGTGTTCAATGAGAGCAAACATAATCAAAGAAAAACATTTTGATGGCCTAGGAGGTCACTTTGGCATTGACAAGACAACAAACATGGTGAAGAGGAGCTATTTTTGGCCCAAGTTGAATAATGAAGTTAAGAAGTTTATTGAGTCTTGTACTATTTTCCAACAAGCTAAAGGGATGACAACAAATCAAGGGCTCTACCAATCCTTACCAATCCCTTCAAGACCTTGGGAGTCCATATCAATGGATTTTGTCATGGGACTGCCTAAAACCAAGCAAGGATTTGATAGTGTGTTTGTCATAGTGGATAGGTTCAGCAAAATGGCCCACTTTGTGCCACGCAAGAGAACAAATGATGCATCTCATGTAGCTAATCTCTTCTTCAAGGAAGTAGTTAGAATTCATGGCTTACCTCAGACAATTGTATCAGACAGGGATGTAAAGTTCCAAGGGCACTTTTGGAGGACACTCTTCAAGAAGTTGGGTACAAATCTCACCTATAGCTCTGCCTATCACCCACAAATAGATGAGAAAACTAAGGTAGTAAGAAGGTCCCTAGGAATTCTCCTAAGATGCCTAACTAAACAATACTCACAAAGTTGGGATACAATCTTTCCCCAAGCAGAGTTTTCCTTCAATGACTCAATAAATAGGTCAACCAGTAAGACTCCTTTCCAAGAAGTGTATGGTTTGCACCCCAAGGGACCATTGGATCTCATGGAACTCCACTCTAATTTCAAAATCATTGCTTAAGGCCAAGAACTAGTAGAGCTCATCACAAAGGTACAATAACAAGTGAAAGAAATTTTTCAAAGGTCTAGTTTGAAGTACAAAGAAAATGCTGACAAGAGAAGGAGAGAGGTCCATTTCAAAGTAGGGGACAAGGTTTGGGCCTTCCTAAGAAAGGAGAGACTACCTAAGGGTAGATATTCCAAATTAAAAATGAGGAAAGTAGGCCCCTACAACATACTTAAAAAAATTGGTGACAATGCCTATGAGATCTCCCTTCCTCCAACTTTGTAGATCTCTCCTATATTCAATGTGGTAGACCTCACACCATACAAAGCTATAGCAGGTTCATCAAATGAACAAGGTGAGGAAAAAAACATCAACAATGAAGACTATGTTACTCATCTCCCTGAAAGCAAACCAGTGGAGTTAGAAGAAATCTTGGACACAAAGATACTAAGGCAGACCAGAACTAAGAAGTACATGCAGTACTTAGTCAAATGGAAGGGCGTCCCCAACATAGATGCTACTTGGCTAACCAAAGACCAAATCAAACAACATGGGACTTCAGTGGATTTGTTACCCTCAAATAGGGACTTGAGTTCTAAAACTCAAGGGGAGTATGGTGCAGGAGAACCTACTCTAAACTCATCAAACAATGCACCTAAGAGTCCTAAACTCTCTACTTAGTTTAGTCAGGCACCTAGACCAAGTTGTAAGGCCTAGTTCCAGGATTGGCACAATTATAAGCCCCTGGCTAACTATGGTCCAAATGGTAAATGGGCATAAAAATCATAGGATCTTAGGATTTTTCATATTTTTAAGGTTTTTAGATCCATGTTGGATCATTAGCTTAGTGCTAGGACCAAGTTTGGTCTTTAGATTTGCAATTTTGCAAATTAGGCAAAAGTTGCTCTAAGGTTCTCATGCAACTTTTGAGCAACTTCTTAAAAGTTGTCAAAATTTGTAACCACACCTCCCAAATGGATAATCAGTTCAAACAGGTCATGTAACCATTGGGAGTTCCCTACATAAGCCCTCATAGGCGGGTGGTAGAGGATACAATGTAATTTTGGCAATTAATCAATAAAATATCAACCATTTCCCTACATTCCTCGAGAACAGTGCCCTAGTATAGATAGGTACAGGCTGGTGTGCATGATTTTTTGAGTTTGGAAGTTTGTGTATCCAATCCTCCTTCAACTATAGTAAGTTTCATGATCTAATTCATCCTAGATCAAAAGTTATCAAAGTTTCTTGACTACTTACCCGGATTGAGGGTTTCGAGTAGGGTTTTGATAGGGCTTGACCTTTTGATCCAATTCCACCATGAGAATCTGATGCCCTTTGGTGGAATTCAACCTTTTTTATGTGCTTTTAGAAAATTTAGGTTAGATATGGAGTTCTACAGGGGATGTGTTTGCCACAAAACCCTAGGTGTACAGGCCCATATGTGCACCTACTAGTGACTTAGAACAGTCATGATAAAACTTAGTTTGGGATTCATCAAGACCCAAGATTTTGGATTTGGATCCCTTGTACATGCCCTCAAAGGATCCCATCATTGATCTTGTCATTGTCTTGGAGGAAGAAGCACTTGTAGTGCAAACTAGACCTGACTAGGCCTATTAGCCCTGTCCTAAAATTAGATAAAATAGTGACCTCTGTTTGGTTCCAAGTCCTAGTGTCTTAATATGTTTTATAAGTCCCAAAAGGGTGCCTAGATTCCCAACCTAATTCATACTTTGTTTGGAAGTATTTTGACCTAGATTCAAAATACTAGTTTGAAAAGGCTTACAAGCCCAAAGTTGGTTTTGTGAAGCAACTTGGTATTATGAGTTGCCCATTGGTGAAAGAACCATTGGAACTATTAGAATAGGACCTAAATAGGCTAGGTTAGAGATTGTGGGCCACCCCTAGTTTTAGTATCCATTTCATGGGGTTTGAGTACTCATTTTGTTAAAGAGACCTCTTAGTGAATCCTTGGTTTTTGGTGCTTAGGGCTTTGGTAAGCCTAGTGATTAGGTTACCTTGCATATTTGGGTTGTGATAACCTTCTCCAAGTCCTTTTACTATACTTGAGATAGGTATCTAGAACTTGGCTCTTTCACCTTGGGTGTTGAGGGATTGAAACTTACCATTTGTTCACTATTTAAAGGCTTTTGCTGACCACTACTGCATCAAGTTCATATGCGAGAACCACCACCAGTGGTAGTGCATAAAGCACCTTGTGATGCAAGGGATCAAATTAGGGATATTCTTCACCTTTAGCCACCACCATTCACAATATCTATAGATGGGATTGAGGCTAAGGCATGGCTCTTGAGCCTTGAGTGTTCCTTTGGGTTGCATCCCTATGAGAGAAACCTAAAGGAACACTTACAATACACATGGTGAGAGGGACTACTAGATGGTGGAGGTAGGAGCAGTATAAGAACCACTTGGTAATAGATACCCTCTCATGGAAGACTTTTCTAGAGAGGTTTAGAGTTAGATACATGTCAAGAACTTTAGTTAGTGTCAAATTGATGAGTTTCATGACCTTCAGTAGAGGGGACTCATAGTGGCTCGGTATGAGAGCAAGTTTCTTGATCTCCTTCCATATGTTGATTAAATGAAGGACAAGAAACTACATGTCAACTGCTTCATTAAGGGGTTGAACCATACTATTTCTAACAAAGTGTGCATGGTACCTCAAAGAGATATTTTTTATACTATAGAGAGGGCCATGATAGCCAAGGAGATCCATAATAGATCTCATGATGCAGAGGATCCTGCACCTTAGTCTTTTGGTTTTCAGGGATCCCATTGGAAGGAGAATCAGAGGAATTCATTGAGATTATTTAGAGCCCCTCAGTCACAATAACAATAACATTCACAAAATACTTAGAGACAGAGGCCTCCTTAGGGTCGTCAAGGATCCAAGCCTAAGTAGTGGTAGTCATAGGGTCATCGACAGGATCAAAGATCACATACGCAGTATGCATCTCTAGCTAGGACTCATTATTCTTTTAGAGGTGGTTTCAATGGATCTAGCATGAAAAGGGGACACCAACAGCCCAGGCCACAAAGGATTCAGATTCAAGCACAAGGACCATGTTACACTTGTGGTGCTATGGGGTACATTGCTAGAGATTGTCCCTTAGGTCATCTAGCTAGCAGTCAAAGGGAAACCGCTTTAGAGCCTACAGTGGGAGACATAGGGAAATCTGATCGAGTATTTGCAGTGGTTGATAACCACCAGGTTGAGAACTAGGCCATGATTATTGAGGTCATAGGCAGGATTGGAGGTAGTAGCATTTCTATTCTCTTTGATTCTAGAGCTACTGATTCTTTCATTACTCCTTTTATTGTGGAGCATTATAGGCTAGTGTCAGCTAGGCAGGATGTGAGTTGGGAGGTTAAGTTAGCCTCGGGTGATAGGGTGTCAGTTAGTTCCTTGGTGAGAGGATGTTAGATGCAGATAGGGGACATGCCCACCATATTTGACCTCCTTATCACACCACTTGGATCCTATGATGTTTTTCTTGGCATGGATTAGCTTTATTCCCACAATGCCAAGATGGATTATAGGAAGTAGAGAGTTGAGTGTGTGGATGATTTTGGTGTGTCCTCAGTGATTTTAGGGGTTTAGAGGCCCATATCCCTTTGGGTGATTTCCTCTATGCAGCTTAATTGATGCATGTGAAAGGGGTGCCAATTGTTTGCTATCACTATTAGTGACAGAGAGGAGGAGGTGGAGAAGAAGTCTTCCCTCGATGACCATCCCATTTTGCAAGAGTTTGCAAACATTTTTCCTTCAAAGCTACCTAGTATTCCAACACCTAGAGAAGTGGGTTCTCATATTGACCTTATGTTGGGAGCTGAACCTATATCTCAAGCACCTTACATGATGACTACCCACAAGATCAATGAGCTCAAGATTTTATTGGAGGAGATCTTGGAGAAAGGACATATTCATCCTAGTGTGTCACCATGGGGTGCACCTGCCATCTTTGTTAAGAAGAAAGACATATCTCTTAGGTTGTGCATGGATTACCAACAGTTGAATAAAGTGACCATTACAAATTGATATCCACTTTCTAGGATTGATGACTTATTTGATCAGCTTCAGGGTGCCCATGTATTCTCCAAGATTGATTTGAAGTCAAAGTACCATTAGTTGAGGATTGTGGAGAGTGATATCTACAAGACTACATTTCATACACAATATGACCACTATGAGTTCACCATGATTCCTTTTGGACTCACGAATTCTCCAACTATATTCATGAGTCTCATGAATGGATTATTTTTCTCATTCTTAGATAGATTTGTGGTGGTGTTCCTATATGATATTTTGATCTACTCATGAGATGAGCAGGAGCATGAGGAGAACTTGAGATAGGTTTTATAGTGCTTGAGGGATAATCAGTTGTTTGATATCTTGTTGAAGTGTGCTTTCTTTAGGTTAGAGGTTCACTATCATGGTTATGTGATATCAGGAGATGGGATCATAGTTGACCCATCAAAGATTAGAGCTATGGATTGGCCAACTCCTACCACTATGACCAAGGTTAGGAGCTTCATGGGTCTTGTAGGCTATTATAGGAGGTTTGTTGAGGGGTTTTCTAGGGTGGCACATCCTATCACATCCCTTCAGATAAAGGGAAATAATTTTGAGTGGACAAAGAGGTGCAAGAGATATTTTCAAGGGCTCAAGAGAGCACTCACTAGCACACCTATCCTTGCAGTGCCAGATTGTTCAATAGATTTTGTGGTTTGCATAGATGCATCTTTAGATGGAATTAGAGAAGTACTTATGTAGGGTGGTCTAGCTATTGCATATGAGTCTAGGAAACTCAAGAATAACAAGCTTAACTAACCTACCCATGACCTTGAGCTTTCAGTAGTGGTGCATGCTTTGGTGAGATGGTGACATTTTATTTTGGGACATCATTTCAAGATTCATTCAAACCATCAGAGCTTGTAGTATGTATTCACTCAACCAAATTTTAATGCTTGGCAGAGGAGGTGCATGGAGTTTCTTTGTGAGTATGACTTTTATGTTCATTACATCAAGGGTAAGGAGAATGTGGTTGTAGATGCCTTGAGAAGGAGATGTCATGAGATTTAGGCTATGAATTCTAGCATAGATTTGAGAGGGCGTATATTGTAGCACTTTCCTGAGGATGGGTTTTATTCAGAGGTTTTTCAGTTGGTTCAGGCTCAGAGACCCCTTGAGGGGAATTTATCAGATTATACCCTTGAGTTTGATGGCCTTCTTCATCATAGGGGATGCATTTATGTACCTTCTTCCAGTGGTTTGCATGATTTCATTATTCTTGAGGCCCATAGAGCACCCTATGTAGAGCACCCCAGAGTTAAGAAGTTGCATGTAGATTTGAGGTAGCTTTTCGATTGGCCAGGTATGAGGATGCATATTGTTGAGATTGTGGCTAGATGCTTGGAGTGTCAAAGAGTTAAGGAAAAACACTGCCATCCTGGTGGGCTT
>BSBK01008359.1:625000-678180 GCA_027943335.1 Chamaecyparis obtusa | reverse complement strand
GAGTGAGAGAGAGAATAAGGGGAGAGAGAGAGAGGTGATGTGAGAAGAGAGATTAGATATGGGGGAGAGAGAGAGGTTAATCTCTCTCTCTCTCTCTCTCTCTCCTCTCCCTCCACATCTCTCTCCTCCTCTCTCTCTTCTTCATTACCCTCTCTTTGTCTCTCACTCTCTCTATCTCTATCTCTCTATCTCTCTATCTCTCTCTCTCTCTCTCTAGAGAGAGAGAGATAGAGATAAGGGAGGTAGAGAGAGAGAGATATTTGGAAAGAGAGAGAGTAAGAGAGAGAGAGAGAGAGAGAGATAGATAGATAGATAGATAGATAGATAGAGAGAGAGAGAGAGAGAGAGAGAGAGAGAGAGAGTATAATGAAAGAGAGATAGTAGATAAGGGAGAGAGAGAGGGTGATGTGTGTGTGTGTGAGAGAGAGAGAGAGAGAGAGGAGAGGAGAGAGAGAGGGTAATGAAAGAGAGATAGTAGATAAGGGAGAGAGAGAGAGAGTGAGAGAGAGGAGAGAGAGAGAGAGAGAGAGAGAGAGAGAGAGAGAAGAGGAGAGAGAGAGAGAGAGAGAGAGAGAGAGAGAGAGAGAGAGATAATGGGGTGAGAGTGGGTGATGAGAGAGAGGAGAGGGTGATGTTTTTTTTTTTTTGTGGTGTGTGTGTGTGTGAGAGAGAGAGAATGTAGATAATGGGGAGAGAGTGGGTGGATGAGAGAGAGGAGAGGGTGATGTTTTATTTTTTTTGTGTGTGTGTGTGAGGTGAGAGAGAGAGAGAGAGATTTGGGTGAGAGCTAAGCTTAGTCTATCATAGAGATGGGTCGAAATTGAGTGATTTGTGATAAAAACAAGTTAAAACCCTTTGGGACTTCCTTTTTCTAGCTTCAGTTTGACCTTAGAAATCCATGATGGATTTTGGGAGGTAACCCTGCTGAAGCCTTGTTGAATCATGAAATTTGGCTAAGTCTAGAAATTTTTCAAATCTAGAATTTGCATGTTAACTCCTATGAAGCTGGAACCTATCCCAAACATCCTAAAAGCATTATATTTTATAATTTATACAAATATAACTTAAAGTATAAGAAATTAAAATTATCAAACTTATACTTAAATGTTGTATTTGTATAAATTACCCCCCCCTCTTTGTATAAATTACCCCCCCCTCTCTCTTTCTCACTATATAAATCTATATCTTACATAGGGTGTACACCCTATAGGGCGCACACCCTATGTAAATTTAGGATTTTCATAGGGCACGGGGGGTGAAAATTTTGAGATTTTAAAAAGGGCATGTGCCCTATTTGGTGCAACGCCCTATTTGGCACACACCCTATTTGCGTGCATCCTATTTGGCGCACACGCTTTGTTTTTCATTGCCCAAGCCTAAGGCTTGGGCAACCCAAGCCATAGTGCATGTGCCCTATACAGTGCATGCCCTTTAGTGCATGTGCACAATGGGCAATGGGGGGCCAAAAAGAAAAGTGGCATCTTTTTGGTCCCCCATCTTTGTGCACTTACCCAAGTAAACTTCAATGATTATATATTGGAAACTATGTCATTCTTGAAGAAAATTTCATTAAAGAGACATTAATTTGTTATTATCATGGTCAAGCATTAAGAAATAATCACATATTAAAAGAAGGGTGTCTCTTTCTAGAAAGGAAGCTTTAATTATAGAGTGTCACCTCTCTTGGAGAAATCAAGTCATTTCACAAGAAGACATAAGCATTGTTCAACGATATAAGAGTGGGAATTTTACATTGTGAGGAGAATAATAACCAATGTTACAATCCCATTTGAACCATCCTTAGCGGGGAGATGATTGAAAGGGGAGATTTCTTTCAAATAATATGAGGTGTTTTTGGATTTGATGTATATGGACCTTCATTGAAGTAACTTGTGTCAAGGATGTTTAAGCATAGATAAGTATTTATTATCCTTGAGTATTACTTTATCTATTTTTATTTCTATACATACTATAAGATCTATTTTCCTTGATCTTTTTCGGGGATGCTCTTGAAGGAAAAATAAGATTGATATCAAATTCAAAGGAGCTTGAATCTTCTGAGGTAACTTTGGATGAGGAGATCAAAAGATTGAAATCAGATTTAGAGGGAGTCTAACAAGGTTATCTTAAGTAGTATTGGATGAAAAGATCAATAGATTGATATCTGATCAATGAGTTCTTCTCTATGAGAGAAGTTTGAGGTGAAATCCCTTGTTTCCACCCTCTGCATTGAGGCATGGTGGATATCATGTTTTAATGGGCCTTCCCCCTATGTACATTATGAGGAAGTGATGAATTCCAAATGATTATCACTTGTATTTGTTAAAGTTATTGAAAGGTGAAGATCGTACAATAAATTGATCTTCTATCATGATAGACATCTTCTGATGGCTGAAACAGATAATGATAGATGATATCTTGCATGGTGGATTGAGCTCCTTAAACAGGCCATGATATTATATCATGATAGATATCTTATGATGGATGAAATAGATCATGATAGATGATATCTTGCATGGTGGATTGAGTTCCTTAAACTATTACAAGTAGTGGTTGTCGTTGCACCAAAAGATCAACCTATTAATGCTTGATAAAACCACTAGACTTATAGAAGACACATGAGGAGATTAAGCCATGTCATGAATCTTGAGGGGAGTACTGACCATTTTTCCAACAATCTCCCCCTTAGCATTATGTAAGGGGATTCGAACCTATGACTAATCTCTGATACCACTTGTTACAAGTAGTGGTTGTCGTTGCACCAAAATATCGACCTATTAATTCCTGATATAATCACTAGACTTATATAAGAAATAGGAGATGATTAAGCCATGTCATGAATACCAAGGGGAGTGGTGACCATTTTTACAACATAAACATGCCATGATTTTATATTCTGATAGACATCTTATGATGGCTGAAATGTATCATGATAGATGATAGGAATGTTCCTATAGTAAGTGCACATTACCTATGGACATTTGTTGAGTACTTGTGGACATCATGAGACTTGATGTTGGTAGGCCATTACTCTAAGAACTTGGTGAATATAATGTGACTTGATATTCTATAGGCCAATGCTCCTAATATCATGCGATGATATCTTTATAAACATTTGAGTACTTGGTGGACATCATGAGACTTGATGTTGGTAGGCCAGTATTTTGAGTACATGGTGAATATCATGTGACTTGATATATTTTGGCAATTAATCCTAATATCTTCAGATGATATCTCTATAAACTTGAAATTACATTGAGGTAATATCTAACCATGTGTTTATCCTCCCTAGCTAAGAGGGAGTGTTGATGTTTGGTAGCTTCAGTTAGATAAACCTATGAGACAATACTATTGTGTATGTATATATATATATATATATATATATATATATATATAATATATATATATATATATATATATATATATATATATATATATATATATATATATATATATATATATATATATATATATATATATATATATATATTATATATATATATATATATATATATATATATATATATATATATATTCATATTATAGGAGATATAAATTTTTATATATCTAAAATATTATTGTGTTAGAGAAATTTATATAATAAGAGTATAGAAATACTATATATATATATATGTCATTATATTAATTAAAAGAGTATGTGTTAATGAATAGACATGTCCCATGAAGGGGACATATTTATCCATGTCTCATTCATAATATAAATAAGAGAGAGATTGCTACCTTTGAAAAGAGATACAATAAGGAGTACTATTACATTTGTAGTGATCCTCACAAAAACAACACTAGCTGCCACATAATATTTTACCAAGTGGGTTGAAGCAATCCCCCTCACTTACAGTACCCGTAGACAAATTTCCAAGTTCATTCTAAACTACATCATTTTTCACTATGGCATCCCAAAAGACCTCCATATTGATAATATATCACCCTTCAAGAATAAAGATGTCATAGACCTCTGTAATAAATTTGGTATTACCCAACATTGCTCTTCCCAATACTTCCCACAAGGAAATGGTCAAGTTGAGGCTACAAGTAAGACCATATTGAAAATTCTCAAGAAAACTATTAATGATGCTAGCTGTGATTGGCACCCGTAACTTAATCCTGCCCTCTGGGCCTACCAAACCTCCATCCATACTCCCACTAGTTCCACTCCATTCTCCATTGTCTACAATTAGGAGGTTGTGCTTCCCATCGAAAGTGAGCTCCCTTCCCTCATGATTTCTCTCAAAAACTTGATGTCTGAAGAAGAATACCAAGTTTCCCACTTGCAAGAGTTGCAAATCCTTGATGAGAGATGCCTTAATAACCTCAATCACCTTCGTCTGTATCAAAATTATTTGTGATTAAAGTTCAACAAGAAGATAAAAACGTATGAGTTTGAGGTTGGTGATTTGGTCATGCAACACAACATGAAAAGTCTCTAGGGTCAAGAAAATAAAGGAAAGTTTGAACCTAATTAGTTGGGTCCATTTGTTGTTGTTGCTACGTTCAGTTCTAGGGAATATTAGATAGCCAACCCTGAGGGAGATCTGCTCCCTGATCCTATAAATATCCTACATCTAATGTGCTTTTATGCATTGGCCAACATTCCATTCTTGCACAATGTTTATTAAAAAAAATCTAAAAAAATTAGAAAAAGTCCTTAACAAATCCTAAAAATTAAAAAAAGTCCCGAGAAAATCTTTAAAACATAATAAAGTCATAAATTCAAAAAATAATACATATGATCTTGAAAAAAGCCTAAAAATTAGAAAAGTAGAAAATTTTTAAACAACAAAAAAAGTTCCTAAAAAAAATCATTATCTGGTGAAAACCTTGGTAAACAAGCACCTTGAAAAAAAAAGAGGGAGAGAAATAAATTTGTCTAGTAGTGAAAACTTGGCAAACAAGAACTCTGGGCAAGTACCATGGTGAAAATGTGTTTTAGGCACTATGGTAGTAGATTTGGATCCATTTTCTTCTCCCACACATTGTACACATCCATCCTCATCCCAGTCCTAGTCTAGTTTCTGATCCTTGTTCATCACATTACAATAAAGATCCAAGAAAAATCCCAGCAAGATGAACTTAACCCCATCACACTGAGCTTTTCCCAGACACAGTGATTGCAAAAGTACTAATCAAAATCAACATCAAGATTGAATCTCTAAGTTATTTTTCCTTTCACATATATTGCCAACGAATATCCATCTTTATCAGTCAATCAATCTTTGCCCTGCAGGATGCGTCCTTCCTCAGTCGACTCAAATCAAATCCATCAATCTTATCCCATACATGGAAAGAACTATGGACCAAATAACTACTTGGTCATGAGGCCTTCTTTCTTGATTTTTTTTTTGTGTCAATGAACCCTACCATGATTGCCTCGATCTTTCATATCTTGGTATATTATGAATGGTGAAACTTGATACATGTGTCATTTGTAGTATGATCTATTTGTTGATACTTTAAGATAATTATTATTAGTTTACAAGTTATGATTATGCATATCTTACTAGGGGTAACGGGTTAGCACACTCACATCCCTCAAAAGACTTGGGTGTGCCTAGACCTCTCCAATAAGCATATATCATTGGATCCATCATAACTAAGAAATCCACATCTACATTCCTAAAGTTATCTCATGTGTCTGAGAGTCTAGTTCACTCAAAGGAACAATGTCATATGTGTTTTTATAACATATGATGCATACCTCTTGTTGTAACACCAAATTAGAGTGTTCTCTTCGACATAAGCACAGTGATCCCACTAAATAATGTAGTCAGGTTGTATTATAGTTAAGTTGTATAATAGATTATTTCTTTCTTGCATTTTTTTTTGTTTGAGACAAGGGTCCTATTTAGTCACCTTCCCCTTCCCCTTCCTCAATGGTTAGTCGATCCTATTTCTTATGTTAGATATAAAAAAATAACAAAATAAAGATGGTTTCATCTCAATGCACTCCACATCATATAGCTAAGCTCATTTTGTTACTGACATTTAGCTCTTAAATTCATTTAAATTCATTAATAAAATTTATTTTCTTTCTCCCACTACCTAGTTACTATTGCATCACCATCATTAATCATTGAATATACATTTCCTGTCAAATGTATCTAATTAAACACTAATCATTAAATATGAATTTCATATCAAATATATTTAATTAATCATTAATCATTAAATATGAATTGTATGTCAAATATATCCGATTAACCATTAATCATTAAATATGCATAGCATGTCAAATATATCTACTTAATCATTAATCATTATTTATGAATTCATCACCATCAATCATTAAAACATTCATTTGCATAATACATATCCAAAAGCATCACATATGCACAATAATATATCCCATTGCATATGCAAATTACATACTCCACATTGGATCTATGTTATCAACACATTTAAATATCATGTAGTATATCTTTCACATAATCAAACACATCTTGCATCACACATCTCAATAACATAATCTATACTATTGACATAATAAAACCTCACAATCCATCAGATAAACTCATAAAAATGTCTCCACATAAATATATGTATATTATATAATGTCATCATAGTACATCAATAAAATGATACATCAGGCACCAAAGTGTTGATATACATATGCATCTCATCTAAAAAATCTATATCCTATATAATCAATTGGATCAAATGGCCTCTAGGAAGATTTCCCTACTTTCTAACCTCCCCCTATGAACCTCATGTAGTCGGTCTCCCTACTCCTCTAGTACTATTAGCTCTTGTATCCCTCTCTCTCAGTGGCCTCACAACTAGTGACCTTGATGACCCACCCCAAGTCCTCTCTGATATCCCTCACTCTGAATAATGTGGTTGTCTCTACTTTGGAGGTACTGCTGGTGGTAGAGGGCCATATAATTGATCATCTCTCTCCTTTCCCTCACTACATCTCTCTATGCATCCATGTTGGCTGTCAATAACTACCCCACACTTGCCACACTTGTTGTCTATCTCTCTATCTCTCGCTCCCCTTGCTATTTCTCTACCCATCTCCACCATGTATTCCTGTCCTTTTTTAACTACTAGGTGAGATGGTCTATTTGTCTTTGCATATCCTCTCTCTATCCTTGTAATCAAGCTATCTCCCCCTGTGTCCCTTTTGTACCTATGCCAGTCTCTATCATGGTGAAATCTTATGTGTCCACTCGACCCTACAATATGGCTAAAATTCTGGAACCTTCCCAGGCGGTGGATAATTGCCTATATAAGGAAGGCTGTATTATTGTCTTAGGTAGTTCAGAATAGTTCTGGGTAGTAGATCTGGTAATAGCTCGAGGCTTTGTCCTACAGAATATTGTAAGCGGAATGCCCATGTGGCTTTGCATATTGTAATTCTGAAAGTTTGTAATTCCACATTTGTGGAGATAATAAGAAGCCAATTTTCTGTTCTTGCATATTGTTGTTGTTTCTCTATTTCTGTTATGTGTTTGTGGTATTAAGGGAGCACCCTTCATCAGTGGTATCAGAGCAGGAGTTCTTGAGTGTGTAGACAGATCGCCGACTGTGAGGCAGTTTACACCAGGACCTTAGGTTGGGTGAAGTTTTCCTTAAGAGGACGTGAGTATGGAGAAGAGAAAGAAGAAGATGACTTTTATGATTGATGGATTCTTAGAATTCCTAGACTTGAGAAGATTAGAGAGAGATATCAAGAAGAGACAAGAGTTACGATACTGGATTTGAAGAAGAAAGTGGCTGAATTAGAAGTGAAGCTAAGAAAGAGAAAGTGATTCAAAAAAGATGATAATTCTTTAGATGAAGGAAAGAAGGAAGTTACAATGGAGTATCATGCAAGCGGTACAAAAGAAGAGGTAGAGCATGCAGATGAAAAGATTCATGAACCTGTAATTGAAGAGGATGATTTATTAATGAAAATTGTAGCAGTTGAGGAAGAGTGGAACATCTTGATTGGAGGTCAAAGGAAAGAAGCCGTTACATGCATTGTTGAGGTCACGGAAGAAGAAAACAAAGATGAAGATGTGAAAGAGGTAAATTTTGTGAATCATGGAATGCTAATTTTGAGATAGATTTGAAAGATAATGATGATGGTTTATATAAGGACATTACAAGTGATGTTTGGTATGCAATAGAAGATTTGTACGAATTATAGATTTTACTATAGGTGCATTAGATCCTATAAGTTTGGAGGAGAATGAGAGTTACAGATGGATGAAGTTGATTGCAGAGGAGTATTGTCAGCATCATATACTTGTTCCAACTAGGTGTTGGAAAAGAAGGAAAAAGGAAATATATTGGCAGCAGATACTTGTTCCAGCAAGGTGTTGGAAGAGAAGAAAAAAATAATATTAGCAGCAGCTACTTCATTTTGTGAATCCATATCCACAAAATTTTTCCTACCTTGGGTGTCTGATGCAGGAGCATCTTGCATCACAAAATAAAATGGGGCATGATAAAAAAAATAGAAAAAAAAAAAGACAAAAAAAAGAGAGGAAAAAAAAGGGAACAAAAAAAAGAGAAAAAAAAAAGAGGAAAAAAAAAAGAAAAAAAAAGAAAAAAAGAAAAAGTTATTTCATTTACCAAGGTGCATAGGTGGAAAAGATAAATAAAAAATAAAAACAAATCATTTCATTTATCGAGGTGTGTAGGTGGCATTTTAGAAATTTGTAGAAAGTTCTTGCATTTAATATTTGTATCTAGGTAGTTATACTTTTATATTTTTTTATTGGCCCACAAAGGCAATGTAATTTTGTAATTGGCCCACATGGTGGTGCTTAATATTAATTGGGTGGGTATTTAATATTTGTATCAAGGTAGTTGCATCTATCTTTTATCCCACATTGGTTGTGTTGTATATCTTGGGTGGGAAATGCCTATATAAAGAAGGCATAGGAGCAATTCATAAGCAAGCTCTTGGAGTTCAAGCTCTCTCATTGAAAGCTCTCAAGTTGTAGGATCTTGTATTGGAAAAAAAGCTCTCAAGTGGTAGAAGTGCTCAAGTTGTAAAAGCTCTCAAGTTGTAAGCTTGGAGGATGTAAGATCTCTCATGTTGTAAGATCTCTCAAGTTGTAATAATTTTCAAGTATTAATGTATGCTTTGTAAAAAAATTTATCTTCTCTTTGTCTCCATATTGTTATGTTTTTGGTTATGAGTTGGTAAGGGTGGTGTGGCCCTTCATCATCTTCCTAGGCCTCAGCCCTGTATTCTCAATCTCTCTCTACTACCCCTACTACCTTAGCCTTATCTTCTCTATCCCTCTCTTCTACCACCACTACCTCTAATCATGTCACCTCATCCTAAAGAATGACTATCTACTCCTGATCCCCTTATCTCTTATCTCTTCCTAGTCCTCCTAGCCCCATATCCTCATCCTCTAGCAGTTTCCCTTGGGTTGCATCCTCTCTATCCCTCTGCACTAATCTTGGGGCATGAGGAAGCCCCCCTATGGATAAGTCTCTACATTATCCCTCTCCTCCACTCTATAGCCCACCTCTTTTCCCCCTACCTAAATCTTGGCACTGCTATTGGTCTATCCTCTCCCTCATCCCTGTCATTCTCATCATCCTCCTCATCTCCCTCCCCATCATCCTCCTCATCCTCATATTTTGATTCTATTTTATCTTTGGCCTCTCCCACTCTAGGCTTTGTTGTCCTTATTGCACTATGCCTATCCCACCATGTTACATACTCAGTCATCATCCTGCATCTACCACTTATCCCTACACTTTTGTCCATGGTACTGAATGCATCCCTCATCAAATTCTCCTAGCATTAAAAAGATCTACTTTGATGCCCCACACTGAACCAATCTCTCTAGAGATGATAGGATGTGGATATATGTCTGGAGCAATACCCTACTTAAGGAAAAAATATTTGCAAACTTATGACAACATGTGCATGAATATTTGGAACATCTTCCTCCCAATCAACCAGCAATATGTCTACACATATCATAGGTACTGTTGGTTCTTGGTTTAGCAAGATTTTAACTACCTTTATTAATGCAAAGATGCACCTATGGGGTAGATTACTTCCCACAATCACCACACTCATACAAGAACAAGGACCAATGAACAATGTACTAAGGCTTTCTACACTTCAACACTCTGCAAAATTTAGATGGGTGCACCTAGGATTATGATCACTTAATCTCAACCTTTTCACCAATCCTCAAAAAGTAGATATCCCCATAAAAATTCTTATTATGTATGATATAAAGAGATAGGATGTGAAGCTAAACAAACTATCAAGTTATTCACAAATAAAGTAGGGGCTTTAGCTATTTAGTCCATAATTATTGACTTAAGGATTTAGAATTTGTTTTGTTCATCTTAGAGTAGAATTGCTAGACAAGAAAGAACATCTATTAGACAAAGTGTCTGTGATCAGTCCCTTATCCATTGAGCATATTCATAAAAAATTCCTCACTTTATTGTTGATTCTATCATTCACTCAGTAAATGAAAATCAGGTGAGAACCTCACTACTTACCTATATCCTCCTTAATGCTCTGCAATTCCATCAAGTTACATCAAGCATTTACTTAACCTTTCAGGTTAATAGAGAAATATATCAAAACATACAACACTTATGTCTGCAGCTATTGATCTTGAGGTTATGAACTCACAAGATAATAGGAAATTACAAATCAATAAAAAGGAGACAAGGTTCAAAGCAATTTTTAGAATCCTTATACAAGTTTGCCGCAAATTGATACAAGAGTGAATAACTGAACATAAAATATACCAAAAAAGATATGAACACTATGGATTCATTAAGATTTTTATAAAATAGAGAGGTTATAGACCTCTTCTCTCAATCTTGAATGCAAGCCTATAGAACTAAGTCTATCTTTGGTCTCTTGCAAGTGATTCTCTCTTTCAACCCTAGAAAGAAACTCCTGGAACCAATTCTAAAGAGATTCTACAGAGAATTCAAAACCCCCCTAAATGACCTTGAGAATCCTTTTATAAGAACATAGATTGCTACAAGCTTAGGGTCATTTAGGGCACAATTAGGGAAACATTGCCAACCACTCTAGCATGAAATCAGGAAACCATTTATTGCGAAAGTGACAAGGAAAAAATCCTAATTTTATCAAGAGATATCAGAAACAAATCTGATATTTTTACATTCTAGAAACCTTAGTAGTCAAATTGCAAATCAGGGCATGATCTTATCATCCCTGCAACAAGCATTCATTACCTCAAATATTTTAGCTACTTCTTCATACTAGAAAGGGATTCTTTGGCAACTTGGTCCAAATCATAACTGCTGCATCTAGAAGAAAACCCTTTGCAAGATATCAAACCTATGGTAGAAAACAAGATCTGATCATATTTGGTTGAACCACCTCAGAGCTCATTCAATTTTCAATAGCGAAACTCCATATTTATGGCTCATGAATAAAGAAAATAGACTTCTTTATGTTCTGGCACACCATCGCTTTTATTTTTTGCAAACCTTGAAATTCAAATTCAAATGTTGATCGATAATGGTTAATTTATTCAATTTAAAATACAGCCATCAATCATCATCATTTCCCAACATATTGGGTGATTCTCATTCATCTCTATAATAGTCAAATAAGCCTTTTTAAAAGTTTAGCCACATCATCCATCTCTTGGCCAATTAGGGACAAGCACCTCAACATGACCTAGTAGTGGACCCACTATCTTTATCATTTTTTGCATCAGATGACTATTGCAATCCCGTGATGAATATATTTTGAGCACTTTTCCTTAGAGACATCATGACAACCATCAGATCCTCTGACATTTGGCATCCCTTTAATTCTTGCTAAGTCCTTGGTCCCATTGATAAACTCCACATCACCACCACCTCGACCAATGAAAAGAAGACACAACAGATCCATTTGGAAACTCAGACCCACCATGACAATGACCTTTACCTCTTGGAAAATTGGACAACTATCACATAAGAATGATGAATAACCTTTGAGAATCTTCCCTTTGCAGATACACGATGACTGTTAGATCTTGTCGCACTTTACTCTTTAACCACAAGAAGCCCGCTTAACCCTAAGTCATCTGGATACTGCATGATTGGAGGGAAAGATAACCACCCACTGGGTCACTGAATGCTAAGCCACTAACTGATGAAATTAGGAGATTACAAGACCACACAATCATTGGATCATGGAACGATTAGAAAATAACTGTGAGAAATAGGAGAACATGTGACCAAAGCAGTCACCTAGTCGCTGAACAAAACATAATAGCCCGCCAAGGAAAAAGAGCATGTGCATAAAGGGAACTTAAATTGCTAGAGAAAGCTAATAGAGAAATAGAGTAGGTCAAGGGTTTTGGATTTTAGACAAAATTTTATAAACCCTAAAACATGGAATCAGTCATATTTACAGATGTTAAAACAACCATATCTCACTATTTTTTGCAAATGAACACATGCACTCTTGAATCAAGCCTAGGGACATCATGAACTATTACAGGCTAAGGGCACAAGCCATGAAACCTTATACATCTTCTTTGCAGATAAAAAATGTGTTGCAGCTAGGGCATAAGAAATTTTTTTAGGGTTTATGCATATGATAGACCATTTCCTTTGGATTTTACATTTTACAGAAAAATGGGCTAATAGTGGCTCTGACTGGGGATGTATGCCTCATGTAGGCATAACAAGGATTCAGAATTATCAGGAGAGTAGACCACCAACTGGACAAAACTTGCAAGGAAACTTCTCAAAAAGCACACTAAAAATAGGAAAATAGGAAAGGAAATACACAACAGAAAGGGAAAACCAATGTACTACTCATGGATAAAGAGAGTACCTTATGAAAAGTACAATTTCAAAAATTGTCCATGAACTAGCAATTCCAATGAATTTCAAACCAAATCCTTCAAGATATAAGAATCAGATCCCCATTTAGCATCAATGAGATAGGGTCCCAACCATATTGGGTCAAATTTACTATGCTTACCCCTGTCTTGCAATATGGCATTCCACATCAAAACTAAATCATTAATATCAAAATTTATGACTATGGTTCTTTTGTCATACAAGCTCTTAGATTGAAAATCTAAGTTGATATTCTTGTCATGAGTTTCTCTCCTTGATTCATCCAACTATATCAGGTCCTCCAATCTAATCCTTATTTCATTATCCAAATCATCATCATATATTTGGATGAACTTATACATCTGCAATAGATTATTCTATGGCAGCCTCGCATGAATAACATATACAAAATCAAAAGGAGCACAACCACTTTCCTTTTTTACTATCACTCTATTAGCCCATAGAGCTAGCTGTAATTTTGAATCCCATGACTTCTGGTTTTTACCAAGAACTCTTTTCAAAATTTTTATCAAGCTCTTATTACTTGATTCTGTCTGACCATTACCCTGGGGTGATAAGGGGATGAATATGACACTTGAATCCCATATTGTTGACAAAAATCACCAAACTCTTTAGACCTGAAACACATTGCATTGTCAACTACTATCATCTTAGGACATCCAAACCCGGTCAAGATGTTCTGCATCATAAAATTAGTTACCACCTTACTAGTAGCCCCTCTATTGGGAATTACTTCCACCCACTTAGTGAAATAATCTATGGCCACCAAAATGTACAAATGACCACCACTTGATTTGTTTGGGAGCTCCCCAATAAAGTCCATACCCTACTTCTAAAAAGGGGCCATTAATGCAATAGGTTTCAAAGGTAAATTACCACTGAATTTCAATTTTCATGTGAATCTCTAGCAAGCATCACATTTCTTGACAAGAAAATGTGCATCCTTGAAAATGGTAGGCCACCAAAAACCAGACCTTAATATCTTATGCATGGTTGTCTTAGCCATGTAATGGCCACCACACACACCTTCATGCATTTCTTGTAACAAGTGTTTATCCCTTTTATGATCAACACACTTGAGCAAAACACCTTCGTTGCTTCTCCACCATAATTTACCTTTAAGAATTAAATACGTTAAAGCATGCAATTTGACAATCTTCTTTTAATTATCATCCATTTCAGGAGGAAGAAAAATTCTCTATAAGTATCCAATAATATCTTTATACCAATCACACCAATCCAAATCACAAATATATGGTATCTATTATTTTTCAAGAATATTTATATGATTAGCATCTGAATTGCTTTGGGCCATGAGTTTAGCTAATCCTAGTCCACTGACTAGTTTTGTAATTTGAATGTCAATGTTTAACTCTTGGATCCTGTTAATCCATCTACACCTTCCTGAAACTTCCTGTTGCACTAATATGTCTTTCACAATAGCACTAGGCACATATGCAACTATAGTTGCTCCAACTAAGTAGCATTTAAAATTCTTAATAGCTTTACCAATGCATAAGCTTGTTTCTCATTTATATCATATTTGAACTCTGTTGCTTGTAAAGACTTGCTGAAAAAATATATGGGTTTCTCATAACCCTCTGAGTTATTTTGTAATAGTACTACAACAATAGTATGAAAGGAAGAAAATGAAAATATTTGGAGAGGCTTACTAAAATCTGGTGTCCTCAACACAAGTGCATCCTTGATTGCTTGCTTGATTTCAAAAAAGGCTCTCTTTGCTTCTTTAGTCCAATTCATCTTTACGTCCTTTTTTAACATCTTGGAGATAGGAAAACTAGTCTCAACAAAATTTGGGACAAATCTTCTAACAAAGTTTACCTGTCCAAAGAAAGACTAAATTCCTTTGACATTTCTTGGTGAAGGCACTTTGTGAATTGCAATTACCCTCTCAAGGTCAATTCTAAATCCATCCTTAGAAACAATGTGACCTAAAATATTACTTTCTATTACCTCAAAAGCACATTTCTTTGGGTTCAAAGACACTCCATTCTCCAAAGCTTTTACAAAAGTCTTTCCAAGGTGGCTGCAATGTTGATCCTCCTTTGTTGAGTAGGCTGTGAGGTCATCTTAATATATCATGAGAAACTTGTTGATGAAATCTACAAATGAAACATCCATGGCTCTTTGAAAAGTAGCACCAGCATTTGTCAAACCAAAAGGCATTTTGACATACACATATGTACCCCATGGAGTAGTAAATGTAGTTTTAAATCGTTCAATATCTTTGACAATAACTTGTTTATATTCTAAAAACCCATCCATCATAGACATTAGCTCTGAACTAGTGATTCTTTGTAACATGGCTTCCATATTTGGCAATCCATAATTATCTTTTAATGAATGCATGTTTAAATTTTTGAAGTCAACACAAATCCTGATTTCTCCATTCTTTTTCCTTACTGGGACCAAGTTAGAAACCCATGTAGAATGCCTGATAGGTTTAATGATGCCTGTATCACTCATTCTCTATAATTCCTCTTGCATCTTTGGTTCCAAAGTAGGGTTCAAAGGTCTTAACTTTTGACTAAATGGCTTTGTTCCTTCTTTCAAAGGAATCTCATGTTGAAACAAGTCCTATCTATAAGCTTTCAAGTTGTCATAAGACCATGCAAAGACATGTCTATATTTCCTAAGAAGATCAATCAGGGACTTTCTTATCTTGGGAGATAACTGTCCTCTAATATATACATTTTTTGGAGTTTCAACTGTCCCTAAATTAATTTCCTCTAGATTTTCTAGCCTATCAACACCTTTTGTTGAAGAAAAACTATCATTGTTATTAAATGCTCTCTCAAGAACAACCAAACCTTTTGGGACCCTGTTTGTTTTTAATTGCAAGACTTCCTTACCAAGGAAAGTATGCTTTCCATTTGAAGTTTCCACATACCCACTAAAATTTAATTCTTTATCTTCAAGATCGGCCTTAGAATGTAAAAACTTCAAGACGCCCAAATCATCTTCAAATACCTGCCAATTTTTAATGTTTTCTGGTATAGAAGGTCTATATTGAATTTCAATCTTGGAAATTCTACAAAATGTAATATCCTTTGGTCTTAAGGAAATGTTTGCAAGAAAGTCAGCCATTTTGTTTTGACTTTTGTACATCCATTGAATACCAAAAGCATCAAAACCCTCTATCTCATCCCAAACTGCATTTTCGTACCTTTTGGAGTATATCATTTTTTGACGCATATTTGGATCTTATTTGAGATACCACAAGCTCTAAATCTCCAATCACTCTAATGTTTTTGATTTTGTGTTTTGAGACCAATCTTAGTCCTATTAATAGAGCTTCATACTCTGCAGTGTTGTTTGTACAAGGGAACACCAAAGTAAATGAATATTTAAATGTCTTTCCAGTAGGAGAAATTAACAACACACCTGCACTACCTCCGTCCTTGGAGTTTGCACCATCAAAGTACATGGTCCATAGATCATTTTGATCTATAAACTTTTCTTTATCATTAGACAACAATGAAGCTTCATCTTTTCCTTCAACCTTTGGGCTTTGTCTTTTAAAAGAATTGATATCAGTTTCAAGGAAACAATTCATATTTTCATTTTGTGCTTCTTCATCAATCATGTGGGGAGTTCTATTTTCCCTAGATACCCTAACATTTTGGCCAGCAATCTTGAAAGTTGCAAAAGACAAGTCACACTGTATACTACCTCCCATTGCTCAACTCCATTTTCTTGACAACAACATTCTATATTGAGGAGGTATATCAACAACTAGCACACTCATTGTTAATTGTCTGTTGGGATAAGCAACAAGTTTGTAAGGCAAGGACTTAATTGTACCAATGACAGGGACTTCCCTAGAATCCATGGCCTCACATCTCTCATGAGGAGTATCCACCTGAAGTCCCATTGTTCTTTGTTGGAAATTTGGCTGAGTTGATTGCATAGATGTTGTCATTATGGAAACATATGATCCACATGAAGGTCACACAAGTCAAAGAGAAAGTATGACAGAGTGCATTGCAAATTTGTCTAAGTGTGAGATAGTGTTTTTACCAGTGAACTTGGACATAATTTTTATTTGTGACATTGACTAGAGTAAGTTTAGTGCTTGCACACTTGAACATAGAGTCTATGATGTCTATTGATCACCCATCTTAGAGTGCAAGTTAGTACAACATGTATGGAAAAATTTATGATAGCTTTACCTAAGACAGTGTGAAGCCGATAGGATAGAATATGAAGACAAAACTAGTAAAGAGTTAAGGGATTATTTTGTTTATCAAAATAATAACTTAACAATATAAAGGGAGAACATCCTAGATGTTAAATCTTGGATAAAGCTATTGGTATAAATGTAATTGTAATTGTAAAGTAGGAGATATAGTGAACATTTTTTATGTATAGTGAAGTGATATGATGCGAAGTATATGAAGCATATGTAATAGTGATAGTAAAAGAGCAGCGAAGAGATATTGATGCAAGCATCATAAGGTTATGTACCTTAACCTATTTTTGTAATCAGTTTATACTCTATATTACTTGTTTGGGCAGTGGGCTCATCTGGTAATCACATTTTGTACTACCAACTCCTAACAGGGTTGAGGCTTCTAACAAGGTCTATAGTCCCTTAATCAAGACTGATACACTATATGTTTGTAATAGACTCCTAACAGGGTCAACATCCTTAATATGATACTTTTGATTAGTGGATCTTTGTGGGTACCATCCCCATAGGGGTTTTCCCTTGGCCAGGGTTTCCTTGAGAACAAATAATGTGTTATGAGTTCTTTATTGTTATGCATGTTGTTTAGCTTCTTATGTTATGCATGTATAAGGATAATCTATTACATCCATAATTGGGCAAAAGATAAAGTTTATAGAATACTAATTCACCCCCCCTCTCAGTATTCCCTATTTCTAACAATTGGTATCAGAGCTTAGTTACTCAGAAAAGAATCATTCAAGGAAAGCCTAGCAGCTTAAGTAAGATCTCTATGGATATGGATCAACTTTAGAAGAATCTTGAAGAAGCTCTTGAATAGATTGACTTGCTAACTATTGAAAAGGAAACTTTGAAAAGTAAGTATGATAATGCAAAGAATCTTATTGAGAAATTGAAAAACAAGTTGGAAGATCTGAGATCTGAAAAGGAATCTGAAGTTTTTTTTTAAGATTGTGATGAAAATGTAGAAAAAGAAAATGAGATCCTTAAACATGAACTGAAGATAGAAAATTTGAAGCTTAGTTTGAAAGATGGAAATGGAAAGAATGAAGCAAATCTAAAATCTAAGAATGAAAGTCTAAAGATTGAAAATGAAGGACTAAAATCTACACTTTCTAAAGTAACATCTGAACTTGAGAAAGTCAATTTACAGTATGATGAACTTGAGAAATACAATAAGATTGTGAAAGGTGAACTGACTCAATCCAAACAACAACTTGAAAGGCTATATTCAACTAGTGAAAATATTGATGAACAAATATCTTATCAAAAACCATTCTATGATAAGACTGGTCTTGGATTCAACACTTTTAAAGAAAATGATGAAGGCAAGGAACTAGATCTAAAGATATCTAAAAGCATAGATGAGAAGAAGCTTGATGAGATCAACAAATCTGAAGATACATCTAAAGAAGAAGAATCACTAAAGCAAGAGGAATCACCCAAAGGTATGCAAAGAGAATTCAAAGGTAGATGTTTTATTTTTAATACTATTGGTCATATGAAGAGAGATTGCACAGGTAAGAAATTTAAACCTCTTAATGGTTATTGTTACAATTGTCATGGTTTTGGACATAGAGCTATTGAATGTAATAAATCTAAATTTATTGAGAATAATGATGGTAGTAGAATGTTTAGGAATACTAATAATGTAGATAAGAAACCTACTGAAGATATGAATAGAAGAAATGGAGTTATATGTTATAGATGCAACAAGGTTGGACACATTGCTAGAAACTGCAGATCACAAGTCTATCAACCTGGACCAAGATATGGAAGCAATGGAATTGTTTGTTAGATATGCAACAAGATTGGACATACAAAAAGGTTTTGTAGAATGAACAATAGAGTTTTTCATCCTAATCCTAACCCTAGAAATCATGCAAGAAGAAATAAAGATCCAAGTAACAGTCAGAAAGGATGCTGTAATAATTCAGATGAAGTAAAGTTTACCAAAATCACAGATCAAGGAGACATACTCAACACTGAAGGTAATCAGGAAGGTGAAGTATTGAAAGGTAAGAATGAATCTTTACTTGACCTATCTCAAAGTACTTAATTTATGTAAATTGCAGTAGAATAGGAACTTGGATTAGTGTAGAAGTAGATATATGATGAACTGAGTCTTGCACAATTAATGCAAGGTATTTTATGATGTTCTAATGCTATGGTTAAGAGTGCAAAGAAAAATATTATGTTTTGCGAGATTGCAAGAAGTTTTAAGTTTTGCAAGTTAGCAGAGATAACTTTTTGGAAAGAAGCGGCAAAAGAATTGAATGCGATGTCAGATCTAAGTGAGATTGAATTAATAAAAGGTTATGATTGGTATTATTTGATCATCATAGTGAATTCAAGTGTCAAGGAGATCAAAGAGTCGTGATTGAAAGCATTTTGCAAGGAGTTGGAGAAGAATTTTGTGCCGAATCTAAGCAAGCCCTAAAATCATGAAATTAAGGTATTTTACTTAACAAATCTTTGAATCAGTAAATGAATTTGAAGAAATCATGGATGTTTCATTAATACACAATATCAGAGATAAGAATAGACCTAAAATGAAAAGGGAACTAGTAGAACCCTTGGAAGATAACCCTAGGTTTGCTTTATCATCCGTACCAGATGGAGTTTTACATTTGGAGAATGTTAGAAGTTATCTTGGATGCAAACTAGAGATAGTTAGTGATAGTGATTTCACAAATGAATATCAAAAGATTTACAATCAAGATATGACACTGAAACAAGGTTTTGAATATTTGGAACACAATGAAATTGTTAAGTATGGATTACAGTATGAATTTGATAATGAAGAATGCACTAAGATTATCTTGAGTAGAATTCATAATGGAAAGTTTTGGCTAGAAGATAGAGTGATAGATATTACAATAGATTTGATTCATGAAGTCACTGGATTATCTAAAACTAGAGCTATTCCTTTTAATGAGAAAAACATGAGGAAGATAGTCATTGACAACACAAACTCATCATATAATGGTAGAGGAATTGTGATTAGTAAGATCAAACAAGATGATGTGAGATATTTATGCAAGATCCTAACTACTAAGTTTTGTGCAAATTCAAGAGAGGATGACATGGTAGCTAGAATGGTACATGCAGCCTATCTAATGTGTGTTGACAGGGCACAAGTTGATATGTGTGAAATTATTAGAATTCAATTGTTTGAGAAGTTGGAGAAGATCAAGAAAACTAAGTATACACAGTTTAGGTTCTCATCCCTGGTCACATATATGTTCTTTCATCTTTTGAGGAGATTTCTTTACACCATAGGAAATGACTGGAATGATGGACAAACTACAATGGAAAGGATTAACCTAGTATACAAAAGACATGTTATTGATAGTGTAAATGAGAGTGCCGTACTTGTTATTAAGACATTTCAAAATATTGTGTCTAGCAGATCAAGGATCCCTAAGTTTCTTGTTGAAAAATATAAAGATGATATATGTTTTATGGTGGATACTGACTTTACCTATATTGAAGTAGTAGAGCCTAGAACAGAGTTCATAGACCCTCTTGGCTATGAAATATCTAAGGTAGAGACTGGAGAATATGTTAGCAGGTTACTTAAGTGTAAGTTGGACACTCAGGGCAACAGGTTTGGAACCTTTGAGGAGAACTTCAACTCCGCAAAGATTCTAATTCAAGAGTAGTCTAAGAAGAGAGTTGAGAGAACTATTAAGAAAATCCTAAAAGATACAGGAATGACAGAGCAAGAGTTTTTGGTAGCACAGCAGATAGCAGCAGCATTCAAAGAGAGTGGACAAAAAGAAGTTTTGTCTATCCCTCCTTTATCATCAATTGCAGTACAACATGAAGAAACACAAGTAAAGGTGAAAGTGGAAGTACCTGAGAAGGACATAGAAGCAAAAATGTCTACTAGATCCAATTCCTCCACACATAGAAAAAGAGTAAAGGAAAGTGCTACTGGACCAGGAAAGAGACATAAAACTCTAGTGCAACTAGTTCCAAGAAAGATTGCAGAAGTAAAAGATGATGTCACTACTAAGAAAAAAGCTTGGAAACCAAAAGTTGAAAAGCTTAATGAGTAGATCATTGAGAATGGTGACTTTGCAAGAATGAATAAATAATATGATCTTTATGATTATACTGACAGACTTAATTTGTAGAATATAGTTGTGAAGCATATGATTTTGATTGGCAAGAAGTTTGATACTATTCAGGGATAGATACCTGATGATTTATTTAACAAAATTGTAAATAGGAAGAAGAGAGCATGAGAGGAGGACACAACTATCAGAGAAAACCTTGTGAGGAAGCTTTGTGAAATAAGAGATGAAACACATTTCAAATAGATCACGAAAGCCATTGGCACCCATCTAAGAACCAAAAGGAGAATAATTCAGATTATGGGAGGTAGGTATGAGGAAATCAATTCTGAGACAAAACAAGCTATTATCAAGGTTATGGCAGAAAATGTTGGAGAATCATCAGCTACAGCAGAGCAAGCAGGTGAGAAAGAACAAGAGGACATTCCCTCTTCTCCATCTATTAATATTGAAGATGAAACAATGAATGTAGAAGATACAAAAATCACCTTGGATACTGATGAAAATGTATTCAAGAATTTGGAGAACATTGGTTACAATTCGGCCTTTGAAGAACAGGAAGCTACAAAAGAAGAAGAGATGACAGAGACCACAATTATGGAACCACCAGTAACAAAGGAAAAAATTCCCATTCCCACCAAAGAAGACATTAGTCTTACTCCTGAGACTGGAAAGAAGACTCAAATTGGATCTATGATTAAGCATTTGGGAAAAGAAGTAGATGATGATGATCAGTTGGAATTGATCACATCCTTCAATAAAATCATTAGAAAGAATAAGAAAGTGAAGAATCTTGAAGGGTGTCTGAAGGAACTAATAGAGAAGTTACAAAGTGTTGTAACTACACAAATTGTAGAAGTAGACCCTATGGAAAAAGAAAAGAAGGTAATGAGCACCTTTGATAATGAATTCACAAACTTGTCTGATATTGCAAAAGTGAAAGCACAAGCAGTCTATGAGGCTAGAATGCTTTTGAACATCAGTTAGAATATCAGAAATGATATCAACACTCTTGATATCTGTATCAAGGACTTGAGAAAGCATTTGGAGATAGGCAAATCTTTGTACATACAGTGTACAAAATCAGAGACCTTGACAACAGAAGAAGATCAGAAGATAAAGTTGAAGGAAGCAAAAATTTTGAATGAAACAAACCTTTTGTCTAGCCCCAATGTGAAGGTATGTGATGTTGAGAAGAAAGTTCAGAAGCTTTATGATGAAATCAGAGTTGTGCAAGATGAGAGAGACAAAAAATTGAGAAGATACACTCTTTTGAGAGAGCATGCTTCTATGAAGTTGAGCATTATCAAAGAGCAGTTGGAAGAATGTCTTTCAACAAAGACATCTTTTCAGAAATTTAACTTTGAAAACCTCCAAGCATGTGAAATAGATTCTTATGGAGTGAGCGCACTACTTAATGTGGTAGATTCCATTAAGAAATCATGGGAGAAGGAGATAGAAGCCATGAAGATAGATTTTTTAGATTTTTTTGCAAGCCTACTGGCTTTGAAATAAATGAATTGAGGTATAACCTTTTTGTGATACAATTTTGTAACCCTCCCTACCTTATTTTGTCATTGTTGTCAAAGGGGGAGAGATATATAGAAGAAAATTGATAGTAATTGGTAAGGATTGTTACTCTTAGGGGGAGTACTATATTAGAGACAATAATTTTTGAGGAGCTATAAGGATAGTATATATTTTATACTATGACCACAATTTTGAGCAATTTTGAGATTTTGAGTTGTACACTTAGCCAATTTTCTCATATGTTGCCACCAATGACAAAGGGGGAGATTGTTGGAAATTTGGATGAGTTGATTGCATAGATGTTGTCATTATGGAAACATATGATCCACATGAAGATCACATAGGTCAGAGAGAAAGTATGATAAAGCACATTGCAAATTTGTCTAAGTGTGAGACAGTGTTTTTACCAGTGAACCTGGACACAGTTTTTGTTTGTGACATTGACTAGAGTAAGTTCAGTACTTGCACACTTTAACATAAACTCTATGATGTCTATTGATCACCTATCTTAGAGCACAAGTCAGTATGACATGTACGGAAAAAGTTATGATAACTTTACCGAAGACAGTGTGAAGTCGACATGACAGAATATGAAGATAGAACTAGTAAAGAGTTAAGGGATTATTTTGTTTATCAAAATAATGACTTAAAAATATAAAGGGATGACATCCTAGATGTTAAATCTTGGATAAAGCTATTGGTATAAATGTAATTGTAATTGTAAAGTAGGAGATATAGTGAACATTTTTGATGCATAGTGAAGTGATATGATGCGAAGTATATGAAGCATATGTAATAGCGATAGTAAAAGAGCAGAAAAGAGATATTGATGCAAGAAGCATAAGGTTATGTACCTTAACCTATTTTTGTAATCAGTGTATACTATATATTACTTTTTTGGGTAGTGGGCTCATTTGGTAATCACATTTTGTACTACCAACTCCTAACAGGGTCGAGGCTTCTAACAAGGCCTATAGTCCCTTAATCAAGATTGATACACTATATGTTTGTAATAGATGCCTAACAGGGTCAACATCCTTAATAGGATACTTTTGATTAGTGGATCTTTGTGGGTACCATCCCCACTAGGGTTTTGCGTTGGCCAGGGTTTCCTCGAGAACAAATAATGTGTTATGAGTTCTTTATTGTTATGCATGTTGTTTAGCTTCTTAGGTTATGCATGTATAAAGATAATCTGTTATATCCATAATTGGGAAAAAGATAAAGTTTATAGAATACTGATTCACCCCCCCTCTCATTATTCCCTATTTCTAACATTCTCATGACCTCAGTAGACATAAATGTATTGGATGCTCCAGAATCTATCATGCAATTTTTTAACATTTTTCCATTTATAACCAAGGTCAAGAAAAAAGGATCAACAGTTCCCATAGAAGTACTGACAACATTTGCATCTAGGTAAATCTAGGGTATTTATGAAAAAAATTCTTCAATATCATCCCCCTTCTATTTAGATTTATCTATCTTTTGAATGTTTGTTGAAAGAATGTCATTTATCCATGTGAGGGCCTTCTTTTTGTGGTCACCCATTCTCATCATCTCCATTAATGTAACTTTAACTATTATGTGGGATAACAACTAACTCATATCAATAGGTATATATTTAGACAAGTCCTTCCCTCCTTAGAACATATTTTTATCATCAACCTATGATGCAAGATGTAGCTTGTCTTGCTTTTTCTGCTTAGTCTCAATTTGGGGAGCATGGATGCTTGCCACTAATGTCTTGACCTTTACTCTATATTTATTGTTTGAAAGGTTTGGATTTTATTCCTTGTTTGTATTCATCTTTCTGACATTATGTGTATCTTTATTTTTATCTTCCACTTTCTTAATACCTTCATGATTTTTCTTAACAAATATGCTTAATGGTCTACCATCAACATTACCAATTGTCCTATTCCTCAAAAAATAATTACCCCTAGCGTGAGTAACCACGTTAGCAGTGATTTGAGCTATCTCTTTATTAGAAGGGCTTGTTAATGAAAAGGCTCATCACCCTCCTCTGTGTTGCAAACTATATTTTCATTATCTTCCTCCTCATCAGAAAAGACCTACTGATGATATACCTCATTGCTGCCTTGAGTATATAATGCATCCTGGTTTTCATCTTCTTCTACAGAATCAACTTCTTCCCATAGATGTGAATTCATCATAGCACAACCCTGGTCATCATAGGATTCATCTTCCTCCCCCTCCTCTTCATTTGCAGTTATATTTTGGGCAATTACACAATAATCAAGATCATGTGGGGACTGGAAAACTATGCACCATGGAGCATCATCTATCATGTTAACAAAATGTCTTTGCAAAGGATCAGGGGTCTTATTATTTAATTTTTCCTTTCTTTCTAGGATTGTAGGCCTTCCATCCTTCCATTGGGTATTGTAAGGGAAATTCTGCAACCGAGGCTACCTATCAAAGTTGTTAAAAGGAGGCTTACCATTATTTTTTGACCTATTTCTGATCTCACCAGGTTTCAAATCCTTCAAAGCATTCAGGATTTTTTTCAAATTTTCCTCCTCCCTAGGCTTCATATTAGAGGCCTTATCTAATTCTTTCTTTCCACACCTAGGAGGTTTAGGGTCCTCTCTCCTATCTAGTTTTCCTGATACCCTCCTATTACTTTTAGTATTCACATCCAATCTTTGGGCTTCCCTAATGGTTCTTGGGCTTTTATCTCCGAGTAACACAATTTTGAATCATAAGCATTGAGATATGTTGCCAAGAAACCTTCTCATCTAATCTCATAACTTGGAATATTTTATGCATTTCCTTTTGAAATATGACATTGAATTCAAGGACCTCCTCATTTGGATTTTTCTTAATACTGTTGAATTCACTCAGAATAAAACCTTCATTTATTTTATCACCATATTGGTCCTTAAAACAAATTATAAAATCATCCCAAGAGCTAATATAATCATATGGGTGTCCTCTAAACTGGTCTTTGGCATCTTCAATTAATGATTGAACAAGTAATTTTATAATGACATCTTCATGTTCAATTTCATAATCATCTATTATATCTATGAAATTTTTTAAATGCTGCTCACATGTAACAACATTATTGCCAATGAACTTTGGCAACTTTTCTCTAATTTTTTTAGGAATTATATTAGGATAACCAGGGATATTATTAAAAAGAAGTTGCATGTACCTTTCCATGTGAATTGTTCTTTTTTGCAATGATGCATCATCTTGAGAAGTAGATGCCTTATTTGATGTATCAGCAACATTTGTAACCACCACTAGTTTGATAGTAGCATTCTGATTGTCATGGTCTCCAGAGTTAGCACCAATCAAAATATTTGAAAGTCCTGAGGGCTGTTTGAGAAAGCTAATCTTCTTCTTCATTTCTAAAGTAGTAGCTTCAAGTTCTTCCTTCTCAAGTTCCTTGGCCACTATTTCATTCTATCTTCTGGTATTTTCAAGGTCAACCTCTAACCTTGAAACTTGATCTAAAGAATCCTTATCATTTATAGGTTCATTGATTATTATCCCAACTTCTTTTGTTTGCCTCCATCTCTGGGCTCTCTTTCCTGATATATTTTTTGAACAATAGGCTATTCCTTTATTCCTTCATGGGCTGGGACAAAATTTATTGCCTCCATGTTTGATATTTTCTTCTTCAATTGTTCTTCTCTTATCATAGCTTTACTTATTCGGTCCTCCCTTTCCTTCTCCTTTTGTTGTCTAATAGAAACTAGTTCTTGGGATCTTCTTTCCAACTTGTGAACTTCTTCAAAGATCTCTTTAGATTCTAGGAGAGTTGTTTCAGAATCTAAATCTTCATTATGAACTCTATCTTTCTTTTCTTCTATGATATGAAGGCCTTGGGGTACTGAAGTACCAAGGGAAAATGGAGGATAGAAATCTTGTCCACTCCTACTTTTGCTTCTTGCCCTTCTATTATTTTTAAAATTTTTACTTAGGTTCAATCCTTTATCATATTGCGATCTTCTTTCCCCTCCTTCTGAAGGAGAATCATAATCCTTGTACTGACCTAGTCCCAAATCCACAACCTCTTCATATTTTGATGTATTACCATCTTGACTGGGGTGGGTTTGATTATTTTTATTTTTATTTTTTTGTTTCCATGCCTAAGGCTTGTTTTCAACATTCCTATTAGCTCTTGGCTGACGATCCCTATAAGTACTTGGGAGCCCACTCTCAAACCTATCATCAGGATGATCTCTCATCATAGCTCTGGTAATTCTTTGAGTCATATTTTGAAATTTTAATTTTCTTAGCACTGCTGCAGAGATTTCTCAGAGTCACCACTCACACTCAATGTGAAGATGCAAAACCTTTAGATTTTGACTCTTTCAATGGTAACCACTAGATAGGATAAATAAGCTAGCCAAGATTCTAGCTCAACTTGTACCCATGTTATTTTAGCACAAATTTATAACACCAGAAAACTTCAAACTAGATTTATCATGACTATATAATCTCTATTCCCTAGTGGAGTCGCCATTTTGTTGGCTCTTGGTTTAGAAAGATTTTAACTACCTTTATTAATGTAGAGATGCACCTATGGGGTAGCTTACTTCTCACAATCAACACATTCATACAAGAACAAGGACCAATGAAAAAAGCACTAAGGCTTTCTAAACTTTGAACTCTGCAGAATTTAGGCGGGTGCACCTAGGATTATGATCACTCAATCTCAACCTTTTCACTAATCCTCACAAAGTAGATATTCCCATAAAAATTCTTATTATCTATGACATAAAGAGATAGGATGTCAAGTTAAACACACTATCAATTTATTCATAAATAAAGTAGGGGCTTTAGCTATTTAGTCCACAATTATTAATTTAAGGATTTAGAATTTGTTTTGTTTGTCTTAGGGTAGATGCTAGACAAGAAAGAAAATCTATTAGACAAAGTGTCTGTGATTAGTCCCTGATCCATTGGGCATATTCAAAAATAATTCCTCACTTTATTGTTGATTCTATCATTCACTCACTAAATGAAAATCAAGCGAGAACCTCACTACTTACCTATATCCTCCATAATGCTCTGCAATTCCATCAAGTTACATTAAGAATTTACTTAACCTTTCAGGTTAATAGAAAAATATATCAAAACATACAACACTTATGTCTGTAGCTATTAATCTTGAGGTTATCAACTCACAAGATAATAGGAAATTACAAATCAATAAAAAGGAGACAAGGTTCAAAGAAATTTTTATAATCCTTATACAAGTTTGCCACAAACTGATACAAGAGTGAATAACTAAACCTAAAATATACCAGAAAAGATAAGAACAATATGGATTCATTAAGATTTTTGTACAATAGAGAGGTTACAGACCTCTTCTCTCAGTCTTGAATGCAAGCCTATAGAACTAAGTCTATCTTTGGTCTCTTACAAGTGATTCTCTCTTTCAACCCTAGAAATAACTCTTGGAACCAATTCTAAAGAGATTCTACAGAGAATTAGGAACCACCCTAAATGAACTTGAGAATCCTTTTAGAAGAACAAGGATTGCTACAAGCTTAGGGTCATTTAGGGCACAATCAGACATTTCTAACCACTGCAACATGAAGTGAAGAAACCATTTATTACAGAAGTGACAAGGAAACAATCCTAATTTTATTAAGAGATATCAGAAATAAATCTAATATTTTTACATTCTAGAAACCCTAGCAGTCAAACTACAAATTAGGGCACGATCTTATCATCCTTGCAGAAAGCATTCATTACCAAAAATATTTTAGCTACTTCTTTGTACTAGAAAGGGATTCTTTGGCAACTTGGTCCAAATCATAATTGCTGCATCCAAAAGAAAACCCTCTACAAGATATCAAACCTATGGCAGCAAACAAGATTTGATTCTTGTCGAGTCCTTAGTCCCACTGAAAAACTCCACATCACCACCACCTCAACCAATGAAAACTGGACACAACAAATCCATTTGAAAACTCAGACCCACCATGACAATGACCTTTACCTCTTGGAAAATTGGACAACCATCGCATAAGCACAATGAATAACCTTCGAGCATCTTCCCTTTGCAGATACGTGACAACCGTTAGATATTGTCACACTTTACTCTTTAACCACGATAGACCCACTTAACCCTAAGTCATCCAGAGACTGCACAATTGAAGTGAATGATAACCACCCACTAGGTCACTAAATGCTAAGCCACTAACCACCAAAATCAAGAGATTACATGACCACATAGTCACTAGATCATGGAATGATTAAAAAATAACTGCCATAAATAGTAGAACATGTGACCAAAGCAGTCACCCTATCACTGAACAAAACATAACAGCCGGCTAAGGAAAAAGAGCATGTGCATAAAGGGAACTTGAGTTGCTGGAGAAAGGTTATAGAGAAATAGAATAGGCCAAGGGTTTTGGAGTTTAGACAAAATTTTATAAACCCTAAAACATGGAATCAGTCCTATTTACAGACATTAATACAACCATATCTCACTATTTTTTGCAAATGAACACATGTGCTCATGAATGAAGTCTGGGGACATCATGAACTATTATAGGCTAAGGGCACAAGAAATGAAACCTTATACATCTTCTTTGTAGATCAAAAATGTGTTGCAGCTAGGGAATAACAAAAAATTTTAGGGTTTATGCATAGGATAGACCATTTCCTTTGGATTTTACATTTTGCAGGAAAATGGGCTAATAGGTACTCTACATCCAAGGCACTATCCTATCTACCTTCCTACTCATTCTAGTAACCCTATGCCTCACAACCTCTATAAGACATCCACTCAAACAATAAAAACTCATCCAGAATCCTCCACCAGGTTTCTATCGATCTCACATCTCCATATGCCAATGGTGGTCTATACCAACACATGAATGACTCATATCATTATTGTCTACCATCTCCTTACAATGGTCATACCACTATGATGTGATCCCAAGCCTAGAAAAGAAGTAGTATAACCCTTGATACCACCATCTACTAGGTGTGGTATGCACACATATGTAAATCATAGTATAACTACACCATGATCATATACCCCCAATAGTACTCTATCCCCTCCTACTCTAACATCCATCTCAACACACTCACCCATCTAATCAAAAAACCATTCCCTAAATGGTAAGGCATCAACCTCCCTCCTATTAATTCGGCTAAATATAATGCTATCAAGGGAAATTATGCCTCCATCTCCCCTCACCCTGACATCTACTGATGATCAATCAAAAAATGGTTTACCTTCCACCTGAAGCTCTCCTCCAAAAACTACTCCACACTCTCCAGTCAATACTCGGGCATCTCTCCCATGATCAGTACTCATAGAATCCTCCATTCTTCTAGTAGTATCATGGTCGCCACTCGAGTCGATAAGTGGAAACTCGATGTGTCTGAACTCCAGCTCTCAATCAACATAGTCATGAGCACATTATGCACTCTCAGGTGCAACCAATTGTGCATGTGTTGCAGGCCACATAGTGTCACTTGTCCTCACTCCACCTCGGTCAAGTCTACTCACAATTCCATCATGTTTGGCCATCACTCCTTCAATCTAAGCCAACAATATGGCTCTAGCATCTAGTTGCACCCAACAAATATTTTATTAGTTCTAATCAGTACCCCAATCCTCATCCCAGTCCTATCCCTCCTGAAGGATAGAAATCCCTATCCCAATGCTCCCCCTCAACAAACCAAAATCCACATTTTGGTCCTACTCTTGCCTAAATTCCTCCCTATTCTTCTATTTTCCAGATAACATTTCCTATCCCCTTCCCCTCATTCATCATCTCTACTCTAACCTGTTCTTCCTTTGGGCTAGTGGGGTGGCCCCTGACTGGGCTTCCCTACTCATCTATAGATAGGCGGCTTTGTGACACCTATGGATGGGCTGAGTCACCCATGGATGGGTGGTTCCATGTCATCCATAGCTAGGCCAAGGTGTCCACAGGCGGATCTATGTCAACTAATAGTGAACGCCTCTGGCATCTCTACCATGCCCTTCCCCTATAGTCTACTTCTTTGACCCTCATCCAATAACCTATAAAACTATGCAATAATTAATAAAAAATTGAAAACCAATGTGGTTTTTTTTTTAACTCACCAGATCCCCCTTGTCCATTGCCTACTGGTAGCCTCACACCGTTTCACCCAACTACTATTTGTCTCATCGCCCTACCATTTTCTACTCCTCTCCTCTCTCATTCTCTCTTTCCTTGTGGTAAAAATGAATCATTTTACCCCACTTTTTCCCTTTTATAAGAGCCCCCCCTTTTAAAAAAAGGGTTCTTTTTCCTTTCTTTTAACCCCTTTTTTTTCAAAAGTCATGCAAAGTCTTTTCCCCTCCCCTTTTCACAAAAAATTGGCCAACTTTTTTTATTTTGGCCTATTTTCCAAAGGGGTCACATTCTCTTACTGACTTTTCCTTTGTGCACCCCTTAAGTCCCATTTATTTTTTCCTCTAGGGCATCTATGTTTTCTTTTCTTTGACACGATGTCATTTTTCACACCGCATCAAAAGTGGAAAAAATGTAGACACCAAAATTTTTTCACTTAACATTTATTAAATTAAATTTAATTAATGACCCCAAATAACATTACAGTTAATTTTTAATTAATTATATTTGTTATATTCATCTATCTATTTAATTAAATAAATTCACCACCTATAGTGTTGGTGTTTGAAAATACTTATGCCAACTAGGGCTGCCAATATGCCTTGAGATTGATGTTAGGAATGGTTAGCTCCAAGTATGAGAGCTCTGCAAGACAACTGGACCAACTATAGGGACAAGATTTCCCTCTTCACTTCTCACTCTACAAAACCAAGGTGGGTGTACCTAATCCAGTAACTTATGGCATTCTAGGACTTTAAACTAGATTGAACAAAGCAGATGATAACAAGAGACTACTAAATGTTAACCAAGCATTCATTAAATCTCTATTGCTATGAAGGGTATTACTACTATCAACCAAATAATAAATAAGACTTGAAATGGTGTTGATATATGAAGATGGAAAGAAGTAAACAAGAGCCAATCAAGCATTTAACTCAACTGAATATACTAATCCTTGATTAGTGCCATTATCCATTGGGCAGATCTCAAATACAGACATTGAAACATGAACCAACTACTGTCAAAGACTCATAGCCATAAACATAAACATTCCAGCCCATCCACTACTTATAGTATCCTTCTGTAGACAAATCAAAATGAATCTATGCCCTATCTAAAGTATATTTCACTTGATCCTATATCAAGAACTAAAGAATAGAACATATACAAAGGTAACCCTATGTAATGGATCAAAAAATCCAGAATTCACAAGATTGACACCAAGGAGAGACTTGAAAGCTTGAAATAATTATATTAAGTATGATGAGTCATGTACATGTTCAAAGCAGAAAAGAGATAAAGCCACTTTATTAACCTGCAAAAGACTACAAGGAAATTCTATTCAATCTCATACAATATGATACAGCCTACTACCACTCCCTGGAACCAACCGAAATCAGAACCACTGGAACCAATTTAGATCTAAACCCTTCTAAATGATCAAGAAAATCCTTTTATAGGAACAAGGATTGCAACATGCAAAGGATCATTTTGGGAAAAATTAGGGTTTCAACCACCCTACCAACTAGGAACAGTCATAATTTATTACAGGGGATGAAAACCAGTCGACAATGCTTGAGAAAGATTTGCACTTATGATAGATCTCTGAGAAAGTACTACAAATCATAGAATTCTATGTCAATTAGTCCTTTTAACTACCTACAACATGCCTTGAGTAAGAAAACCCATTCCTACACGGCATGAAAACACCTCTGCAATTAATCATCAAGCCTTTGGACCACTCTACAACAATCGACACCACCAAACTAATCAAATCTGACTGCTAAAACATTCAATTCTAGTCCTTTCTGTTGCTGAGAAACCCTCAAAAATTTGAATTCAAACTGCAATGGTTACTTCATGGTGCCAGCAACAAATCAATGATCATAATTCAATTTGAGATCATCTTTAAGTCGTGTCTATTCTATCCTTTTATTTCACGAGCTTTATGTCTTAACTCAACTACTACCCTCAGGTTTACTTCTAGAGAACATGCAACAAAGCATTTTCCTATTCATGAAATGAAATTCTAACCCACCATTTAACTATGCAAACTAGCAATCAAAGGGAAAGAACTAACCTTGGTCTTTATTTAGAAAACTGGCGACTGAAGGGTTTCGCCAGTTTTTAGAACACTTTATACCTCTGCCAGTTAATTTAGCGACTATGCGAACACTTGTTCACCAAATTGCCAAAACATTTAGAGCACTACCATTTTCCTTGTGAATGAGCAAAGCCTTTGAACTTTTATCGGGCTGCTAAATATTTTTTTAGAATCTCTAAGCTTTTGACCCTTGCCTGGGCCCGCTTTATGCCACTTGTCACTTTATTATTTTCTATTGGTGCCCAGTCATTTCTAACACAGGACCCACCTGCTTAAGCCTTCTAATCAAACAGCTGGCATAAGATCGCATAGCCTCAAAAGATTCTATGCGAAGATATGCCAACTATCAAATCTTCCATCTCGACATCCCTTTAGAATCTCTCAAGCCCACTAACATGTCCATATACCTTTCCAGCTTAGCCAATAAAAATATCACAAGTCATCACCACCTATCAGAGGACCCACCCTCATCAGTCATATGAGAAAAGAAAAATCAATAGCTGGCACAAGATCTTATAGCTCTGACAAAACCTATGAGAACTTACACCAACCATAGATCCTCTATAGATGTCAGATCCCACTGACAGATATGCCAGCAACTAGGTCCCACTGACACGTCCAAGTAAGATTTGAAATCAATGGATGGCACATGATCTCATGGGGTAGGAATATTCCTTAAGATCATGCGTCGATCGTAGATTGAAAAGCCTTCACTACAGGCCCCACTGATAGGATCCCACTTAGCACTTTGCTGACCAATAAGAAATTTCCAACTGACTCAAGTCTGACATAGGTCCCACTTGATATCCATCTGCGTAGTCATTTGACAACATCCACATGTATACTGACACAACCAATGAGCAAGGTCCATGGTGGTGTGACATGGCAATGTACCCACATTGACCCTTCTTCAGGGAATGCATCAGATGATCATCATTAAAGAATTATGTTAAAACCCATGCATCTTCCCTCAGCGATATAGTGACGATCATTGATTTTGTTCACTCGTTAGCAAGTCAATAGGGAAGGAAGACAGGGCCCACCAGGATAGATGGTACACAGTCATGAATTCGCATGTCAGAGACCTCTGACACCAAATAGTCTTGTGAACAAGCAATAGCCACAAGTTTAAAGGCCTAGAGACTTAGGAAAAATTAATAGCACATGGGCTTAGGACTTAGGAAATATTAAAGGGACCCCGCCCGACATGGAAAAACCTAACCGTGAAGATGGTAAAGTGGTGATTTTTAATTAGTACATGCAGTAAAAAGGTTTTAAGTCACTAGAAAAAGTAACACCAAAATAGAATAGGGCCAGAGCACTTAGGTCAAATTTTGAATTTTAAGCATCCAACGGCTAGTTTTTTGAAAATTTGACAAGGGTTTTAGCCAGAGACCAGAAAAGAGATTGTAGAGGCCAGGGGAAGAACACTGAGGGAATGAAAATTTTAACAAGTGCTAACAGTGGCTCTAGTTGGGGATGCATGCCTCTTGTAGGCATGGCAAGGATTCAAATCTTTGGGAAAAGCAGGCCACCTACTGGAAAAGGGCACAGAGACCTCAAAAAAAATAGGGAACACACCAAGGAAAATAGGAAGGGAAACCCACAACAGGAAAGGAAAAAACTATATAGAGTGTACATTTTTACAAAAAACCTATAGCATCCAACTTGACTTAGTCTTTGCCTCTGTCAAAAATTTGGTTTTCATTTCTTCCTTCATGAGGCACACTAGATATTTTATTTTCAATTGTTTCACCAGGCGTGTCAATACTTTCAAGTAGTTCATTTGGCAAAACAAAATATTTATCTTCATTTTCATAGTGCATGTGGAAACCTAAAGCATTTTCATCATCTTGTCACTATGAAAGTAAGACTCAGCATGCTCATGAATACTATCATCAAACTAAAATTGACCCCCTTATCTACTAATTCATGTATGCCATCAATTTGAAATGCAAAAGTCACATACTCTATCTGATAAAAATCATCATTCATACCTTGACTCTGCATATCCTCAAATGTAGCTGGTTGGAGTTCAAATGAATAATCAGATTTGTACTCACATATGTCATCACCAATAAATTTTGAAACAACTCCACAACCCTCCAATACACAAAATGCAACATCATCATTTAAAACTTTGTCACACATGGAAGAAGAACATCCTAGTTCCTCACAGTAGTATGACAATATGTCATCATTCACATCTAGTTCAACTACATTTGAAATCTCCACATGTTCTTCAAACAATGGATTGATAACTCCATGTAATACTCCTTGTTGAACATTATGGCAAAAAATGGGCTAATCCTCATCATAGTCCTCATCATATAAAGTATTAGTAAACACTTTAAAATCACTACCCATCTCATGATCATGGAGACTCTCATTGATGTCACATTTAATCACCATTTCCTTATCTTCATACTTTGAGGACAAATCACTCTCAAAGTCATCATATTCAAACTAATTTGTATTATGCAAAAACTAAGATGCATTTTCATTTTTAGATTTAGAAAGGGAAAACATACCTTCACTGATAAAGGAGTGTTCACTTCCATCATTACTTTCTTCCTCCCATGTTGCATCTGACTCATATGAAGACACCTCAACATCACTGCCCTCCTCATCCTCACCTGAATAATTGGTCCCAGCACATTCAGACATTTCTGAACAAGTTGAAGATCCTGTATACAATGATTCTGACTCCTGCTCACTACTACAATCTAAATACTCCTCTGAAAAAAAATCATCATGAGAAATATCCTCAGCATTAGGTATGGATTGCTCTAAAATACAACTTGTATTCCCTTTTTTCCAATGATCCTTTTGCAACTTATTCCATTCATCATCATTAGAAAACTCCTCTAAGAACAACTATTTGAACTGAGTCAGTGAAGAGATGCATTTTGGGGGTAATCTTAAATACCAATCAAATGCAACCCCTTTGAGGGATCTCCCAAAAAACATCATACTAACATCTTCCTTAAAAATCTGATATTTTACAATAAATCTGAAGAATGCTCGGACATGCTCTACTGTTGAATTAGACCAACAAACAAAAATTGGAATCAGATCCATAAGCTCACTAGGAAAAGAATGAGGGGACATTGGAAGAACATAACTTAAAGCTCTATCCAACTTGAGAAAACATAGCTGCCTAGACTGGCTTTCTCCCTGATTATCCATCTAATTTGAAACAAGATGAGAACCACTCATCTTATCTTAGTTTTCCCTTTACACTAGCACTGAATACCTGCTAGGAAAACATTGTTATCATTGAGAATGAAAAATACCTAGAAGTATTATAGTTGAAACCTTGTTGATCGGGAGCAGGGCAGATCTAGAGCTCAGCTTGTAGCTCCATCAGGATCTTTGCTATGTAGAGTCACCACCTCTTTGGAGAGGAAAATAATGCAATATTTTGTATCTTCTTCCAATCAACCAAACATCACCAAGCCTCACTGTTTATCAGGAACTGCACTGATCAAATAGAGAACTCAGAGTCCCCACTCACAACTTGGTGAGATGATTTGAAACTTATTAATACTAACTCTTATACACTTCAATGCAAGCCACTAGATAACAAATAGGTAGGCTAGGAGTCCAGCTCAACTTGGAACCTACATTATTTATTCTTGATTATAATCTCTATTCCCCAGCAGAGTCACCATCTTGTTGGTGTTTGAAAATGCTTATGCCAACTAGGGCTGCCAATATGCCTTGAGACTAATGTTAGGAATGGTTAGCTCCAAGTATGAGAGCTCTGCAAGACAACTCGACCAACTATAGGGACAAGACTACCCTCTTCACTTTTGGCTCTCCAAAACCAAGGCAGGTGTACCTAATCTAGTAACTTATGGCATTCTAGGACTTTAAACTGGATTGAACAAAGCATATGATAACAAGAGACTACTAAATGTTAACCAAGCATTCATTGAATCTCTATTTCTATGAAGGGTATTGTGTGTTATAAATGTGTCACACTTCTATGAATCATTACATGCAAGGAAACTCAAGAATGAGCCCTCACAAACTGATCCATAGCTCCCTAGGCATGGAGTGCAAGGGCTTTTAAGAATGCTCTCAGCTAGAGCTATTTAGCCTATAACCTTGCTAGTAAACCATGCAATGGGAGATTCAATGAAGACAAGGGAAAAAATGCCAATATCCTCAAGAATCAAGAATGAAAATGAAATGCAATGTTATGCTAGAAATGGAAATGTAAGCTAAGCTATGAAAGGAAATATGCAAGTGTTACAACCCAAGCTAATTAATCTATGTGAGCTAATCTAGAGCATAGAAATGAAGCTAATCTAAGAAAGCATAAATATGAAGCTAAGCTAAGAATGAAAGAATGATATGTAGATGCTAAGAATGCTCCAAATCTTCAAAAGCTCCAAAGTGACCTAGAAATCCTGCAGCATAAAGTTAGCATAAAAAGTTGGGGATCTAGAAATGAAGGAGAGAGCTCTCCTTTTATAAGAAATGAGAAGGAATGGACCATGGAGATTAAGAGGCAAAAGATTTAATCAATGGTGGAGCCTAAAAGAGGAGCAATACATGTGCACAAATATCCTCCAATGAGAAAATAAGAGTTGACTTTTGTGTCCATATGAGACAAAAAGTGCTTTTCTCTTTTTATAAAATAAGAATAATGCTTTATTTGTGCAACTTGCGATAAGAGGAAAAGTGGGGGCTTTTATTTATTTAAAAGGGGAGGAAATATTTCTTTTAAATAAATAAAGACTTAGGATAAAATGGTTAGCCCATAGAAAATAATCAAATAAATGATAGAGCTAGGATTTGATCAAGAACAAGTAATTGATGATTTAGCAAAAGGGGCTAATAGTCTAGGTGACCATTTTTAGGTGTATACAGGTATTACTACTATCAACCAAATAATAAATAAGAATTGAAATGGTGTTCATATATGAAGATGGAAAGAAGTAAACAAGAGCCAATCAAGCATTGAACTCAACTGAATATACTAATCCCTGATCAGTGCCATTATCCATTGGGCAGATCTCAAATACAGACATTGAAACATGAACCAACTACTGTCAAAGACTCATAGCCATAAACATAAACATTCCATCCCATCCACTACTTATAGTATCCTTCTGTAGACAAATCAAAATGAATCTATGCCCTATCTAAAGTATATTTCACTTGAGCCTAGATCAAGAACTAAAGAATAGAATATATACAAAGGTAACCCAATGCAATGGATTAGAAAATCCAGAATTCACAAGATTGACACCAAGAAGAGACTTGAAAGCTTGAAATAATTATATTAAGTATGATGAGTCATGTACATGTTCAAAGTAGAAAAGAGATAAAACCACTTCAATAACCTGCAAAAGACTACAAGGAAATTCTATTCAATGTCATACAATATGATACAGCTTGCTACCACTCCCTGGAACCAACTGAAATCAGAACCACTGAAACCAATTTAGATCCAAACCCTTCTAAATGATCAAGAAAATCCTTTTATTGGAACAAGGACTGCAACATACAAAGGATCATTTAGGGAAAAATTAGGGTTTCAACCACCCTACCAACTAGGAACAGTCACAATTTATTATAGGTGATGAAAACCAGTCGGCCATGCCTGAGAAAGATTTGCACTTATGATAGATCTCTAAGAAAGTACTACAAATCATGGAATTCTATGTCAATCAGTCCTTTTAGCAGCCTACAACATGCCTTGAGTAAGAAAAACCATTCCTCCATGGCATGAAAACACCTCTGTAGTCAATCATCAAGTCTCTGGACCACTTTGTAACAATCAGCACCACCAAACTAATCAAATCTGGCCTCTAAAACATTCAATTCTAGTCCTTTCTATTGTTGAGAAACCCTCAAAAATTTGAATTCAAATTGCAATGGTTACTTCATGGTGCTAGCAGCAAATCAATGATCATAATTCAATTTGAGATCAACTTTAAGTCATGACATGTCCATATACCTGTCCAGCTCAGCTAATAAAAATGTCGCAAGTCATCACCACCTGTCAGAGGACCCACCCTCATCAGTCATATGAGAAAAGAAAAATCAATGGCTGGCATAAGATCTCATAGCTTTGAAAAAACCTATGAGAACTTATGCCAACCATAGATCCTCTGCAGATGCCAGATCCCACTGATAGATACACCAGTAACTAGGTCCCACTGACACGTCCTAGTAAGATTCAAAATCAATGGATGGTGCATGATCTCATGGGGTAGGAATATTCCTTAAGATCATGCGCTAACCATAGATTGAAAAGCCTTCACTATAGGCCCCACTAACAGGATCCCACTCAGCACTTCGCTGACCAATAAGAAAATGCCAACCGACTCAAGTCTGACATAGGTCCGACTTGATATCCATCTGTGTAGTCATCTGACAACATCCACATGTATACTAACACAACCAATGAGAAAGGTCCATGGTGGTGTGACATGGAAATGGACCCACATTGACCCTTCTTCAGGGAATGCATCAGATGGCCATCATTAAAGTGTTATGTTAAAACCCGCTCATCTTCCCTCAGCAGTATAGCGACGATCGTTGATTCTGCTCACTCATTAGCAAGTCAATAGGGAAGGAAGATAGGGCTTGTCGAGGCAGATGGTAGATGGTCATGAATTCACATGTCAGAGACCTTTGACATGAAATAGTCTTGCAAACAAGTGACAGCCACAAGTTTAAAGGTTTGGAGACTTAGGAAAAATTAACGGTGCAAGGGCTTAGTACTTAGGAAATACTAAAGGGACCCTGCCCGACATTGAAAAACCTAACCATGAAGATGGTAAAGTGGTGATTTTTAATTAGCACATGTGGTAAAAAGGTTTTAAGTTTCTAGAAAAAGAAATGCCAAAATAGAATAGGGCCTGGGCACTTAGGTCAAATTTTGAATTTTAAGCATGCAATGGCTAGTTTTTTGAAAATTTGACAAGGGTTTTAGCCAGAGACCAGAAAAGAGACTACAGAGGCCAGGGGAAGAACAGTGAGGGCATGAAAATTTTAACAGGTGCTAACATGTAGTATTTAAACTAAATTTAAATACTACCCCTTCTAATGTATTACATTTAATTTATTACATGATTCCCCATATTCCTCTTTTAAATAATTTATTTATTTATTCCTCAACATGCTTTATTTCTACTAAATCATGATTAAATTAAGTTAAATTAAATTTAATCTTAAACCTAACCTAGATGCTATCCTATACACATCACTTTCTATTTAATAAGCCTATTTATTAATTAACTAAGGCTAATTAAACTAATTTTCATCTTCCTACACAAATTAGTCCTAATTATTTTCTCACACATGTGTGAGCAAATAATTTAAAATTCACCTTTCCAAAAATTGCTAAAAATTGTGTGAACAAGGCTTTTTATAATTTTTTATGACACCTCTTACACCTTCCAAAAGTCTGAAAATTGAATTTCTCTTACACATCTCTTACACATGCTTACACATGTGTACTTGGAGTACTCATTGACCCTTCACAACCCAAGTTGCTGACACGTGTGTGAGAAATTCTTGGACTTTGCATGGATTATGTGTTTCCTTGGTAGTACCTATGTGGATGCCACACAGATTCCACATCACCCCAACTCTCCAAAACCCTATAAATAAGACTCTTGCCTCAAGCAAATCATCCATAATTTGTATGTTAGAGTCAATATGATAGTTTATGCTTCAATTTTTCTTTGTTTTCTCTACAGTTTTTGCTAACCATTTGGTATTTGTTAGAATTCATTATAGATCTAGTATTTTTTTTCATTAATAGTTGCATGCCATATGATCTTGAGGGTTTCTTCCACAGCTCTTCCTTGAGCCTCTTTGGCTTCTTTGCATTGAATGCTTGAGACTAGTTCTTCATAACTAGTTCTTGAGTTATTCAATCTCATTTTCATCTAGTTACATTTAATATTTTTCATTCATCATTTGATAATAGTGATATTTATAATTGTGTTAGAAGAGCACACCCACAACCTCTCTAAGAGCTTAAATCAAGAAAGTCTTGGGTGCAATTTCTTCATGCTCATCCAAGGTTATGGTGGAAGATTTTGGTTTTGTAAGTTTATGAACATGTTAGATTAGAAATGAATATGCTTTTTATATCTAATGTTTGAATGTTTGAGCTTTCTCCCAAAATATAGGTTTTCATCATATATACATGGGTGAGGAGGAAAAATGTCAGATCTTGCTTTAATCTTTTCTAGATTTATGGGATTCTCTTGTTGTGGCCATTGGAATACTTTTTCTATTTTGAAGATTGAAGATGGGATTGGTTATTTTCTTTCTAAGGAGATGAAGAGGAAGACATCCATTATAGTGCCAAGGAGGCCCTAGTTGTTCATGGAAGACCTAAAGAAAAAGAAAGAATAAAGAGAAGTGTAGTGAATCCAAATCTAGGGGGAGACCCAAATCTCCTAGAAAGTCCAAAGTTATTTGCAAGAATTGCAACAAGCTTGGACACATCCGTAAGGAATGCAAAGAAGAAAAGAATAAAAAAAAGAAATTTGAGTTTGATTCCAAGTCTGAGAAGGGATATGGTGATGCATTTATTATAGCTTTGTACACTGATGTATGTGATGATGCATGATTAATTTACTCAAATAAATCTTTTCTTATGACCTATAATAAATATTGGTTTTTTGAATATAAAGAATTTGATAGAGGTAAGTTGTACGTGAGTAATAATTTTCATTTAAATATTTTTACTCATGGTAGAGTTAGAATTAGGTTTCTTGATGATACAATAAGGATTGATGGTGTGAGAAAACTAATATATTCAATTATGTAGGTAGTCTTTTGTAATACAGGATGCAAAAAGGTGAGAAGTTGTAAGGAGATTGATATAGTTTTCATAATTATCTTATTGTATAAGTTGGATGCATTCACTATTGAGTGTAATAGTTGTTAATGAACATCTGATATACTGAGAGGGGAGGGGTGAATCAGTATACCCTTGAAATATCTAAAAAATTTAAGTAGCTGACCACATAACATACTCCAAACTTGTAGTAAATAAAATAATAGAAAGTAAATAATGCAACTCCACATAACACCATATTTTTATTGTGGAAACCCAAGATGGTAAAAACCATGAAGAGGGTTAACTCTCAAGTATTAAGTAGCTAGTTATAGAATACAAGGGTGGCTAACTTCCAGTTGGGCTTACTTCCTGAAATACAAAAAGTAGTAGTAGCTGATAATACAAAATTGAACTATTAGGAATGCATCTACATATGCACAAAGTACAATTCTCATTAAAGTACATATATCCTTCTATACCGTTACATACAAAAGTTCGCTATAAACAACAAAATTTTGCATATATAAAACATAATATATATATTCATCATCATAAGACACTATTTTCATGTGCTGAGATTGCCTTCATTATATATCATGATTGGTTTTCCTTCCTTCCATGTCTTTATTATATATCATCACTGGTATGCCTTCCTTCCCAAGATAATTTTCTCCAAGCCTATTCATTGTGCGATCTTGAGGAAGAATCTAGGACATGTGTCAATTCTGGGAGAGGTCACAATAGTTTGGTATCAGGTTGACTTTGGGGCTTGGAATTTTTATTTTTATTTTTAATCAAAAGTGGAAGATCCACCATATTTTATTAATAATAATCTGATTCAATAACTCCCCTGTGGAAGAACCGGTAAGAAATCCTAGGATCTTAGTTATATACAAGTATATATACAATAGTATTCGATTACATATGCAGTTTGCATAAGATATTCACTTGACACTAAGCCATGATTACAAAATTATGCCATATAGCAGAGGATTGCATATATATGATATGTGTTAATTGGCCATTAATCACAAAATCACTAGTGATCCGATGATCCAAAAATTTTACATGCCGAAGTAAATCATTTATATTATAAAAAAACTTCACCAATATTTACTCTGCCATGTCCTCCGATCCCCAACCAGCATCCGGAGTCACTATAGCACGGGGTGACCAACCCAAAGGTTCTGTTCCACCACCCACCACTAGCTCTGAAGAATGTGGTTGTGAAGGTGCATCCATAGGAACTGAGGAAGGAAACTAACCAAAGGTGTACTCTGAGGTTTGAAAATAGGTGGCATCATGGTTAGTAGCATGTACACTATGTTTACCCATCAAAACATCACTGTCCGAACCCAGGGGATGAGCATTGAGATTCGGTCTACCCTCCAACCTCCCTATTGAATGGCCACAAAGAATAGGGCGTGGATGCAATAGTATTTTTGGCCATGATGGGGAGGAGTTTGGGAATTTGAGTAGATCAAGTAATGCATTGACCTTGTTTTTGATGGAGTTCACCATATGAAACCCTAGATGCCAGTTGAGGGAGTGGAGAGTATTCTCTACGAATCTTGCATCCTATTTCTCCAGTGAGCATTTTATGCTCACATAGACCAGCATAAAGTCATGATTTGTAAGCAGATCATGGTGTGAGAATAGTCCACCAACTAATGCTTGTCTATCCCATAGATCATATTTCTAAATTGCCGTCATCAGTTCATTGTTCTGCAAGTAAATAGGGTTAATGACTTTGTCTGCCAACGAAATGAGAATGGGCACTAATTGAATGAGGTCGATAGCATTAGACAAGAAGATTGCTATAAGCTACATAGGGAAAAAGAATTGACGGACATACAGCACCAAGATTTCTTCCCCAATTACTATACGAATAGCAGCTCAAATTCTCGATTAGTGGCAGATGAACATAACATCAAACGTGCTCTCCTCAATGTTTGCTGGCAAGACATCTTCACTCATCAAAGCTTTGGGGCTTGAAAATTATTTTTGTGTCTCCCACTAAGTTTTTTTTAAATTTATGAGACACACCAAGTAGAAGGGTCGGTGGGAATGTCATTTTAAATTAAGGTTGTTTATTTATTTATTTATTTTATTGGATAAAATTAAGGTTGTTTATGAATTGCTTTGGGAGTACCATCTAGGGGAATTATTTTCTGACACTACTTTAGAACATGATAATGGTAGAAATGGTGGTAACTTGCACTATATAGGTGGGAGGAAATCAAACACTCTTTTGTTTTTTTAATGAATGTTTGTATTATTTATTATAAAAAAATGTTAAATCAACAATCATATTATTTCCATAATTTTAAGGATTTTTTTAGCTATTATTTTTCATGGAATTAGAGCTCTTCAAGATTTTATGTTAGTTCATAGCTTCAAGAAATATCAAAGAAAAAAATAATGACCATTCATGACTAGACTAAACAATTTGAAGGCAATAATCACATTAGTTTATGACATAAGGTGTTGTGACTCAAGTTTTGACTTTTTGTATCTTTTGGCTTCATGAAGCCATTGGTATGGTAAGATTGTAATATCTATGGGACATAGCTAAGCTCTAGACAAAATGTACTATTTGTTAGGAATAAAAGTCCATAATACAATTAATAGGGGGGTGAATTAGTTGTATAACAGATTATTAATCTTTAAACTTTAAACATCACAATATCAGATCCAATGAACATAATGAATGCCAACACAATAATAGAATATTTTAGTCTCGGGGAAACCCTGTTAAAGGTAAAAACCCCGGTGGGAATTAGCACCCACAAATAATGTACTGAGTGTATAGTTATCCTTGTTAGAAGATATAGCCCTATTAGGAGCTTGTTGAATCATTATAGTACACAGTCCTTGTTAGAGGAAAAACCCTATTAGGAGTAAAAAATAGAAGGGAGGGCTCACTTCCCAAAGAAGGTTAAGTCCACCTTCAGAACTCACTGTTTGCAACAAAAGTGTATATAAAGAAATACATAATCTTTTGAACTATTCTACAACAATTGTGTTTTCTTGATCAGTTCCAATGAAGTTCACCAATAAACCTTTGCTCTATATAAAGTAGACACAAGCACACAACTTTTACAACCTCTCTATATCATCCTCTTCTCATACATGTATTTTCCCAAAGAAAAGACCTTTCATTTATAACTTTTTACAATTCCTATAAATAGGTCAGCCCATAAGGCTTTCCTAATTACAACAATTACATAAACCCTTGCTAAGATACACACGGTATCCAGGACAAGTCTACAATGATTACATTACAATAATTAGGGACCGACATCCTTAATTCAAGTTTACCATCAATTATACATGCTACATCTCTGTAGTTAGCTTGCAAATAGATCACCTTCCAGAGTGCACATCATAACTGACGTCATTCTACAATCTATACCTTGTGCATTTCATAGAACATTCCTCAATACTCTATCTTTCATCTTTGAAGTTCACATGCATTGATTCCACATCACCAGAAAGTTATATACAAAACTCAGAGACTAATTCTATTATTTCTCACTTTCACAATCAGTGACCAGTCTTCACCAAAACATCTGTAACTCATTCAATATGAAACATTATATGATGCAATCTTGGATATAAGATCACAACATCCTTTTGAATTCTCATCTATCTTCACAGCATTTGAAACATCTATACAGTGTCCATACACTATGATTACCAGTTTGATTTCCTCACAGAAACATATGTTGACGTCAATGACAAAACACAAATGACAATAGTATGCGTGCCCATTTAGTAACGTAGTGATTAAACATATTAAATGTCTCAATCACCTCCCCATACATTAGCAATATCCAATAATCTCCCCATTTGGCATTGATGTCAACATATGGGAAAATCTATTATCCCAAAGTTCTATCAATCTAAAGTTCTGCAACCAAGTAATACTACATACCTTCTCCCATACAGTAGGGATTTTCTCATAGCAACACTCCCCCTTTGACAAAAATGGCAAAGGGTGCCATGAGGCTTTGGCTTCCTTCACAGATAAACTTTCTTCCATGATCACTCCCCCTAAGGAGTAGATCCCTACATCCAGTCCAGAAAATGATAAGGCTCTGAATACCTTTGGACTGATGCATCTCTGCATCATTTAATTCTAACTAGGAGGGGCTTGAACCCCCAACATACCTTTGAGATATTCAAAGGTATCTTTCGGTAGTGGCTTTGTGAAGATGTCTACAATCTACTCTTTTGTGTTGATATATTCTAGTTTGATTTCATTTTCTGGCACCTTGTCTCTCAAGAAGTGATACTTGATAAAAATGTGTTTAGTTTTGGAGTGCATCACTGGATTCCTTGACATATTCACTATACTGGTGTTATCATAATGAATAACCACAGGCTCATCAAAAGTTATTCCAATATCTGTTAGCATTTGTTTCATCCAAACAATCTGAGTGTAGTTTATAGTAGCAAAAACATACTCAGATTTAGTAGTAGATTGTGTTATACAATCTTGTTTCTTACTTAGCCAAGAAACCAACTTTTTCCCAAGGAAAAATGCACCACCACCAGTACTTTTTCTGTCATCAATATTTCCTGCCCAATCAACATTAGTATAAGCATGAAGTTCAAAGCTATCATTTCTATCATACCATAAGCTATAGTCTATGGTTCCTCTTAGATACCTTAGTATCCTTTTCATAGTAGCTAGATGTGTTTCTTTGGGTTCTGCCTAATATCTAGTCACAATTCCAACAACATTAGCAATATCTGGTCTGGTGTGGGTTAGATATTGTAGTCCTCCAACCATTGATCTATACAAAGTCTAAAAAACACACTTTGACTCATCATCAATTGTTAGCTTGTTACCAGTCACCATAGGTGTTCCTACTAGTTTACAACCTTCCATTCTAAATTTCTTAAGAAATTCTTTGAGATACTTGGTCTAAGAAATGAAAATACCATTCTTATTCTGAGTTATTTGCAATCCAAGAAATAATTTCATTTCACCTATCATGGACATCTCAAATTCACTTTCCATTTCTTTAGCAAATTTCTTACATAGATCATCATTACCTCCAAAGATAATGTCATCCACAAATACTTCTATTATCAGGATTCTATCTTTACTAGTTCTTAAATACAAATTACTGTCTGCATTACCTTTTCTAAATCCAAGCCCAAGTAGATACTTGTCTAACCTTTCATACAAAGCCCTAGGAGCTTGCTTTAGCCCATAAAGAGATTTCTTTAAATTTCACACCATGTATTTATCTTCACATAGGGGGAATCCATCTGGTTATTCTATATAGAATTCTTCTTGAAGATCTCCATTCAGAAATGCAGATTTTACATCCATATGATACACTTTGAAGTTTTTATGTGCAGCATAAGATAAGAACAATCTTATTGCCTCTATTCTAGCAACAAGACAAAATGTTTCTTCAAAGTATATGCCTTCTTGCTATGAGTATCCTTTACATACTAGTCTAGCTTTGTTCCTTACAACAGTTCCTTCTTCATCCGTTTTGTTTCTAAAAACCCATTTCGTTCATATTACATTTTTATTTTTTGGTCTAGGAACTAGTTCCCAAGTATTATTATTCTTTATCTAATCCAATTCTTCTTTCATATCATTTATCCAAGATTCATCTTTAAATGCTTCATCTGTAGTTTTTGGCTGAACTTGAGAAATCAAACAAATTTCTTCTCTAACTTTTGATCTAGTTATCACTCCTTGACTGGTATTGCCAATAATTTGATTTTTAGGATGGTTATTTTTTACATACCTTGATGTTTTAGGATTCTCAGTAGCCTTACTTGTGCTAGCATCACAAGCCTCTTTTTTCATTTTCTTTCTCAACAAGTTCTTCTCCTTCTGTAGTAGTAGTAACTTCTTTTATCTCTGCAATCTAATTACTATTATACATTCTTTCTTGTATCTAAAACTTCTCATCTATTCTTACATTGTTTCTTTCAATCATCTTCCTCAATCTCAGATTGAAACATTTGTAAGCCTTTCTTTTAATAGAGTAACCAAGGAAGATTCCTTCATCACTTCTAGCATCAAACTTCCCTATCTCATCATCTTTCTTGATATAACACTTACTACCAAATATTCTAAAATATTTTATAGTAGGAGTATGATCAAACCATAATTCATAGGGAGTCTTACTGGTACCTTCTCTAATCTGAATTTTGTTCAATGTATACACTGTTGTTCCAATAGCCTCTCTTCAATGTACATGAGATACATTTCCTTCAATCAACATTGTCCGAGCAACATCAAGTATAGTCCTATTCCTTCGCTCTTCTATCCCATTCTATTATAGAGTCCTAGGAGCAGATGTTTGTCTCTTTATCCCATGCTATTCATATTATGAATTGAATAAGTCTAAAGTAAACTCTCCACCTCCATCTGACCTTAAACACTTGATCTTTAAACTTGATTCATTCTCTACTTTTTCTTTGAACAACTTGAATTTATCAAATGCTTCTGATTTCTATCTTAAATAAGTAACCGACATCATTCTAGAAAAGTCATCAACAAAGAGTATAAAATACCTTTCACCATAGTATGACTTTGCCCTTGTAGGTCCACATAGATCTGTATGTACCAGATCCAACCTTCCTTTTGATGTATATGTTTTTCTTTTGTAACTACTTCTAGTCTGCTTTCCCATAACACATTCTTTGCATATAGTGTTAGATGGTTTCAAAATCTTTGGTAGATCTCTTACTGCATTGCCATACTTTCCTTTACAATGTTATCAAAATTAACATGAAAAAATCTCCTATGCCATAACCAACTGTCAAAGTTTTCAAGATCAAACTTCAGACTATCCTTCCTATAGAATTCCATCTCTAAGATCACCTCAAGCTATTAAGCTTTCTCTCTAAGGACCACAAGCATTGATACCAATTGTTAGGAATAATAGTCCACAATACAACTGAGAGGGGGGGTGAATTAGTTGTATAACAGATTATTAATCTTTAAACTTTAAACACCACAATATCAGATCCAATGAACACAATGAATGCCAACACAATAAAACAATATTTTGGTCTTGGGAAGACCCTGTTCAAGGTAAAAACCCTGGTGGGAATTAGCCCCCACAAATAATGTACTGAGAGTATAGTTATCCTTGTTAGAAGATATAGCCTTGTTAGGAGCTTGTTGAATCATTACAGTACATAGTCCTTGTTAGAGGATAGACCTTGTTAGGAGTCAAGAACAGAAGGTAGGGCTCACTTCCCAAGGCTCACTACCAAAAGAAGGTTAAGTCCACCTTCAGAACTCACAGTGCACAACACAAGTGTATATAAAGAAATACACAATATTTTGAACTGTTCTACAACAACTGTCTTTTCTTGATCAGTTGCAATGAAGTCCACCAATAAACCTCTTCTCTAAATATAGCAAACACAAACACATAGCTTTCACAACCTCTCTATATCATCCTCTTCTCATACATGTCTTTTCCCAAATAAAAGACCTTTCATTTATATCTTATTACAATTCCTATAATAGGTTAGCCCATAAGGCTTTCCTAATTACAAACAATTACATAAACCATTGCTAAGATACACACAATATCTAGGACAAGTCTACAATGACCACATTACAATAATTAAGGACCAACGTCCTTAATTCAAGTTCTCCATCCATCATACATGCTACATCTCTGCAGTCGGCTTCCAAATAGATCACCTTCTAGAGTGCACATCACATCTGACATCATCCTGCATTCTGTACCTTGCACAATTCATAGAACATTCCTCAATACTCTATCTTTCATCTTTGAAGTTTGCATGCACTGATTCCGCATCGCCAGAAAGTTATACAAAAACCTCGAAAACTAATTCTATTATTTCTCACTATCACAGTCAGTGACCAGTCTTCACCAAAACATCTGTAACTCATTCAATATGAAACATTATATGATGTGATCTTGGATATAAGATCACAACATCCTTCTGAATTCTCATCTGTCTTCGCAACATCTGAAACATCCATATAGTGTTCATACACTATGATTACCAGTCTGATTCCCTCATAGAAATATATATTGACATCAGTGACAAAACACAAATGACAACAATATGAGTGCCCATTCAGTAATGTAGTGACTAAACATATTAAATGTCTCAATCACCTCCCCATGCATTAGCAATATCCAACATTGTTGACTAAATTTCAAAAAAGGGAAAACACAACAGATTTTCATGAAATTTTCAACATCTGTTCTTCACGATTTGCAAATTTTTCTGGTAAAAAACCATAAAAAATTTGCAAAAAAATCATTGTATTTTTGCAAATTTGAAAAAAAAAAGTTTGAATTTTTTTTTTGTCTTTGGTGCCTTCTGCTTGGAGCTTAGCTGACACCATATCTATGAGATATCATATAAGTACATGTTGATAACTTTTGTTCTTTGTTCAATATAAAAAATTAATAAATAATATTCTACATAAGAATATTTAAAAATAAAAATAGATCAATAAATTAACAAAAAAAGTAAAATAACTAATATAAATTAAATATTAGAGGATAGGCATACATTTAATATGGAATTAAAATAAATGTGTATTTTGGTGTCAAACGAAGCTATACTATTTTATTTATGTCAGAGATTCAAGTTTGTACTTGTGATTCTGTACTAGCTTAAGGCTACACATAGAGCCTTTAATGATGGAGAGGAAACAATGATTTTAGAGTTGTGGATGCTCTCAACAAAGACAAGATGTTTTATGAGTGTATATTTGAGTTTATTCCTAGTGGAAGTGTCAAGTTAGTCAAAATAACATGCTAGGGAAATGTACTTAGGACACCCACATAAAAGGCGTACACCGACACACTTTTAACATTTAAAAATTGTTCTGACATTAACATGCACTTTTCACTCTTATCTTTTGCCTCTACTTTGACATACAAGCATATCTACATGACCACACATATCAAAGTAAATATAAAAAGAAATAAGTGCTAAAATAATTACAGTAATAATTTGAAAGTACCACATATATTGAGATTGTAATTATTAATGACACTTTTATTTTTTATGTTCCACAAATGGTTGCACAAAAATTAGGGAGAAAGAGGGATAGGGTTGTACACCCTTAATCTTAAAGTGTGCATAAAATTTTGAGTAATTAGATTGTGGCTATTTTGAAATTTAAAATTAAATTATATGATCATAAATATATCTTATTTAGATATTCAAGTTATCCTAGAAGGGTCATATCTAATAGTCTATGACAACTAGGGCATGATTAAGTATATAGGAACTAGAGGTAAGTTTGTTATCATTAGATTGTGAATATAGTTCTCATTTAAGAGATTTCAATATTTGTCCCTCTCTACGTGGTTTGTTATTCTAAGTCATTATCAACTATTGTTAAAGATTTCATGTTATATTTCCTTGTTGTGCAAGTTATTCCATTACATGTGGCATTAGAGCATGACCTTGATACAATTAAGGCAAGAAGAAATACATTTCTTATAATACTGGTAGTCATTTTGAGAAGTGTGCATCTTTCAAATTTCAATGAAAATTTTACCAAATTTGGAAGGTTTTAAGGAGATATTGAAGCCACTACAATCTATATTTTTAAAAAGTGGAGTGTAATTGAGAGATTAATAATAGAATTAGGGTTCCCAAAAAAATTATCTCAAGGCTACAAATCAACTAATTTATTTGACATTTTTACTGCATAGTGAGATCAACAACCTAGTAAGTTAATAAAAATGGTAGATTATTCAAAATAGATTTTTGTGATTTATTGAAAACATAATCCAACATGATGGGGTTTGCAACAAGAGACAAAGAAACCATTTTCACACTTATAAAATCTCTACATAAGGATGATGTAGAAATTGAGGATATTGATCCTAATGAGAAATCAATAAGGTTAAGGAATACAATTCATCATTGAAGGAGGGGATGACTTAGGGAATTTAATTGGTGAAAAAGTATATATAGAAGGAGATGAAGAAATTAAAGTCACTTATTCATGGTATTTGATTAGAAGGGAGAATATTCACATCATAAGTGTTGAATATGCCTTGAGACTAAGAGGTTGGAGAGGTGGGGGGAGGATGAATAATTATCTTATCAAATTTACACTTTTACTTTGTGTAAAGAATAAAATAAGGATGATTTGGGTGGTTGGTTATTGTTGAATGTTTTTACCAACATGTAAATAATATCCTTTACATATAGAAGAATTGGAGAAGGTAATATTCTCTTCTTAATCCCAAATTCCCAAAGGAAAGATCCAAATTGATTAACCATAAGAAAATGGTCAATGCATACATGAATCAATCAATTAGTAATAAGAAGAAAGAGGAAAATATTACATTCCATTTTGGAAGAGAGTGTTAAAATCTTAATTGAAATGAATTGAAGACAAATACTAACCTTAGACTATAGCAGATCTGGAAATACCTATTTTATGGTGTCTGTACCGAGTTTCTAGAAATTATGGAACCGGATCTAAAACAGAAACACATAGATAGAGAAAACCTAGAAATCTTTTTCTTTTCTGAGCCAAGTCAACCTTGACCCAAATATGTGGGTACAAATGTGCCCCTTTATGTTGACCTTGACCTGTACTACTCTAACAAAAATTATGTTCATGGATCCCAAAAAAATTTTGAAAAGGGTATCCGAATCTATTCTGTAATTTGCTGTTCTGTACTTGCACCTGCAAGAAAAATGGTTTTGTTGTTTGGATGAGGGGTTTTCCTTGGTCAAACCCCACTTTTGGAATTAAACTTGAGATAGAATTGAAATTGTAGTAATAAATAAAGTAAATAGAATAATTCACCTTGTTTATGTTGAAACCCTTGTGGAGGATTCGAATCCTTGAATCCACAAGTATGGATGATCCAAATGGATGTAGAATTGTACGATGTAGGATGTACCAAACCAATTTCATTTAGATCTTCAACACCAATCTTGAATGCATGTTGGAATAGGAAGAAGCTTGAATAGATATGGATGGAGGAATCTTCAACAAGAGGGCTGCATAGAGCTTGAATCCCTCAATGGCTACCAATGGATCTCCTTGATAAATTGAATCTTGAATACTTGAATACTTCAATGCTTTCTTTGATAAATTATGCATAGATAATCCTTCCTTTTCTTTCTTGATCTCTTTTCTTCTTCTTTTCTTGATCCTTTTCTTGCTTCCAAAATCAGAGGAAAAGGCTTCCTTATATACTAGTCTAGGACACCGACTTCTATAGAGGCTGACATATGAGAAATAAATTCCCATTAGGCTCATACCCTTAGAAATAGACCTATATTAAATGCCTTTTAAGAGTCACTGCTTTGAATCCTGAAGCAGTCGACCCAGAAGTGGGAAAGAATTCTTCCCAAACCCCGACATCCAAAAATCTTTGGAATTTGAAATTTAGACCCTAGGTCAGGGTCGAGGTCAACCTTGACCTAGAAGGTCAAACTTGACCCTAAGGTCAAGAACCTAAAAATATTAGAGAAAGAT
>BSBK01008358.1:2500-90904 GCA_027943335.1 Chamaecyparis obtusa | reverse complement strand
AAAATCTGATTGATACTTTAACATGGTATCGAAGCTAGGTTCCTTCTATAAAGCCTAAATGCTTGAAGGAAGATTTGATTACTTTGAAGAAAGATCAAGATCAAATTTTTAAATTCATATATTTGAAAATCTTCTACCAATAAAATAGTGGAATCGGACTTGAAGATAGACCTTGAAGGTGCTTCAAATTTGGAATCTTGAAAACTACGAATGATGCTAATAATAAGAAAGAATGAGTTAAACAAAATCATAGAAAATCCTCCTAAATCTAATGAGAATGACGAGAAGAGCCAATAGGAGAAGGACAATACCAAAGAAACGGAACTATTAGTAGATGGAGTAAAAGATCATCTACTACCTATTATCACAAAGTTAGACTCTGTATATGAAATGTTCAAAGCCCCAGAAAACATGCATGAGATCAACAACACTAGCATGATTCTTACTCTTAAAAATAAACTCTCTAATATTAAAATGAATAAAGGAAAGACCATCAACTCATACTTTAGGAGGATAACAAAATTAAGAAACCAACTCTCAAAAATTTGTCACATCTATGATAATAAAGAGTTAACTACGATAACTTTAAATGGACTCTCTATCTCATGGAAAAACTTTAGACAAGGAATAAGTGCTCACTCCAAACTCCCAAAATTTGATCTACTAAAAGTTGACTGCATTCAAGAAGAGTGTAAATTAATATCTAGAGGAATCGGTGTGGAATCCACAAATGAAGATATTCAGATTCTCACTACTAATTTGTAAAGGAAGAAGGGCAAGAACTCAAATGGTAAACAGTTGTTCAAGAAATTGAGACTTCTCTACAGTACAATGCTATAGATGTGACAAATATGGTCACACTGCAATAAAATGTCGTGGCAGACTCAGACATCAAGCTTTCCTTGCTAAAGCCAGTAATTCAAACTTGTTTTCTAAAGAAATTCACAGTACCTTATGATTGAGAGGGAGTTGTGCGAAAATGTTGACACACTTCTATGAGTCATTATATCCAAGATTTCTCAAGAATGAGGTCTCAAATGGTGAATCATAGCTCTCTATTCATGGAGTGCAAGGGTTTATAATGGAGGCTCTCATATTAGACCTAGTTTGTGCCCATGCAAGTACACCATAAAATGAGAGATTCAAAGAGAAAAATAAATAATGCTAGTCTCCATGATCATCAAGTATGCATGAAAGTGAAAATGAAAGCTATTCTATATGATAACAATGCATGAAAGAAAACTAATCTATGAAAGGAAATATGCATGCAAGATTATTCTATGAAATGAAATATGAATCTAATCTAACATGAGGGTGCAAAAGTAATCTAAATGGATTGCCATGGAGGCATGAGAGAAGAAGAAAAGAAAAGAGAAGTTGCAATGTTCAAGATCAAGTGCTCAAACTCTCCTCCAAAATCACTCTCCAAACCTGCAACATAACAATAACATAAAATCTTGGATCTTTAAAATCTAGATCTACAAAATCTCCATGCATAAAAATGAGAAGGAGAGGGCTCTTTATAAAGGATTTAGAAATGAATGAACGATCAAGATTAAGAGGCAAAAAGAAATGAGCAATGGTGGAGATTAAATCTTGGTTGATCCATGTGCTCAAGATTCTCAAGAGGAAAAATCAATAGACATGGATAAGAGGCAAAAATATGTGTGGAAGAGATTAAGAGGCAAAAGGAGATTCCACTCATCTTGGAAAGTGTGCATTCAATGTGTAGACAAAAAGTCTTTTTATTTTTATTTTTATTTTATTATTTTTAGCAAAGTGGTCTCCATTATTTAATTTAAAAAAAAATTATTTATTTAAAAAGAATTGTTCTTTTAATTAAATGTGGCTTAGGATAAAGTGATTTTTTTATTTAATTAAAATGGAGCGTGTTCTCTTAATTAAATAAAACTTAGGATAAATGGATCAAACATTAGGAAATATTAAAATAATTGAATTAGTTACGATTTGATCAAGGAAATTGATTTGAATTGAAAATATTGCAAGACATTGATTCGGGAAATTGATAAATTGATGAATGGGGGCCCAAAGTCTAGGGGACCATTTTAGAGTGCATACATTTGTCCCTCTTTGACTAATGTGTGATATTTATGGGAACACATGTAGTCAAATAATGAAGTTGAAATGTGAGATCGATTTGGGATCACAAAACAACCTGAATGTGTGATCAATGGATGAGAACACATCAGGACAAAGATAAGTTGGTTGAAAAAGACAAGGCCAACACCCCTGTAAATAGGTAATTTTCATATCCCAGACAAGAATCTCAAGAAAGGTTGCCCCAAGTGAAGAAATTTATAGGATTGATAAAGCTGAATCAAGGATTGAAGTTTGATAGGTACTGCCCCTCGTGATCGAAATCAAAATGAGATAGAGGAGAAACAACAAATTGATAAATTTGATCAAATCGAACTAAAAATAAGGTTCTTGATGTAAGATGAAAGATATAAAGATCATAGAACCAAGGTAGATCACAAAGCATGAAATATTATGCCCCAAGGTTGAATTAGAAGAAAAAAAGTGGGGTGAAAGCGAATGGAAGATAGAAGTTTGAAAAAGGTGGAAAGAAATGGATAGAAGAAAGAGAATTTGCCTCAAGAAAGAGAATGCCTCAAAATCAATCAACTGTTTAAGATAGAAAATTTTGATTGAGATCACGAAAGAAGATAAGGAAATGAAGATCAACATGTGACCACAATTGATTAAAAGTCCAAAAGAAAGATGAAGGAAAACCCTCTCAAACTCCTAATGCAGCCTAAAAATGCAAATTAACATGAAGTCTAACAATGCAAGCTACATGAAAATGCAGAGGTGTACTTACAATAGAGTAACTATAACATAGGATTTTGTGTTCATCATTCATTAGAGAATGTTAAAGAACTTATTTTCATCACTGGGCCATTATTAACAGACATCAGAAAATCACACAATCATCACTAGTCACAAACGCAACTATGAAGATATGAATGTGATTTATATTGGATTGGAATGTGGAAAGATTCTAACATAAGCATCAAAGACATAAAGGTCAAGATGACTTTGATGTTAGCTTACCCAATTTAATGTAGCAAAACCACACTCGCATCAAGGCATAGATGTTGGGATGACCATAAGAATGGTTGTGCAAAAACAGTCAAGGATGATGCCTCAAATCTCCTAAGTGTTTCAAGGGAACAACAAGAGACACTCTAGAGCTTCAAGACCACACCCACAAGCAAAAAGAAAATAAAAACATGCCCCATGTCCCAAGTCATCTAGCTATGCATCCTGAAGAGACTTATTAGACAAGGACACTCAACGAAAATCTATAACGGTCAGCACACAAAGAAAATATCATGACATAGCTCAAGCATTAAGTGTTATGTTTAAAATTTAAGTGTGTTAACTGATACTGATTTCTGAGGATAAGGATCAAATGCTTGCAAGCAGGTAAGATCACATGACAAAACTGGGTAAGACCAAACCGATAAGTATTGAAAAACACTAGATGTCAAGGGTTGTGTTGAAAAACACAGTTGGGCTGGTGTTGAAAAACACCGTTTGTGAGGTTTCCTAAAGACTATCGCATCCAAGAGACCAAAGCTAACACAGTTATGCCCCCTAGACAAAGACAAAGACCAATTCCAAACCTAGGCAATAAGGACAAAGCATGATGGATAAAGGCTAAGTGTTGAGGACGCATGCTTAAGAAACAGGGGTGAAAAGGCCTCAAGTGGCGCTCATTTCTAAGTTTTCACCACTTGGATTTTATTGCAATTTTTTCCTTCTTTTTTTTAGGACTTTTTATAAAGAAATTTGTATTTCTGCTACCAAGGCACTTGTTTCTAGGTTTTCACCAAGGCGCATTTTCTATTTTTTTTGAATTTTTGAATTTTTTGAATTTTTTTGGTATTTTTGGAATATATAATTTTTTTTGGAAATACATCAAAGCGCCTATTGCTAGGTTTTCACTAAGATGATCATTTTTTCAGGATATTTTCTGATTTTTAGAATTTGTTGACAATATATCATTTTTTGGATTTTTTCAGGATCAATAAGTATGTACAAAGGATGCCCCCAGACAGAATGGGCATCATGGATAGAACTTCGTCAAGTGCAAGACATTGATAGGATCAGGGAGCTGCTCTCCCTCTGTAGTAGATAATAAATAAGCACCTGTCCCAAAAGCTATTGTAATGATGTAAGGTCCAAGCCAATTAGGTTCAAATTTTCCCTTTTGATCTCTATGTTGTTGATTCTTAGGATTTTCACGTAGGACAAGATCTCCCACTTGGAATTCTCTAGGGCGAACCTTTTTGTTGAAGGCTTTGGACATTCTCTTTTGATAAACCCTCATATGGTCAAATGATGCTTGGAGTTTCTCATCTAGAAGTTCTAACTCTTGAAGTCTCATGGCGTGGTATTTTTCATCTGTAACTAGACCTTTGAGGGAAACTCTAAGTGAAGGAATCTCAACCTCTAAACGTAACACTGCTTCAACACCATATGTAAGGGCAAAAGGAGTAGCCCCAATAGGAGTATGAATACTCGTTCTATAAGCCCACAAAGCTAGATTTATCTGTAAATACCAATCTCTACCATACTTACAAACTGTTCTATGTAGGATTTTAAGAATGGTTTTGTTTGATGCCTCTGCTTGACCATTTCCTTGCGGGAAGTAAAGGGAGGACCAATGTTGTTTAATCTTGAATTTCTTGCAGAGTTGTTTAAGGTCCTTATTTTTGAACTAGCCTCCATTGTCAGTGATAATCTCGGAAGGCACTCCATATCAACAAATGATATGGTTCAAAATGAATAGAGAGATTATCTTGCCGGAGGCAACAGAAAGTGGGACAGCTTCTACCCATTTAGTGAATTAATCAGTAGTAGTGATAATAAACTTGTGTCCACATGATGAGTTGGGATGAATCTTCCCAACAAGATCAAAGGCCCAGCACTGAAATGGCCAATGAGATATGGAAGGAATGAGCTCCCTACCTGGAGCATGTATCAGGTTACCATGTTTTTGACACTTTTTGCATGACTTTGCAAAAGCTACTACATCAATCTGCATTGTAGGCGAATAGTATCCCACTCTAAGCAACCTTCGGGCCATGGAAAGACTATTGGAATGTCCCCCATAGATGCCCTTGTGAATTTCAACTAACACTTGGTTGGATTCTTCTTTTTATAAGCATCTAATAAGTGTTCCATCTAGACCCCTCCTATACAAATCACCATAGATAAGGGAATGGCGAGAGGTGTTACGGGTAAGGTTACTACATTCAGATCGGTTAAAGGTTTCAAGTATAATGCCATCATGAAGGTATGAGTAACTGGCACCATAACGGGATGACTCATGACCAACATGGGTACAAATGACATGACTTTCTTGGGAGTCATAGATAGGGTGATGTATCTCTTCCACCAAGAATTTGAATCTGGATTCATGTTCCCCTAACTGAAGAAGTGAAGCAAGTGTATCCATAGCATCAGTTACTTTATTTTATGCTCTAGGAATTTTTTGAAACGTGACAAATGTGAAGTATTGTTTCAAAGAATCAACCATTTTCTTATAAGGTACCATTTTCTCATCTTTTGTTTGATAGTCATCATTGACTTGGTTGATTATTAGCTGTGAATCCCCATAGATGTGTAACTCTGTGATTTTCCATTCTATGGCCATCTTAAGTCTATTTTTTAAAGCTTCATACTAAACAATGTTATTTGTACATGGGAATGATAACTTGTAAGACTTAGGAATCGTATACCTATGAGGAGAAAAAAATAACACACCAGCTCCCGAACTATTTTGCATAAAGGATCCATCAAAGAACATCTTCCATGCTCTTTCAGTCATATACATGAGGTGTTCATCTGGGAATTCAACTTGCATAGGTGCATTATCTTGTATTGGGAAATCAGACAATTGATCTGCTATGGCTTGTCCTTTGATTTCTTTACGCTCAATGTACTCTATGTCAAATTTTGAAAGGATCATCATCCATTTAGCAAGTCTACCTGTGAGGGTAGCCTTACCTAGTAAATACTTGAGTGGATCTATTTTTTCTATGAGGTGGATAGTGTGCACAAGCATGTAATGTTGCAACTTTTGGGAAGCAAACACAACTGCAAGGCAAGCTTTCTCAATGATGGTGTAGTTAACCTCATATGAAAGAAGAGTGTGACTAATGTAGTATATTGATCTTTCTTTCCCATGTTCATCAAGTTGAGCTAGTAATGCCCCCATGGAAGATTATGTCACTGAAATGTATAGAATAAGTGGTTTCCCTGGGATGGGAGGCAATAAAATGGGAGGATTTTCTAAGTATTTCTTGATTTGATCCATGCTCTTTTGGCAATCCTCATTCCAAACACATTTGACTCCTTTGTGTAAGTTTTTGTTGAAAGGTTGAGCTCTATCTGCCAACTGTGAAATGAACCTCCTTATGGATTGAAGACGTCCTTGAAGACTCCTCATTTGACTAATGTTTCTAGGAGGTGGCATATCTATGATTTCTTAGACTTTTTCAGGGTCTAACTAATTCCTTTTGCTGAAATAATAAATCCTAGTAGTTTTCTAGAGGTGACACTAAATGCACACTTTTTAGGATTTAACCTTAGTTGAAATTGTTCCAAGCTATCTAGAATGACTTCTAAATCATCTAAGTGTGTGTCTCTTTTCTTAGACTTGGCCAAAGTGTCATCCACATAATCTTCCATGTTTTTATGCATCATGTCATGAAAAATGGTTGTCATAGCTCATTGATAGGTGGCTCCTATATTTTTTAATCCAGAAGGCATAACGTTCCAACAATAGGTACCCCATGCACAAGTGAATGCAGTCTTTTCTTGATCTTCAGGAGCTATCTTAATCTGATTGTATCTAGAAAAACCATCCGTCAAGGAATAAATCTCATAACCTGCAGTCATGCCCACTATCATGTCTATATTGGGAAGTGGAAAATCATCATTTGGGCATGCTCTATTGACATCTCTAAAATCTGTGCAAATTCGAATGGATTTATCATGTTTGGAAACTAGTACAATATTTGATATCCATTCAGCATAGTCAATAGCTCTTATAAATCCTGCACCAAGGAGTTTCTCTAATTCTGCTTTGACTAGGAGATTTATGTGAGGATGCATCTTTCTCAATTTATTTTTAACTAGTTTGACACCCAGAGCTATGGACAAGTGATGCATGATAAGATTAGTGTCCAACCCTGGCATATCTAAATAAGTCCATGCAAAATTGATCTTCTTTTTCTGTAAGAACTTAGTGTAAGCTTCTTTTTCTTGAGGTGACAAGGACAGAGCCAAGTGCACTATTTGTGGAGCTTCATCTGTACCCAAATTGACTATTTTTGTTGGTTCGATAAGAACTAAAGATCTATCTTGAAAGTAGCTAGGGAGATGATCAAGTACCTCATCCTTAGGTGCCTTAGAGAGGTTTTCACCCTTGGATATGACATTTCTTTTTACTTTTTTTGGTTTTGACACCGCCACACAGTGGTTTTCGCCATCAGAACTCTTATTTTTTCAATTTTATTTTCTTTTTATTTTGTGACTAAGGTACTTGATGTCTGGCTCTATCATGTTGGTAGTCGGTTCACTGGTGGAAGAGACTATGGGTTCAATGGCATTCAAGTAACAGGTTATCTCATGATCATTTTGGAATATTAAGAGCTCGTGTTCTTGATAGCGTTGGGACCAATCAATGAGGTTAGGATGAACAAGAGGTAATTCAATGACTAGTTCAAGGTTGTGAATGTGAATGATATCATCTCTAGTGACCCAAGAGTCAGAGTCCATCAAGTATCCTTCTAAGCTACCCAAATCGGGATTCATCCTAACAAGTGAATAATTGTCCACTAATGCAACATGTGGGTTCAAATCCTCCAATCCTACACATAACTCATTGGCTACCTTAGGTTGAGAACTATAATTGTGGATGACATCAATATCCATGTCAATTGTAGAAGGCTCTGAGGAGTCCCATTCATACTCATATGAACTTGTGTCTGAACTTTGACTAGGATGTTTACACCATAAAGGTTTGGGACGTCTTGATGTGGAAGCTCTAATGTCATCAAGGGTAACACCTTCTCTCTTCATCAAATGAAAAATATTCTTACATTGACATTCTCTGATGGGATCTTCTACATCTTATTCATCTTTCTCTAGGGTTGTAATTGTCTCATGAGTGACTAAACTATCTGAATCTCCCCAAAGGAGATTAGTGGAAGGGACCCAATCTTCACACATATCTTGTTGATTTGTCAAATTAGGTATGTATTCTGGTTCATCTTCACTATCTGACTCATCAAGAATAGGATCATTGTTCTTGTTATGATTCGTAAATCCTAGGCCAACCATCTTCTTAGACTTGCATCCAAAAAGAGCATGATCAAGAGGTTCAGCTCTAGCATCCAATTTGTGACTAAGAGGGCCATGTCTAGGATAGCCCATCTATTTGAAAAATGTATACCCTCTTCCATAAGCCTTAGGAGAGAGAGAGAGAAGTTCTCATTGTGCATGTATTTCTCTTCTCTATAAATTTAGTCTTTAACAACCACCTCTTCTTTTTCATCTTGAATAGGCACTGAGGACTCTACAAATGTGCCAAATAAAGTCATAGATGAAGAGGAAGGTCTCATTTCTTGTGAAGTCCTTCCATAAGACCTAGGTGAAACTGGTAGCATCATGAGGGAGTTGATTTGATACCCCCCCATGCCAAGGTCTACTGACTTGAACTTGTCTTTACATTTAGCTAAGGTCGCATTGAAGTCTTATGCTTCTCTATTGAGGGGAACATGAGCACTCTCTGAAACTGAGTTGACAGATAAAGTGCTATCACCATGTATACAAATCTCTACTCCATTATAGGGGAACTTAACACACTGATGATAGGTAGATGGTACTACTTGCATATCATGAATCCATGGTCTACCAAGTAAGATATTATATGCAAGGGGACCAGCATCAACAATTTTAAATAAAATATCTTTCTCAATAGGGCCAATCCTAACAGGAAGGACAGCCAACCCCTTCGAACTTCTTTTCGCCTCATCATAGGCTTTGATAATGATCTTCTTTTTGGTATCTATGACTTGTTCATAATAACCAAATGTCTTCAAAATACTCAAGGAACAAATATTAATCCCAACACCCCCATCTATCAACACACACCTAACACAAGTTTTGTGGATCATGACTTCAATATGAAGGGTGAGATTGTGTGGGTGGCTCAAAGTTTTATCATCATCCTCCAAAAAGGTAAGGTAATGAGGGCTGGAAATATGGTTAACCATGTTCTTGAATTGGTCAACATCTAAGTTGTTAGGGACATTCGTTGTGCGCAAATCATCCTCAAGGACTTTCTTGTGTCTCAGGGACAACTCTAAGAGCTCAAAGATCAAAATCTGAGCTGGGGTTCTTTGCAACTGATCGACAAGATTATAGCTCAACTTAGGATTGACTGTTGGTTTTGAGGTGACATTCTTGGATGCCACTTGCTTTGGTTTACTTCTTTGACTTGAACTGGGTCCTCTAATGACAATGGGACCTGGACTTCATGTGACAGCATTGATATTTTGAGATGACACTCTAGAGTTAGGACCCCTTAGCACCACGATGGGTTCTTCATCAAAGATAGGTGGAGAGTCCATGTCTAGATCATAACCATATGGATCTTTATTCCTCATCATGTTGACATTTTCTTCTACAGCTTCAAGCATGTTGACAACATTCTCTGTAGTTGTGTAAGTTTAATTGACCTCATCCTTGCCATTCTTATGTTTAGAGGTTTCACCCTTCTCATACTTGGTCAAAGGTTCTTTAAATGTCTTATGATCAACATTGGTGTTTAATCCATCCATCTTAAGTTTGCCACTCTCAATGAGATCTTGGATGATATGTTTGAGTTTCCAGAAGTTTTCAATATCATGTCCAATGCCATTGTGAAATTTTCAAAAGGCTTTCTCATCCCACCAATGTGGCTTAACATCAAGTATATAATGTTTTGTGGGATCTTGAGGATGCACAAGATTGTTGGCAATGAGTGTTTTCAAGACATCCTCATATGAATCACCAAGTTTTGAAAACCAACATCTCTCTTTCTTAGGCTTATCTTGGTATCTTGGCTTGCTCTCTTGTTGATGAGATGCATTGAGTTTCATGGCTTGAACAACACTAGACAAGTGGAGAACAGCTTGATCTTTAGGTTGAGATAAGTCCACAACTCCATCATTGACCACTTGTTTATTCTTATTCCAATGTGAGTTCCTTCCTTTATCCTTGCTAGAGTTGTCATTATTTTTACCGTTGTTGTTGTTGTTGTTTCCATGTTTGGTCAAAATTCCTTGTTCTCTCAAAACATCCTCAATCCTACATGCAGTTTCAACCATGGTGTCAAAGGAATAAAAAACCATCTTCCTAACTTCATACCGCATTTCAGGAACCAATTTTCTAACAAGGATGTCAATCTTCTCATTTTCAGGAATGGTCCTAGAGTAGCGAGAGCATTGTCATCTTCGCCTTTGCAAGAAAGTGACAAAGGATTCCCCTTGATTTTGCTTTAAGTTGCATCAGTCCAGCATGGTGACAGATCTTGAAAGGTTGTATGCAAAGTGTTGGACAAATCTATGGATGATCTCTTTGAAATTCTTGATGGGGGGAGTTATGTTGGTGAGCCATTCCATTGCCTAACCCTTAAGACTCCTTGGGAACAATCTCATGAGGTACGAATCATCTTGATGGAACTCAAAACTCATAATATAGAATTGACACACATAATCATGTGGATCTCCATTCCTATCATACTTGTCATATTGAGGGATCTCAACCTTTCTAGGAAAGTCCTTCATGCTAACACTTTTGTCAAAAGGATTAGGACAAATTGAATCAAGTGAGAATGAACTCTTGGGTGCCAACATCTTTTCCATCATACTCTTAAGTTGTTTGATTTCTTCTTCCTGAGATGGACCTTTCTTCTTGATCTTCTTTTCCACATCAAAGTTATAGGGTACTTTGGCACCTTTGTTGATTAAACTCTCTAAGAACTTGTCTTTTTTTTTCTCCAAGTATCTCTCCACATACTGTTGGAAGAGTGGTTCTTGTTGTATCTTCATGAAGTCTTGGGAGTTGAGGTCAAAACTTGAACTACTAGCCCCATATTGTGAACCATGGTGAGCACGTTGTGAAGGTTGTCTTGAGTTCTTAGGAGGTGTTCATCTCCTATAATGATCATGTTGTGAAGCCCTTCTTCCTCTAGTACTAGGAGATCATGAAGGTTTTCTTGAACGTCTTCCACTTTGTGGAGTCTTGGAAGGAGTGGATGGAGGAGAGTTGTTTCCACCACCAACACACATGTTTTTGAATTTGTCATTAAGTTGTTGAGCCAAAAGTCTATCTTGCTCTTCTTGTGAGGCTCTCCTTTCTATCTCCAACAAGGCTTGTCTCTCTGACTCTAGGAGTCTAAATTTCTCTTCCTTTTCAGCTTGTTCATCTAGGAAGGCTTTCTTTTCATGCTCAATTCTATTAATTCTTTCACTCGTGTATCTTGAAGGTACTTTTAGTGGTGAACTTGGTCTTGAATGCCTAAACAAGTCATTGGTGTATGTTGCATTCACATGAGTGTCATAGGGTTCATCATCTTGGCTTTCATGTTGTGATTTCTCTTCTTGATAGGCTTGCTTCTTATCTCTTTCAACCCTTTGGTGTGCATCCAAATATCTAGTTGAGATAAGGCACGAGACTGATCAATTTTCATGAGAGGAACTTGCAAATAGAATGGTATCTCTATGCCTTTCAAATATGTTATCTAGGATTTTATCCATTTCTTCCCTCTCTCATTGATTCATTGTGTAACTCATATCCATGTCCAAGCTAGAAGATGCTAAGGGTGTACTCAACTCACTAAGATTACTCTTGGGATCAAACCAAAATTCTGAGTTGTTCCTGGGTGATTGATCAAATACGGGTTCGTTTCCCTTGCATTTTTGGTGAGTTTGAACTAAGGGTAACTGGTTAAAGACTACTTGAGGTCACTTTCCTTGATTTACTTGATATCTTGTTGTAACCAACATGAAAAAAAGGGCAATAGGTGATAGGATGACCCTAAGAAACATTGGTACCAAACTAGGATAGTAAAAGCACTCACTTGTCCAAAAGAGAGGTGATAAGATAGAAATTTTGCAAGAGGCATAAACCAACACTACCACAGAGGTGCCCAATGAATGGGTGAGTACCCTAACACATAAGGTTTACCCAAGTTATATTGATTTAATTTGAATTTGGATGGAAGTGAATGGACAAGAGATTACTAAAACTCTCCACGTGTGTTATCAAAGAATCCAAAGGTTTATCTTCTTAACAAGGATAGTTTCTAGCTCACCGATTCCAAGCAAGGTCACTTGTGAAATCAAAGATTACTAGTTAAAGAGGTAAAAACACGGGAACTCATGATGAAAATAGGCTTCTAATAGTGGGTTAAGTGACCTAATTTGACTCGGGTCGATCGAGGAAGACAAGAAATGACAGGATAGCAAATCGAGCAAGTTGTAAAAAGTTAGTTTTTTTTTACTCAGGAACTCGGTTTTTGTTTATTTTAAATGACCAACTAGATGCATCAACAGATTTTTATCATTAATTAGGCACGCAAGACAACAATCAGGGAGTTCAAGCAAACAATTATCTTCAAACAATGAGCAAGGGACAAAGCAACCTTGCACATAAACAAGAATAGTGACATAGTATTCTACTCCCTAAATATTCTACTTGTGTATGTTCTCAAAATGTTTTTCAGTCACGCACATAGTTCGAGAAAAGAAAAGGTTGGTTGCACTATGGTTCGTAGTAATGGTCAACTCTACAAATTTTTCAATTTCAAGAGGGCGAACTCCAATCTAAGCACACCGGGGTTTTGCCACATTCTAATAATTTAATCAATCGGAGATGCTAAGGAGATCTAACATCCCAACAAGAAACCACACCTGTGGAGATTTATTCCACAAGGACATTTATATAGCGGTTGTTGCTACCATGGTAGGAATGACTATTACCACTTGAGGTTTCATCCACGTGGTTGACCCAATAAAGGGAGTGTCCACTATGGTTAACCCTCTCTAATAAGGAAGACTCACAAAAAGGACCACATGGGGACTTAGCTCGGATTCAAGGATTTGAGTTTCTGATGTGCCCAAAGGGGAACAGAGCATAATCCTCTAGCCTCTTCACCTCGCCCAAACATAGAAAGAAAATTTATTGACATGCTAAAATTGAAATCACCTCACCAAGGTTCGTACATCAACAACAATGTCTAGCGATCTCTCTAAGTGGGTCCAAGAGAGAACGTATCGATCAAAGTTGAGGACTAAACCAAGTAAGACTGTGAGATAATAACAACTTATTTCCCTACCTACAAGGGGTTCTATCGTCAAGAAGAGCTTCGCATGTAAGACAAGTGAATGAAGCCCACTCTCTCAAGAATGCCACAAATAGTGTTCATTGGGCCTAATTACTATGTGAGACATATATGCAAGAAAGAAAATCTAGATTCATTGTCTCCTTTATAGAAAAATTGAAGTGTGATCTATGAAAGCAATAAACACTCAAGCCAAACACATCAAAGATTCATTTTATTCCCAAAATCCAAATTTTATAGAGATGCAACAAAATACCTCAAGTCCAAAGCAACACGCTTAGTATATTTTACCTTATTTTTATTTATTTTTAGCTTTTCTATGCAAGCAAGCCACGAACTCTCCAAAAAGCAAGACAAGTAAACATGATATGCAACGTATATTCAACTTATGCAAACCCTGGGGTTAGATTTGAAAATCTATTGTTAAAAGAAATAATAACTAGAAAATAATTCAAATGACAACTCATATCATGCATTGAACCATGTGAAAAATAAGTGCATACTCATCACAAATTTTATTTTATTTTGCATTTGACCTAGTCAACAAAATCTATTTCGAATAAAAAAATAAAAATACAAAATAGAGACCCCTGGTAAAAAATAGAGAGCTTTTCAAAAATGTAAAAATTTCAGAAAAATCTCTTCATTTGTGCCCTAGAGACTCATTTCACCAAAACAGACCAGTTTTTGTAAATCCACTATTTGAGCTATGATATTGCATTCAAATTTAAAACGCAAAGAATGGACCCCCTATGAAATTTAAATAGATTGCTGAAAATGTAAAAAATTTCAAAAAATATGCTAATTTACACCAAAAATTATTTTTTTATGAAAAATAAAGAAAAAATTGTAAAAATTTCAAAATACCTCTAAAAATTCTAATTTTTTTTCTAAAGCTTCTCTGATATGTCGCCAACCTGCAAAACAAATTTTAGACTGAAACTCCAAGCCATTTGGGAGATATGATCAAATCTTTGAAAATATAAAGTTTTTGTCTCCAAGCAAATCTGCACAAGGGGGTTAGCTCCAAAAATAACAAAAACCAACATGTAAAGGTGGGTTGCCCCATGGTGGGTGCAAAAAATGTGTGCTAAAATGTTGACACACTTCTATGAGTCATTATATCCAAGATTGCTCAAGAATGAGGTCTCAAATGGTGACTCATAGCTCTCTATTCATCGAGTGCAAGGGTTTATAATGGAGGCCCTCATATTAGACCTAGTTTGTGCCCATGCAAGTACACCATAAAATAAGAGATACAAAGAGGAAAAGAAAGAATGCTAGTCTCCATGATCATCAAGTATGCAAGCAAATGAAAATGAAAGCTATTCTATATGATAACAACATGCATGAAAGCAAACTAATCTATGAAAATAAATATGCATGCAAGATTATTCTATGAAATGAAATATGATTATAATCTAACATGCGAGTGAAAAATTAATCTAAATGGATTGTCATGGAGGCATGAGAGAAGAAGACAAGAAAAGAGAAGTTGCAATATTCAAGCTCAAGTGCTCAAACTCTACTCCAAAATCATTCTCCAAACCTGCAACATAACAATAACATAAAATCTTGGATCTTTAAAATTTGGATCTACAAAATCTCCATGCATAAAAATGAGGAGAGGGCTCCTTACAAAGGATTTAGAAATGAATGAACGGTCAAGATTAAGAGGCAAAAATAAATGAGCAATGGTGGAGATTAAATCTTGGTTGATCCATGTGCTCAAGATTCTCAAGAGGTAAAAAGATGTGTGGAAGAGATTAAGAAGCAATTTAGGAGATTCCATTCATTTTGGAAAGTGTGCATTCAATGTGTAGTCAAAAATTCTTATTTTTTTATTTTTATTTTATTATTTATTTATTATTTTTAGCAAAGTGGTTTCCATTATTTAATTAAAAGAATTTTTATTTATTTAAAAGAGATTTGTTCTTTTAATTAAATGTGGCTTAGGATAAAGTGATTTTATTATTTAATTAAAAGATTTTTTATTTAATTAAAAGGGAGCATGTTCTCTTAATTAAATAAAACTTAGGATAAAATGATCAAACCTTAAGAAATATTAAAATAATTGAATTAATTACGATTTGATCAAAGAAATTGATTTGAATTAAAAATATTGCAAAGCATTGATTCAGGAAATTGATAAATTGATGAATAGGGGCCCAAAGTCTAGGCGACCATTTTAGGGTGCATACAAGAGTTCACTGATAAAGATGGAACACTTTTGAGGAAAACTTGATAAGATTATAAATATTGATCATTGTACTAATATTATTTCATAACTATTTAGGCCCTATTTAAATCATAAATAAGTGACAACTTCCAAATGATTATCACTTATATTTATAAAATTTATTGGAAGGTGATGATATTACAATAACTTGACCTTCTATTATGATAGATGTCTTATGATAGCTGAAACATATCATGATAGATGATATCTTGCATGGTGGATTAAGTTCCTTAAACAGACTATGGCCTTCTATTGTGATAGACATCTTATGAGGTATGAAACAGATCAGGATATATGATATGAATGTTCGTATGGTAAGTATTATTGATGATACATTTGCATATTTCCTATGGACATATGTTGAGTACTTGGTGAATATCATGTGACTTGATATTCTGTGGCCAATACTCTCAATATCATGAGATAATATCTTTATAAACCTTTGAATACTTGGTGAATATCATGTGACTTGATATTCTGAGGCCATTACTCTAAGTACATGGTGAATATCATGTGACTTGATATTTTGTGGTCATTAATAAGATATCATGAGATGATATCTTTATAAACTCTGATATTACATTGAGGTAATATTTCATTCATATTGCATATGAATCTTTTCATAATCATCCTCCCTAGCTAAGAGGGAGTGTTAATGATTGTATCTTCGATCGGATGATCCCAATCGATGAGACCAAATGTTGAATGGCCTATAAACATTTGATATCTATTTTTCTCTATTATTATCATAAATTATTATTAATATAATGATAATTATTGAGATGACATATATGTATATATATAACATATATATTACATATTATATATATACATATTTATTTATAAGTAATTATCATATATACATATATATATTATTGATAATATAAAGACTTCATATGTTATATCGACTATAATGTCGACTATGGAAATCGACTTAATAATCATTGAGATGGACAAAATGCAAGTCAATAATGTTATCGACTGTGATGACCATAGTCATTAGTGACTGTGTTCATCACAATTGACAACCATCTGCCACTGCACAAGGTTGATATCAATATAATGGATGTCAATACCTAAATTGACCGTCGCTATTTATATTATATGTGCCAACCATTATTAATATCTTGCATCATTATTATTAAAATTTTATTCGATATTTATTATTGAATCAGTCAATGATATATATTAATGATAACTAATAGTTAACAAGAGACATAATGTAGAGATATATCTCTATGGGATACATGTCCCTTTACATTATATATATATTCATTGAATTTGTAACTTGGAAAGTGTAGAAATTGTAGAATTTGAGAAATACAAATTCACAAAACCCGAAGATCACCTTCATACAAAAACCTGTTACAAGGAAGTAGAGAGAAAAAGAGGGCAAGGGTTTGACTCAAAAATATAAAGAAGAAAATATCCTCAATTAATGAATGAATTGAATGTACAATGGATCATCCTTATAAAGGAGATCGAAAGCCTTGAAAGGCAAACCTAAAAAGAAGAAGTGCATGTAATAATTAGTTTAAGTATTACATTATTAATGCATGCAAGTTTATATTTAAAACAACAAGTGCATAAATTTAAATCAACTAGTGCATGTGTGTTTAAATATAAACAACTAAAAATAAAAGTGTTGACATCTTAAGAAGGGAGTAAAGTTAATTAATATAATTAATACTTTACTCTAACACCCCCCCTTAAGATGAGCAACAATGCAGCTACAAATAATGCAAGAAGAAAGCAAAGGAAACTACAATGCTGAAAGCATAAAAATGGGTCCTGGCAACATGGCCTGATGAGGTACCCGGCACAACCAAATTTTTATAAAATGGAGAAATAGAAAAAACCCAGTGGGAAAAAAACCCTACTCCAAAAAGAGATAGAAAAATGTAGAAAAAAAATGGCTCAAAAGATTCTCTCAAAACCATAAGTACAACCAACCTCCCCATGAGAGAGGGATGAGACACCAAAGCCCCCCCAGAATGATGGAACCCCTATGGAAATGATCGAACCAATGCAACTCCAATGTGGAAGAAACAAAGGCAAAGAACAAGGAAACCCATGAATTAGAGGTTGAACTAGAAGGACTAACTAATGCTCAAAGGAGAAAATACAAGGATCCTGAAAGGGAATCCCCAATGTAGGTGGTGTGACAGGTGTGCTGACATTTTCATGAATGAGGAGATGAACATCCTCTGTAGAATCCTCAACAAGTGCACTTGGTGGCTCGATGAATGGAGCTAGAGGGTCAAGCAGTGATGAAGAAGAATCTTGATGAAGAGAAAAGACCTCAATAGGATGTGGTGTGGCAGTCATAGCAGTGATCTCAGGAATAATACAAAATTTTAAGTGACCTGACTGCACCACATGAGGCTCTCGCAAAAGAGGAGAGTTGTGCTCTGACAATGGAGATGGTGGACCAAAGTGTGAGAAGGTGTAGAGATGGGTGGAATGATCAACTGTCCCTATAGAAACAATGCCTCCTGTCACACTATCCTGAATGAATATTGAATCTATAGTGAACTCAACTATCTTCTCTGATCCACTGTGTGTAATCTGATAAATCAAGAGAAATTTAATAGATAGAGATGGAACATACAATACATCATTGAATGTGCCATCTTGAATTCCTACTAAACCTTTCCCGCAGACTCTCAGGATAGTGTTATTCGCTATGATAATATGAGGAATGGGAGAAGCCTCAACGGTAGAGAAGACCCCTTGAGAAAATGCCATATGGTGAGAAGCACCTGAATCCAGTATCCAAGGGACCAGCGAAGGGGATGCAATGGATCCCCATAATGCATGACCCTGTCCAAAATCCTGTCCAAATGTCGAAGATGTGGAGGAAGATTGAAAAGAAAACCCCTATGAGGTAGAAGAGGATGGAGAGGAAACAATGCTCTTCTAAAGAAGAGCTTGCAAATCTGCAATCTATTTCTCATAGCCATCAAATCTCTTCTGAAAACAATGTGACTCATCATTAGGTCCCATCTAACAATAGGAACATGTAGGTCTCTTAGTCTTCTATTTCTCCTTCTTAGAAGAAGATGGTGGGCCAGTAGAGTGCTGAGAAGAGGAATCTGATATTTTCTTTAGCTTATGCTTCTGCTTTTCTTTAGATGGTTGGGCAACCAATGCTTGGTTCTTTGATCCTGTTAGAGAGTCCAACTGAGTAAGCTCAGCCTGCTCTCTAGTCAAACAATCACAAAATAGCTCAAAAGTGTGCATGGTGAATGTAGGTCCCAAAGCGTCCATGGTAGAATGAAAGGTAGAAGACAAGATCTAAAAGTTTCCTCTAAGCTTAGATAGAATCAGATAAATGCACTCTTTATCAATCTTTTGCTTTCCACATCTGTGTAACAAAGATCTCTACTGTTTGAACTTCATCAGAAAGTGCTCAATAGAGGGAAAAGAATCAGGTACAAGAGATGTAAGTTCTACCTCAATCTAAAGTGCTCTGAACTCATTCACTGTACCAAATAAGGTGTTAAGCTTGGTCCACATAGCTAGAGGGGTATTGCACCCATTAAGATGAAATTGCAAGCTATCTAATACCTATAAAGAAATCAACCCCATAGCCTCATCCATCTTGTTTTGATGTTGCATGATCTCAAAGGGCCTCTGTAATACTGGCTACACTACATCTAGACAAGACCAGAGCCCTTTTGAATGGAGAAGTCGTGTCATTAGGGTTTTCCATGTGTGATAATTATGTGGAGTCAGAAGTTCTAGACAAGAAGAGGTCTCGGCCATTTTTTTTTGACGGGGTTTTATTTTGATAAATATCTAGTTTAACTGATAGAAACAAGAAAATAACACCCCCCATAAGCCAAATATAGAACCCCTAAGCCTAGAATGATATGTTGTATCAAGAGAAGAGCAAAAAGGCTTTAGGTTTCAATCTTGTGTACCTTGAAAAAATTATGATAAAAATAGGCAGAAATATGGATGGTGCTTGAGAAGAGCTTTTTGGTGCTTCTTCTGGATCGAAAAATGGAGCTAATTTGAGCAAATTAGCCCCCCCAAAATGCAAAAATGATAATCTGCCATCAATAGAAAAAACAACAAGATATATGACACAAAATACCAAATTAACATGCATGAGAGCATGGGGCTCGGAACCAGCTTTTCGACGATATCTCGTTTGCCCGATTTCGACACCGTATGCTCAAGATATGAGCAAAATACCATCTGGTGCACGAGAGGGTCCAAAAATGGTGCAAATGATGATGATGCATGTTGACATCATCAAATGACGAGCTTAAATTTGATGGCCATATGGTCGTCGCCACCCAAAAAAAAAAATTAAATAAATAAATAAAATTTTTAAAATCACATGCGCGCCTCAAGATTCATATTAGATCTTTTTTAGATTTGGCCTCGATTTGTGTGTCAAATTTTTTGATCTTAATTTGCATGCTAGACAACAAAATTTTTACCTTGATTTGCATGCTAAAACTAGAGAATTTTACCTCGGGAAGCATGTCAATCCGTACAAATTCTACCTCGAGAAGTGTGCTACACTGTCTGGTACCAAAAAAATGCCCCAAAATCCAAAGTTCTCCAAATTTGGCGTGTTAATTTATATCGAAATAAGGGTTTTTGGGTGTTGCGAGCTCAACAGTGAGGTCCGTTTGAACTCAAAGTGCACCAAAATTTAGGGACCCCCTAATTTCAATAAAAAATCAAAAAAGAGCCCTAATTTGAAACAGATGAATTTCTAATCTCTGAATCCTTCAAACACGAACAAGTTGTAGCAAATTAGGCTTTGATACCGTGTAGGATTTGAGCAATACAAATCCATAAAACCCGAAGATCACCTACATACAAAAACATGTTACAAGGAAGTAGAGAGAAGAAGAGGGCAAGGGTTTCACTCAAAAATATGAAGAAGAAAATATCCTCAATTCATGAATGAATTAAATGTACAATGGATCATCCTTATAAAGGAGATCGAAAGTCTTGAAAGGCAAACCTAAAAAGCAGAAGTGCATGTAATAATTAGTTTAACTATTACATGACTAATACATGCAAGTTTATATTTAAAACAACAAGTGCATAAGTTTAAATCAACTAGTGCATGTGTGTTTAAAATAAACAACTAAAAATAAAAGTGTTGACATCTTAAGAAGGGAGTAAAGTTAATTAATATAATTAATACTTTACTCTAACAGAAATCTACAAGTATAATTACAAGTTATAGCAGAGATATATATCATATTATCCCAAGTGAAAAACATTAAATTATATATCTAGGAAATAGAACTAAAATTAAAATCTGATCAATACTTTAACAATTATTTTTATCTATTTATTTATTATTTATAACTCTTTGTATGTATTGGAATAATATGCAGATATGTGTTTTCATTGATGTATTATCATTTATCTCAACATATTTCTCTGATTGAGACAATGTTCATGTGATGTTCAATAATTTGTTCAATTTGGTGTTATTTGTGCATTGAAGATCAAAATATGCGGATGGTATCATTTCTTATGTGATGTTTGTAGTTGATTTAGTTCAACTTTCAGAGGTTTGCATAAATATTTCAATGAGTTATGGGTTTTCGTCATGACACTGGTATTTTGGATGTTTTGTGGTGATGGTATGATAGTATTTGGATCGGTAGTGCTTTGCATTGAAATATTTTCATATGTGCATCTATGTAGTATGCTTGGGACATTGATGTATGTCCTCAACTTAATTAGTTCATGATTTGGAGGTTTGCAAGATAGTTTTCTTGAGTGACAGTCATTACTATTGTGTTCTTTAGGTCCAGTATGATGTTGTTGATGTTTACAGAATTTGAGTTGATGTGGATGTTGTTGTAGCATTTCATGATACTTGTGGATGTTTTTAGATCATGCTTCTATTTTTTATCTTGTTCACATTGATCTTAGTGCTCGCATTTGGTGATTTTCACTTGGTGAGTTGATGTTCTTCATGTTCTTGGATGACATGATGATTGTAATGTGGTGTGAATGATTGATGCATAATTCTTGGAGGTGTTTCATGTTTGAGGCATATAATTATAGATCGTTTTATGTCTTAGGTGACATTCATTGGTTCGCATTTAATATTTTTTTTTGAGAGGATATATCTTTAATAATAGGTGATGAGAGTCTAGCTGACCTTGTTTATTTCTTCAAGGTCAAGATGAGATGTATAAATGTAATTATATCCCAGTGTGGATGTGTGTATGAGTGTGGGAGAGAGTATGGATGTGTGAATAAAGGTAGAGATTTGATGTGATAATGGAAGTTGTATCTGTTTCAATGAAACTTATCCAGGCATGTTGAAGATGTTATTAACTAGTTCAAGATCTGTGGATGGATTTAATCTAGATTATTGTAATACAGTGAGCATTCCTAGGGTAGAAATCCTTTTGTATTTGAGTAGTGATATCTAGGAAGTGTGTCTAAATGCACGTGCATTCCCATTGTATACTCCTAATAGGGTATAGTTCTTTTAATAGAGTACATCATATTGTGGGTTCATCAACATCATGTTTTCCACTTGATTAGGTTTCCTTTCAAAAATCTTGGTCTTATGTGTTCTTTATGTGTTGTGGATTAGTCCTTTAATTATTTATTTATCAGATCTAAAGTTAAGGTTAATTTTTTGTATAATTAGTAGATTTTTGGACACAACTGATTCACCCCTACTTAATTAGTGGAGTGTAGGACACAATTATTTTTATTCCTTTTGTTATTTTTCCTACAGGTTCAATGCAAAAGCCATATTATGTGTACAACATAATTGAACACCTTATCCAAGGAAAAAGGTGGATTGATATTTTTGGTGCCAATCATAACCTTCGATATGGATGGCTGGCAATAGGGAATGCTCTATCATCTTCAAATTTTAACTTAGAGGTACCTAGTAAATTTTTTTAAACACTTCATGAAAGATAATCTTACACAACTCTTGTAATTTTGATCATTCAAAATGTATTTAGTAATGGATATGGAATGCACAATAATTCAAAAAATTGTGCTTGTGATTGATGTGCAGTCATATGTAGGGAATTATGTGAATTTGGAAGGAAAAGTGTGGAAAGGAGGTCCATTTTCTCGTCATCTTATAGACACTACATTTTCCATCGAATACCTTTGACCTAAAAGTCATTTGTCAAGAAAAAGACAAGCCAAAAATCATCTGCCAAACCAATTAAATAGTTAAATTATTTCTTGAAGTACATTTCTATGTACAATTAAATAGTTAGTTATTCTTGGTGTATTTTTATTTTTAAATATAATACAATTTAAGAAATATAAGCCGCAGTCATTAATATAAATAAAATAAATATTTATCAAATTCTAATATTAATAAAATATATAATTATTATAAACAAAATTTTTAAGAACTCACAATACATGATAGAAATTGATACATAACATATAATAAATTAATTATTAAACCTGATGTTAAAATTAGGGATTACAAAACTCACAAATACAACACTTCTAGTGTTTTTTTATAAGTGTTCAACTAATATATTTTTGATCTTCAACTAGTAAAATTATTAAAATGCAATATATACACCGATCCGCAAGTACTAACTATTATTAAAATGCAATATTTATTATCGACTTGTATGTGTTATGTGTTTGACTTTTCCAAAGATATGGCTATAGATGTGGTTATGTAGTCTTTCATAGAGGTACGACTCTATGTGAGACCGAATGGTCTCAGGTAGGGTCGTGCCTTTACGTGAGGCCACCCTTTCATAAAAATGACGATAGCAATGAAATAATAACAATGCAAAATAATAACATTGTTATTGTTATTGATAACAATGCTATCATTAACGATAACAGTGGTATCATTAATGTCTTCAACTTGTGCATTATATTATCGATACTTATTTGGAACAATATAATTATTAAATGCATTCACTAATAAATATATGAGTATTGAGTAACATGAATATTAAATTGAATATTCATATATTTAGTAATATTTATTATTACTAAATAATTAAAAGTGATAATATTTATAATATTATATTATGAGTGAAGCATGATCATAATATATTATTATTAATAATCATATCTTCCATAGATAATGGATAGGGATAAAATGTTCAAGGCCGATTGGCCACTTATACATTTGATTATATCGATCAGAGTAATCTGACCAAAGCTACATATCTTTAACATTAGTGTCATATTTGGGGTTTTTATTAGATCGGCCATTTTTTTGTTCACCATATTGGCGTATATGCTCTTAAATCAACAGTATTTCTCAACTCATCAATACCCTTGGCATTATACCCATACAATAGTTTAAAAGTAATTTTATTCTACACTTGTATCAAGATTGAATTATAACAAGAAAAATTTGCTTGAGCCAATACTACTTGTCCCGTTTATTTGGTTTATCTTTACCAAACATTTGAGTAAACTACTCAAAATCCTACTTAAAACTTCAATTTGACCATTAATTTGTGGATGGTATGTTGAGCTGGAACTTAATTATGTGTCCATTTTCTCCCACAAGGTATCCTAGAAATGGTCAATAAACTTTACATCATAGTCTAAAACAATAATTTGCATTCATCAATCTACATGTACATGTTTAATCGTAATACATTTCAAAAAATAAATTTAAATTGTGCTAAATCATCTTTTGGTGTTTGGGTATCCACAAGGATCTCTTTTTTTGTCTCGGTGTGATGGAAGATACCTTTCACACATGATATGTCCTAGAGCTAGGTGGGGTAACCTAACAAAAAAAAATTAACATAAGAGAAATTAGTATATAGTATTAAATCTAAATCTAAATGACTCATGTGGGCTCAATTAAAATTGTAAATAAGAGTTGTACAAAATATGGTACGGCAAAGCTTTCTAAGCCAAAGTCAATGGCTAAAAGTGTCACATTATCAACTTGGCGCATTTGAACCCCTAACAAGCCCTATAAAATTTTATATATATATATATATGAGAGAGTAACTAAATATTAACAAAACTATTTTGAAACCAAGGTATTATTCTATTTTTAACATATTAAAAATCTTTACGTCTAGTGTCAAAGCTACCAATGCATGTGGAGTAGAATGAACACTACTTGGTGTACTCATACCACTTGCTACACCCTGCAATGCATATTATTCATATATATCACTTCAAATTATTCTATAAATAAAAATTTATTTACATTTATAAGATTTAAGTGATTAATTAATAACATGCAATAAACACAAATAAATTCATCTACATCTACTCTCCATAGGAAAATGCCATGGTAATTAGTGAGAGCCACATCCTCTATAGTGGAAGCATGGAATCTAGTCCTACAATGTGTACACAAATGGGATGTGGAACCATCCTCATTCACATTAGTATCTACCCCAAAACATATATTCTAGAAATTGGTGCACATATGCTCAATAGGCTAAGATGAGCCAAATGGTGCATATGATGATAATTATGTAGGTGGTGTGGGTGTTGATCCATCCTTTGGTTTGACTAACTTTGTGCCATGTTGAACAATGGCATCAGTCAATGACATAGCCGCTTGAAGAGTCTATAACTCCATAGAATCCTTGAGGGCTATTGGGACCATGATGTGATTCATGGGTTTAGGAGCTAAATAAATCCTATGTTAGGGGTCTACCACTCTTTGATCCCCAGGTCTATCATGCATAGAGACGCTCTCTCTACCTTACAACTACTACATGTTAAAGTAATTTGGCTTCAAGTCAAGGATAAACTCATAATATAACTTTCTCAAGAAATATAGAGGCACCTCCTAATTGTTACAAGGTGGTTGGTCAAAGACCATATACCACCTATCCCAAAGAGCATTTTTTATCCCAACGTAGTTACATCAATTACCATTGTATAGGAAACCTATTCTAATCATTAGGTAAGGTATGATTAGTTTTAGGTTTGGTGAAAAGTGTACATATGCCATCTTTATTTATTCCATTTCTTTTCACCTCATCACATGGAAACCCATGAATATAAAATGTACGACATTTATCCCTATATGAACCCCATTTTGTAACCTATCTAGATACCTCCTTGGAACTATTAACCATTAATTCTAGGGTTGTGGTGAGGGATGTGTGGTGCTCATAAGAAAATGACCTCAACCTATTCACTATCATAGAAATTTGAGTAGAATTATGTAAAATATGATAGACTTCTTAGAAATTAGTATTGAGTTTTATAATTTAATGTAGCAGAGACTCATAGATACTTAAGTACTAATAGATTACTGTAACTAATGAGCCCAGTTTATGAATTATTTTGTTTATGATTTTCTGGTTTATACTTAAGTATCTCATAGGTTTTCATAAACAATATGCAGACTTTCTATGTTTCTATGCTATGACTATGTGTGTATCTGGTACTTTTAAGACTAAAGACATATGTTGAATATATATAGATTAAGTGGATATCATGATGAAATTTGGTGTTTCTTTCTTCTTTGCATTAATGAGTAGTGTTCCTGTAGCCATGTGATAAGGATACACTAAAATAGGAAAGCTCATTATGGATCTTTATCAAGTCAAGTAATTGTTTCCAGGCTTCATCATGGTTCCACTACTTCCAATCAGTTGTAGTTGTCGTTACAAACCGAGTCAATTCAATTATTGGGTGTTTTGGAGGATATCCAGTGCATGAGTGTTCTTATATTCTTGTGAATTTAAATGCGGCTTATTCCTGTGTAAATGATGATGTCACTTTTATAACTGAAAGTTGTTATCCCCATGTAATGGGGGATCCTAGTTCTTAGGTGTTCTATTTTTCAAGTTGTTCTTAAATAAACTGGAATATGTGATTCTTGGTTAGTTAGATGTTCAGGGAATCTATTTTTTAATCCAGTAAAGAAGTGAATACACTTTGACATTCTATCTTGTACTTATGTTGATGTATTATGAATGAATAGATGATATCTTCAGATTTCAGTCTTTGAGTTTTAAGTACATTCACTCTTCTATGGGGGCCCACGTGGAAGGTGAACTCTGTTCAAGCTTAAGTATGATGTAGTCTTAAGTTTCTTTGAAGTTGTTTAATATTGTTGCTCCTATAGCCATTGGTAGCCGAACCACTGACTGTCTTCTGCAGCATAGGTTTACTATTGAAGCATTGTTAGTTTACTGTTGAAGAATTCCTTTAAGTTCTAAGTTAAGCTGTTGTTTCAATTTCTAGCATAGATTTCCTACAGCAATTCCTTTTCTTTAGTAAAAATGGCTTTTGAGATGAACTAGAGCTTATACTTTGCAATCACCATTTCAAGCTTACGCTCCTGGATTGATAAATCTAATGAATTTCAGCATGATATTCTTAGTAGATACTTGATGCTATTAAACATAGAATCACTGTGAAAGGATGTCCAATCCTTGGGATTACTAAGGTATTATACTGATCAACCATTTTTGGCACCATTGTTGGGGATGGTGTCAATTTAGTTCAACCCTGAAGTCATTAATTTAGTTTACATTTTGCATTATTTTGCATGCATAGACGTAGGGACCATATTGGGATATTTCTTCATTGCATTATCCAAGAAGAACCATTTGAGGTTTTTAACCCAAAACCTGAGGAACCCCAAGTCGAGAACATAATAGAAGAAGAACCATTTGAGAATGTATTTGCAGATGCATATGAAAAATTGCCTTAACCTTCAACCTCTGAAGAATCATACCATTTGAGTGACCTATTTGCTAACCAAGAATATCAGGACAACCCACTTGCTCTTATCATCTACCAACCACCACCACAAGGTCCTCTAAGAATGGCCCAACCTACCTTCCCTTTTCCTATTCCTAATCAGAAAGTTAACCAAAATTTGAAGAACATACCTATTGTTGCATTACCCAGATTCTATGGCCTCATCACAGAGGACCCTAAGACATTCCTCTTTGAGTTTGACATCCTTTGCAAGAGCTATGATTACACAACTGACACCCACAAGATGAAGTTGTTTCCCTCTACTTTAAAGGAAGCTTCTTTAAGATGGTTCATGAGCTTGGGTTCCAACGTTGTAGCAAATTGGCCTACAATGAGAAATTTGTTCCTTTCAAAGTATAAAGAGTATTGTAGGGGAAGAGACTTAAAAGGGGGTGACATTTTTAAAATGTCCTAGAAAGAAGATGAAACCTTGGAAGATTATGTCTCCAGGTTCATGTTCAACCTACAATGCAATACACAGCACCAGCTAAATGTGGAATCCTAAAAGCATCTTTTCTGAAAGGTGTGCATGATGGAAGCATCAAGGCCCTTGACCTCATGGCAAGAGGATACATTACTCAGAAAACCTAGGCTGAAATAAAGAATATATGTTTGAACTATTCTAGAGCTACCATCAAGAAAGGAAGATGATTGCGATACTTACCGCATAAGTCTAATGGTGCAGGGGTGTCCGAAGTAGAGCTGTCAAACCTATTGTCATACTTCAAGAAAGACATCATTAATGATGTTTCTATGCAGCTGGACACCATGCAGGCGAGAAGAAAGAAGGATGAAGCTGATGCCATGCTAGCAGAGTACTGTCCGCATTGTAGGGAGAAGAAAAAGAATTGTCGATGCAAATCTATTGCAAGCCTGGAGTCCCAACCTATGCTTACTGAGTTTAAAGCCATTGAAAAAAATGAAGAGGTGCTCTACATTTCCCAATGAAGGCCATGGGCTCAGAGACCAAGTATTCCACAAGATCCTCTCCAACATTTTAATAATAGAATTCAATGGAAAAATCAACAGCATAGTGGTTTTAGGGGGTATAATAATTGGCAACAAACTTAGCAAGGTTGGCAACAACCTCAACAAGGTTGGCAGCAGCCTCAGCAAGGTTGGCAACAACCTCAGCAAGGATGGCAACAGCCTCACCAGGGTTGGCAACAACCTTAGCAAGGCTGGAAGCAACCCCAACAGTGGTGGCAACAGCCACATAATTGGATGAACCAATCAAATCAGCAAGCTTTAATGCCACCACCTCAGCAACAAGCTCTTATGCCTCCTCCTACAGCCAACACTACTCCCCCTAAATAGACTCAGTTATTTGCTTAGCCTACCCCTAATCCCAACATTGCTAAACCAGCAACACAACAGTAGAGCTATGTTATTTCCTTGAATGATGTTCATTTAAGGTCAGGAAAAACCCTTTCCTCTCCTCAACAGCCTATCATAACAGAAGTTGAGGATGCCTCAGCTGACCCAACATATGTACCAACTAAATATGCCTCTCCTGTAGCTAAAGAACCCCCATTTCCTCATAGGTTGGAAGACAAAGCTAAGCCTATGGAAAACCAAGTAGTGATAGACTTGCTTAACCAACTAAAGCAGATGACAGTCAAAATACCATTGTTAGATACCATAAAGGAAGTTCCTGCTTATACCAAAGCCATCAAGGAAGCCTGCATAAAATAGCCAGGAAGGAAGAAAAAGGATCCTAAAACCATACATGTCTTAGGACAGTTATCTAACCTAATGTTGGAAAAGTTGATTGTACCCAAGTATTCTGACCCTAAGAGCCATGTGGTTACGGTTACCATTCAAGAAATACAAGTCCAAAATGCTCTAGTTGACTTAGGTGCATCTATAAATGTCATGAAAAAGGAGGTAATGTCACAGTTACATATCATCAGCCTTAGGCAGACACCAACAATACTTTAGCTTGTCAATAGTTCTACCATCACACCTGATGGGATGGTCGAGAATGTCATAGTCACTTTGAACTCTTGGGAATATTTGGTCAACTTTTTTGTCCTTTCCCCAAAGGCTAACATGGGTGGGTATCCAATAATTATAGGGCAGCCATGGCTGGCTACTGTAGATGCCTATATATCTTGTTGGTCGAGGAAGATGACAATATCCAATGGTGTCAACACTAAGAACCTGACTTTGTATTCCCCTGCTCAACCCCTGTTGCAAGATGATCAAATCATTTAGACAAATTTGGGTGATGCTAATCCAGAGGTCAATTCCATCTGCCAACTTATGATGATATCTCAGGAACCATTTATAGCCTCCAAGGGAGAAGATGAGATAATTTCCTCCATTATCCTGAATGAATATGGGGTACAATCTCCATTGTGTTCCCAAACAGATTGTATTCTGGAAACTCTGTGACCATCTCCAAATGCACCTCAGTATTCAAAAACTTCACAACTCCTCCACTCATTGTTACATCATGAGATGGACTCTCTTCCCGTGGCTCAGCTTTCAATGGTGGAAAAGGTCATCAAACTAGAAGTTGGTCTAGGATGTGAATTGAATCTAAGTAGTGCTTTATCACTTCCACAACAGAAAACTGTCCTACAGCTACTATAGGAGCATCAACAAACTTTTTCTTGGGACTATACAGACATGAAAGGCCTAGATCCTAAACTCTACACTCATAATATCTACATCAACCCTGAAGCAAACCTATCTAACAACCTCAAAGGAGGGTCAATCCAACTTTAAGGGATATAGTTAAGAATGAATTGCAAAAGTTGTTAAACATTGGTTTCATTTACCAAATTTTCGATAGCCAGTGGGTCTCACCTCTAGTTATAGTACCCAAGAAAGGAGGGAAGTGGAGAGTTTATGTTGACTATAAGGAGCTTAAATTAGCCACTAAGAAGGACCACTTTCCATTATCATTCATAGACCAAGTCCTTGATAACCTGGCTTGCAAGAAATACTTCTCTTTCCTGGATGGCTTTAGTGGTTACAATCAAATACAAATAGCTCCTGAGGACCAGGAGAAGAAAACTTTCACATGTCCATGGGGGACATTTTCCTATTCATTCTTACCTTTCAGTTTGTGCAATGCTCCTGCCACTTTCCAAAGAGTTGTGATAAGTATCTTTTCTGATATATCTGCTGATTTCATGTAGATTTACATGGATAATTTTACTACCTATGGAAACACCTTTGATGAACCTAAGGAAAATTTGAACAAAGTTCTCTAGAGATGTTGAGATTACAACCTTTCTCTCAATAGTGAGAAATGCTTTATGATGATGGAGGAGGGGGTTGTTCTAGGTCATTTCATTTCCTCCAAAGGCATTCAAGTGGACCTCACCAAGATTGAAGTAATTAGTACATTACCCACACTATCAAAATAGAAGGATGTGCGGAGTTTTCTTGGACATGCCAGGCATTATCAAAGATTCATAAAGGATTTCAGTCAGCTTGCAACACCTCTGTATAATTTGTTGAAAAAGGATGTTGAGTTCACTTGGGACTCTGAGTGTACAGTCTTTCCTGCAGCTTAAGGAGGTTCTCACCACGGCTCCAGTTTTGAGAGGACCTAATTGGGAATTGTCTTTTCACATTCATATAGACACATCATATTATGATATTGGTGTCGTACTTGGTCAGAAGGTAGACTCAGTTGAACATGCTATTTATTTCATCAGTAAAAATTTGCAAGGTGCAAAGTTTAACTATATGGTCACTGGGAAAGAACTGCTTGCAGTCATCTATGCATTGAATAAGTTTAGACACTATATTATCAGCTATGCGATCTTTGTTCATATTGACCACTCTGCTATCAAGTACCTGATGAATAAGCCTGTAATATCTGGAAGACTGGCTCCCTAGTTGCTCCTTATGCAGGAATTTGATATCACTATAGTAGACAAGCCTGGTAAGGCCAATGTGGTCGCTAACTTCCTTTCTTGGTTGCATGTCCTTGATGATCCTACAACCATTGACAAAAATTTTCCTGATGAACACCTCTATCTGTTGTCTGCACATTATCCTTGGTATGCGACCTTACTAATTATCTCACCACTGGTAAGACTTCAGCTCATTTCTCTGCTAAAGAAAGAAGGTTGTTAGCTAAGAAAAATTTTAATTATTCTTGGATTTCTGGATTCATGTTTTATACCGGTCTTGATCAAGTAACCCATAGGTGCATAAGGGAAGATGAAACATATGATATCCTACATGCATGTCATGATGATCCCTATGGTGGTCATTTTGCTGCAAAAGGAACAACCTTCAAGATCTTGACTATGGGATATTACTAGCCCAATTTACACAAAGATGTTGCTCAGTATACCAAGAAATGTGATAAATGCCAACACATGGGATGACCCACTAAGACAGATGAGATGCCCCTATAGCCTCAGGTAATTGTAGCACCATTTGACAAATGGGGGATTGACTTTGTCGGTCCTATTGAACCATCTTCATAAGGTAAGTCTTATATCCTTGTATGCACTAACTATGTTACCAAATGGGTCGAGGCCAAACCTATGAAGCACCCTAAGGATAACAATGTTGCTAAGTTCCTCTATGAGTTTATTTTCACGAGATTTGGTGTGCCTAGGGAGTTGCAATCTGATCAGGGTCCTCAGTTTACTTCCAATTTGATAGCTGCTTTGATGGAAGAATATAAAATTTGGCATGGTAAATCCTCACCTTATCATCCTCAAGCTAATGGCCAGGTAGAGGTTACTAACAGGGAGCTGGAATCCATTCTTACCAAGACTATAGCACTCCATAAGAAGGATTGGGCCACATGACTTCCTGAAGCTCTTTGGGCTTACAGGACTACATGGAAGTCTACAACAGGCTTTACTCCATTTGAGCTTGTCTATGGTCGGTCCGCTATTATGCCTATAGAATTTGAACACAAAACATTAAGGATAGCTCTTGACCTTGGTCTAGATCTCACTGCAACATAGCAGGAACAAATTCTAAGTTTGAATGGACTTGATGAATGGAGTAAATCTACCTTGCATAATACAGAAATCTTGCAGCAATAGCGAAAGCAATGGCATGACAAGTATATTAAAGATAAAGTCTTTTCTGTTGGTGATTGGGCACTTCTCCATGATTCCCAGTATCAACATCATCCAGGGAAGTTTCAAACTCATTGGTTAGGACCATATGAAATTGTTGTTGTGTTTCCCAATGTTACGGTCCAGCTTTCTACTTTTGATCCTATTCGGTTCAAATTGCTAGTCAATGGTCACAAGTTGAAATTGTATCACAAACCACAAAGTAAAGAAGAGTTCCTATAGTAGTTCTCCTCCGCTGCCGGTGAAATATTTCCTGCAGCCTCTGACAATGAGCTTCCCACTCATTTGCATTCTTCACTTTTAAAAAGTTCTCATCACTCCCATAATAAAAGCTTTCTTCACGAAAGTTCTTTCTCCACAACAAATGCTGCTTCATTTCTTGTCTTTCACCCATCCATTTTCATAGTTCTCCATCCATGGATAATGACAGTGATGCCCTCGACAAAATTTTAGATTCGTACACTATTTGAGGTATTTATTCCTTAATTTGTTTTTCCAATTTTTAGCTATGCCTCGTCACATGCGCAAGTGTGAGACCACTTGCCTAATTAAGCCGGGGGGAGTTATATCATTTTTTTGTCTTATGTATTAATAAAATCTTTATGTTTTATTCTTTTTTCTTGTTTGTACTTTACACTCCTTGTCATGATTTGACAATCTTTAAGAGTTGTGTGCTATGTTTTTATTTCGCACATATCAAGTAAGGGTGGCAAGTACGTGCTAAGTATGAAGTCTATGGTTCTATAATTATGAGTAGTTAAGGTGCGAGATATTCTTGATTTGCACTCATATTTACACTGGAGCTCATTTCTGAAATGCTAGAACTTTTTGTATTTGAAACTTTCTTGTAACTTGCCAATTCAAAAACTCCTTGTCTAAGCCTTGTTTTAGAGTGTTTAACCTTCCTACAACTTCATTTTGGTAATTTGACAACCTGAAGATGGGGGGCGACCTTATCCGTAGGGAACCCACAGTGCAGAATATCTTGTTAGATGATCAAGCTTGTAGGCCATATTTCCAGGTGAGAGGATGGCTCGATTACTTCTAGAAGCTCACTGGTTGGGATGATGAGGTTGAACTGCAATTTTTGAGAACATTGAAGGAAGGAGTGGCCACAGTCAAGGGGCTAAGGGTACCATTTTCACAGGAAGTGGTGGCGGGTGTCATGGGGTTACCGCAGGAAGGGGAAGAATTTGTAGAAAGTCTTGATCTGACAACGTCTAGGGCGCAGTTTACCCTGCATTCAAATCCACCTCTAGAAATTGACAAGAAGTAAGGTACGTACATAATGTCTTTGCCATAACCATTTAGGTAGTGTGTGGTCTATATTATCAATTATTTCACTTGTGAGGGACGGTAGTCATACTTACATTCCATTCATTTCAAGTTTGCGAGCTATCTATGGCATGACAATAGACCCATAAATGTTCCTAGCTTCATGTTTAACATTTTGATGAAGCAAGTTGCTTTGGTATAGGAGGGTAAACTTAACTTTGTGTCACATCATTGTTTGGTTAAGTTAATAGTTGAAAAGGCCTTGAGGGAACAATCAGAATTATCTTGGGAAGAATTTCTTTTGCAAGGGTTTAAAGAACCAAATCCAGAGCCTATTGGGTGAAGGGTTGGGCAAATAATTCAAACTGACAAAGGGGTTAGGAAAATTATTGTAGAACTTGGACCAGGACCTTCCTCTAAGAAAAATTCTAGGGTTAGGACTCCTGAGGATTCCCCTCACTCCTCTACTTCAAGGTCAGTCCAGAATGAGGAAGAAGAGAATACTTCTACAAACAAGTCTACTCCTGTGTCAAAAAGGGTTTCTCAAAGGAATAAAGGAAAGAAAAATAGTCCTAGTTCTAGTCAGCAGACAAAGGAACAATCTCCTGTAGCTGCAAGCACTTCTAGGAAGAGGAAAATTCTGGAGAAAAAGAAAGAAACTCCGTTGAGAAGAAGTAATAGAAAGAAGAAAAATGAGACTGTAGATATACCACTAGAAGTGTTAAATATTGAACCTAAGACCTCCGATCAAAAGGAAGAGGAACCCAAGAATATGTAGCAGGAAACACTTGAGAATTTTCCTGAGTTTAAGCAAGAACAAGTTCCTATGAAACAAACAAGTAAAGAATGCATAATCATTGATGATGACTCTAGCTCTGGGGATCAGGCTTATATATTCCAAAGAAGGGGTTCCTCCTCTAAGGGTCCTCAAACAAATGACAGTTGTAGTGACTCAGAAAATGAAGGAATGTCTGAAGGATGTTATACAATGGAAAAGGAGGAATCGGGATTATCTCTTGCAACAGAGAAGAATTTGTATGAAGAAACCCCTGATGTTGATATGGATCTTGTTAATAAAGTAGTGGAGCAGGTTTTAAGTGAAGGATTAGATGCATTAGCCTCTGCTACACAGCAATGTTGTAATACTAAGAGATCTATGGTGTTATGGACAAATCCTATGAAAGGGATAAGTTTCAAAAATGGTAAGTCCCATGTTCTGAATTCAATAGAAAATTCTTTTAACAGTTCTATGTTAGATCAGTCTGGTTCTGTGTCTTTGTTGTCTATTATTTTTCAGTTATATAAGCAATTGGTCTTAGAAAGAGAACAATAGAAACAACAAAGGAAAGAGTTTAATAGGGTCATAGATCAACATTATAAGAGACTCTTGTGCAGGAAGAAAAAGTAGAAAAACTGCATGAGAAACTTAGCAAAATCACATCTCTTATCCCTGAGTTAATGGCCTGTAGGTCCTCATCACCAGTGTATGCCCTATTCCTAAAGGAACAACTGTTGAACTACCAATTTACTTGTGTCATGCAAGATAGGTCCCCATCATTGCAAGATCCAATGTAGTTTTCCCAGGCTTTTAATAATTCTCCTACAACCATTAAGAATTTGTTGTGTGAATTCTTTCTCCATAACTTGGCAGTTCCAAATGATCGGGTCTAGAACCCCTTACTATATGTTGGGGATATCCAGCTTAGGGTTCTTATGTCTTGGATTCAAAATGAGATCAGTAGGGAATCTCAAGCTAAGTTATATAGAGAATTGGAGGAAGAGATTCCCCTATATCTAAGACTGGAAGCTAAAGATCCCAAAACCTATTATTATGATTGGCTGAAAATTGCACCCTCAGATTCAGGCAATAAGCTTATTTATCCACGTAGGGATGCAACATTTGATGAATATGAACAGCTAGTTAATTCTGAGTTTCCTAAAGCTAGCAATGCCATCTAGTGGTGTTGGATCAGTTTAACAAAGGAACTAAGCACTAAGGAGCCACATTCACCCCTTAATTTTAGCATGGCTAATAGGCATGCACCTTGGTACATTTCTTTGGGAAGAGCACAACAGAATTTTTGGTTTCCACTTACTTTTCAGCCACCATTTCTAATGTCTCCTTTATTAGTGAATTCAGAGAGCTTAGACAGTTATGACATGAAGGGAGAAGTGGATAGGTGGGAAAGGCATAAGGAGACCAAAGGATTTTACTGGAGCTTTTCCAAAGGAGGTAGTAGACAGAAGATAGCTGTTGATTACAGGATGACATCGAGACTTAAGAATTTCATGTTTGCAGTGGGACCAACAAAAAGTTAAGCTGGGGGAAACGATGAGCCTAGTTTATGAATTGTTTTGTTTATGATTTTCTGGTTTAGACTTAAGTATCTCATAGGTTTTCATAAACAATATGCAGACTTTCTATGTTTTTATGCTATAACTATGTGTGTATTTGGTACTTTTAAGACTAAAGACATATGTTGAATATATATAGATTAAGTGGATATTATGATGAAATTTGGTGTTTCTTTCTTCTCTGCATTAATGGGTAGTGTTCATGTAGCCATGTGATGAGGATACGCTAAAATAGGAAAGCTCATTATGGATTTTTATCTTGGATTTGTGTTGCGAGTTTTGGTGCACTAACATCTTGCAGGGAAAGATTAAGTCAACAGGTAATAAAGACTCAGCATCGAAGTGGCTTCATCAAGTCAAGTAACCGTTTCCAGGCTTCATCATGGTTCCACTACTTCCAATCAGTTGCAATTTTTGTTATAGACCGGGTCAATTCAATTATCAGGTGTTTTGGAGGATATCCAGTGCACGGGCATTCCTATATTCTTGTGAATTTAAATGCGTCTTATTCCTGCATAAATGATGTTGTCGCTTTTATAACTGAAAGTTGTTATCCCCATGTAATGGAGGATCCTAGTTCTTAGGTGTTCTATTTTCCAAGTTGTTCTTAAATAAACTGGAATCTGCGATTCCTAGTCAGTTAGATGTTCAGGGAATCTATTTTGTAATCGAGTAAAGAAGTGAATACACTTTGACATTCCATCTTGTACTTATGTTGATGTTTTATGAATGAATAGATGATATCTTCAGATTTCAGTCTCTGAGTTTTAAGTCCATTCACTCTTCCATGGGGGCCCACGTGAAAGGTGAGCTCTGTTCAAGCTTAAGTAGGATCTAGTCTTAAGTTTATTTGAAGTTGTTTAATATTGTTGCTCCTGCAGCCATTGGTAGCAGAACCATTGACTGTCTTCTACAACATAGGTTTACTATTGAAGCATTGTTAGTTTAGAGTTGAAGAATTCCTTTAAGTTCTAAGTTAAGTTGTTTCAATTTCTACCATAGATTTCCTACAACAATTCCTTTGCTTTAGTAACGATGGCTTTTGAGATGAACTAGAGCATATACTTTGCAGTCACTATTTCAAGCTTACGCTCCCGAATTGATAAATCTAATGAAGTTTAGCATGATATTCTAAGTAGATACTTGATGCTATTAACCATAGAATCACTATGAAAGGATGTCCAATCCTTGGGATTACTAAGGTATTATACTGATCAACCAGTAACTTCGGTGTCTAAGAGTCTTCAAATGAATAACATAATATACGGCAGTGATTAGTCATTACTTGATGAGACGTGACTCATTAATGAGTCACAAATTATCAAGTCGTGACTGTTCAACGTAGTCCACACCATTCCATTTCATAATACTGTGGTATTATAATATAGTCGATACATGTCAATAACAACATAACAAAACACAACACACAGCGATAGTCGATAGTATCATTAACAAAACTCAACAACGCATATTACATAGTCGATGCTTATCGACTTTAACAAAGACACGGCGGTGTATGTAATATAATACATATCGACAATAAAAGTAAGATGGTCTATGTAAAGTAGTCGATGCATATCGACTTTAATACAACAGTCAAAATCTTTCTTTACGTTAAACATATGGTGGTTCAAATGCTTAACTTTATATTACCGATAGTTATTGGTCTATTCGGTGAAAGCTTTAATATATATTCAAACCGATACTATATCGGTTATATGATATTCATCATTAATCATGTTTAATAAAACCGATTTTGTATTATTATTTCAAATATATATATATTAATGTATATGTAATTGTAATTATATATACATTAATATAATGTATATACATATATATCAATATATATATATATATATATATATATATATATATATATATATATATTGATAGATTATTTCAAGTATAATAATGAAATATATATGTATATATTAATGTGTATGTATTAGAAAATACATATACATTAATATGTATACATATATTTATATATTAATCATCTGAACAATGCTATCAATTTCAACACTCCCTCTTAGCTAGGGAAGATAATTAGCCATATTTCACCATAATTTGTTATATTATGTAATACATGAAATCATGTAAATGATAACTGTTATGCACATCACTTTAACTTGTGAAGTGAGGAATCACCTTATATCGTGATGCTTGTTTTCCATATCACCTTAGATTGTGATATGTGGAATCACCTTAGATTGTGATACCTAGTTTTCATATCACTTTAAATTGTGATATGAGGAATCACCTTAGATCGTGGTACCTGGTTTTCATATCACCTCAGATCATGATATGAGGAATCACCTTAGATCGCAATACCTGATTTTCATATCACCTCATATCATGATACAAGGATATAGTAACACAAGAACACTACATTCCCTTTACATATAACCCTATTATGGTATGTGCACTGACATATAACAGTCTACCATAACGAATCTCCATTACAAGATCATCACCTTGTAATATCTAATACAAGTGTTCATTGTCTAAGAAGTCGGTCCTTCTTAGAAATGCACACAGGATGGATGAGACCATAAGAAGTTTACACATTAAACATCTTTATTATATTAATACAAATCAAAAATCATATTACAACCGTACTAAGTTTTTTCCTAAAGTGATCAACTTTCACCTTGGGAAGAGCTTTGGTGAGAATATTTGCAGTTTGATCTCTTGTACTAATATATTTCAACTGAATCACTTTCCTTTCAACCATATCGCGAACATAGTGATAAGGAATCTCAACATGCTTGGATCCATCATGAAACACTAGATTTACTGATAACTTGATACAACTCTGGTTATCACAATGAATAGTAGTTAGTTTTAATGATTTACCAAATAACCCAGTAAGTAGTTTTCTGAGCCATACTGCTTCTCTAGCAGCCATTAAAGATGCAATATATTCAGCTTTGGTAGAACTCTAAGCCACTGAAGATTTTTTTCTACTAATCTATGATATCATAGTTGATCTTTATTGGTGTAATTAATTATTCCTAATTACACTTTACTTAATCTTACTTAGGTTAATGAATTGCATAGTAGTTTGTGATTGAGACACCTAGGAGTGTGCACATCTATTAAGCACATGGTGTAGGAGAAATTCCACTTTTGGTGTGATAGTTGTCTTCACATACCTCGTTGTGTGTGAGATCCACCTTTCGTGCTCTTATCACATTATCATCCTAATCCATTGCACATACTTTATTGCATATTGGAGGATGATCCACATTTGGTGGACATGTGATTACACCTAGCATAAGAGATAGCTTATCAGCTCCTTATCATTCTCTCATATTGCCTTTCCTATATAAGGAGGCCTATTATGTAATCATTTCATTAAGCATTCATCAATTCAATCATTGAGCAATTCATTGGATCTATTCAATCCATCCTTGCATTCATATTTTCTCTCTTGTGCTTTTCTTCAACCTCTAGATCCTTGGTTCAATATTTGCTATTTGCAAATTCTTACAATCTCAAACTAAAATAACATCCTGAGGTGATTTTTCGATTAGTCACACTTCCAGCCTGGTCTGAGTCAGTGAATCCATGAAGGTCTAATTCTGGCTTTTCATATTTAAGTCCATAGTTTAGAGTACCCTAAAGATACCTAAATAAATATTTTGTAGTAGTAAGATGAATCTCTTTAGGCTCACACGTGAACTGACTTAAGGTATTTACTGCAAATAAAATATTTGGTTTGGTATTCACTAAGTACATTAGAGAACCTATTATCTTCCTATATAGAGAAAGATCTATAGGTGGGGATTCTGTCGTTGCTTCTTTTAGCTTATGAAAATTTATTTCCATGGGAGAAGACATTGGTCTATAGTTTAACATACCAAATTTATTCAAAATGTCTTGAGTGTATTTACCTTGATTTAGAATAATACTATCTAATTTATGCCAAACTTCTAAACCAAGAAAGTAGTGTAAAAGACCTAAGTCTTTCATATCAAATTCTTTGGCTAAGTATTTCTTGCATTGGTGAATAAGATGATCCTCTCATATAATCAATAAATCATCAACATATAGAATTAATATCAACATATTGATGTATGACAGAGCTCTATGTGTGAGCACACATATTTTGGATGTGTGGTTTCAGAGATGCAACTCTCTGGATACAATTACAGGTAGAGAACAAAGCATTAGGGCTTGCGAAGTTTCATAGGTATTGGCTGACCTATGTTATGTTATTTTACTATTGATCATGTATGTATGGACGACATGGTGCCATTGTAATGTATGTAAGGTCACGTGTTGTAATATTATGTGGTTGACCTTGAATTATGTTTTGTAAATTCCTATTAAAGGTCAACCTAGTTACTATACTCTTAATCGGGTATAAGTATATGATGTAATATGTGATTTTGAAGCATGGATATAGTATGGTGAACATGTGGATGCGAGTTTGAGAAGAGCAGGGCAGTCTGGAAGGTGATTGAGAACAAGTTGCATGGATTTGCAGTAAGAGTTCTTAGATGTGTGTGTGTGTGTGTGTGTGTGTGTGTGTGTGTGTGTGTGTGTGTGTGTGTGTGTGTGCGTGCGTGTGTGCGTGATCTCTTTGTATATCAGGACAGGAAGTCCACCATTTTGTAAGTGTAGTGAGCACATCTTTTGTATACCCCTAACATGGTTTATTAGTCCTCTAACAAGGACTTGGCTATTGTAATACTTAGCTCCTAGCAGGGCTAGGACTCCTAACAGGGTCTCTATATTATAGTGCAGATATTTATGGGTACCGTCCCCACCAAGGTTTTCCCTTGGCCAGGGTTCCCTTGAGAACAAATATGGTGTTATGAATACTCTTGTATGTGTGTACTTATTGTGGATTATTGTATTGACTTTGTTATTTGTTAATTAGTTAAGAAAGAATTTAAAGTTTTGTGATACTAATTTACCCCCCGCCCCACCCCCCCCCCCCCCCCCCCCCCCCCCCGCTTCCCCCCGCTTCTCAGTATCACTTAATCCTAACAATTGGTATCAAATTATCAGGCCCTTGGAAGAAAATCCTAACAGGTTAAGGGAGATCTAGATAGATTTTAGTAGTTTGAAGAAGAACTATGAAGCAGCACTGGAAGATATTGATCGGGATAATGAAGATAATACAGATTTGAAATTCAATTTAAGAGGGGCAGAAGATTTCATCAAGAAGCTCAAAGAGTAGTTGAATCATGTAAGAAGTTTTAGGGAAGAACTTGTCAAAATCCAAGGTGAACCAAACAAGGAGCAATCTAATTCAGAATAGGTTGAAAATCTTAAAGAAGAAAATGAAGCAATCAAGGATGAATATGAGATCTCAAAGATATATCTAAGGAGCTTGATGAAAAAAAGAATGAAAACAAGAAAATGATAAATGAGTTACAATCAACGAAGACACAGGAAACAAAACTTGAATTGCAGTTGGAAGAAATGAAAGTAAAATATCAAAAGATTGAGAAATAAAATATCTTGGTGACTGATGAAATTGAAGAGGCAAAGGAATGCATTAAGAAACTTCATCAAAACAGTTTGAAGATCGATGAGCGGGTTAACATGTAGAAACTAGTTGGAGATAAGACTGGAGTTGGATTTATGGAAGACATATCTCAGAACAAGGATCGTGCAGTCATCAATGTTGACTCACCTAAGAAAGATGGATCAAATGTTGAAGAATATAAGCAAGATCAGACCAAACCATCAGATGACAAGTGTCATGAATGCAATCAAGAAGAACACATGAAGAAAAGTTGTAAAGGTACAAATAGTAATAAACCCTTTTCTGGTTACTATTTTAATTATTATAATTATGGTCATAAGATGAAAGAATGTAGAAAACTAGACATGAGATCCAGAAGGCCAAGTTATTCTACCTTGAAAAAGAATGTTGAGAAAGAAAAATAAACCAGTAAGCCCGAAGAAACTGTGAAGGAAGATGAGAAAAAAGTCAGTCAACCTGAGGCAAACAAACCTGAAGAAAGTGAACAAGATGCAAAGAAACCTAATGGAAAACTTAAGAGGATTGTTTGTTATAAGTGCAATAACTTTGGACAGATTACTAGGTTTTATAAATTATAGATTGATTACAGTCAATTGTGACCTAAAAGGAAAGTTACATGTTACAAGTGCAACAATGATGGATACATTGTGAAGTATTGCAGATTCAATGGTCTAGTAAAAAGGATACCTAGATCCTTGGCAAGGAACAAGGAGCTTAGTGAAGATCAGAAAACCATTGAAGAAATGAAAGAAGAATATGTATAGAAGTGGGTCAAGAGTAGCGACCTAAAGGAAATCAATTTTGAGACAAACAAAGGAGCATCGAGAAATCAGAGAGACTCAGTAGACCCTACTGAATCTTTGCATGAGGTTAATGCCTCTTAATCAACATGAAGGGCCATGCAAGGACTTAGGGGGAGCATTACTATTTGACACCAGAACTTCATTTTGTCCCATGACTAGTAAATGGACCTATGAGAGCTCGTGTGTAGTTGTATTTGGACATTTGGTGACTTATATGATTATCTCATGGATCTATGATCTCAGATGAAAGGAGAACCCCCTTGAGGATATCATCTTTATGTGTTTTCTAGGTTTATGTGCACTGTGAAGTATAAGATGTTATACTTGAATGTATTTTTCACCATTGCGATCAGAGAGAAATTGAAGAGAAAATCTATGGAGATAAATTTGCAGAGTTAGTGAAGTGTTTGAAGAGTGTTGAGAAAGATCTTGGTAAATGTTGAAGGCCAAACCCTATATTTCGACGAGTTGTGAAAAAGGTATTTGTGAAACCCTAAATTGAATCTTACACATTTGTCTCATTAGTGTAATTGGAAGGATGGATGCACCCAAAGTATTTGATATCAAAGATAGGGTGCGGTATGAGTTTAAGAAACACCCATATAAGTCTATGGAGGATGACCTAGAAGGTGCATTCTCTCACACAATGCCTGGTGTGCTACATGTGGAAGACATTAGAGAATTTATTCATTGAAAGTATGAGGAGATAGGATCAATTGAGATTCATAATGAGTTGGTTGATATGTATGATGAGGATGGGCAACTAAAACCTGAGTATGCTTTTCTTGATCACCTAGGCATGATGAAATACACAGAACACCAGGAGTTTGAGGAAGTAGAATGGATGAAAATAGTATTGAGTAGATTCCATGATCAGCTTTTCTATAATGGTGGAGATCCCATTAATATTTCTAAGGAATTAATCCATGAACTGACAGGTCTACCAAATGAGGGTAAACTATGTGTGATTGCGAAGAACACAAAGAAAAAGGTGGAAACCCTAACATATTGTAAGTCCAACAGGAGAGATATGAATGTTAGAGATTTGAATCAAAAGGATGTGAGGATTGTAGCAAAGATACTTGGCTACAAAATTCAGTATAGCAACATACCTAATTTTTTGTCTATAGGGTTCATAGATATGGCATACCAGATGGTCAAGGAAAATGAAAAATATAACCTATGTGAAATACTCAGATAGCAGTTAATGGACAACATCAAGGCAATTAAGAAGAATAAGTCAAGTATAACTTTTAGATTTGGATCTTTGATGTTATATATCTTTTTCCATATCACACACAAGTTTCCAGGACTATACCTTTGGAGGGATGGAGTGTACTATGCAACTGGTGAGTGACACCTACAATAGACATGATGAAAAATATATGTTCACTAATCTATTAGGTATCTTCAAGAGATTTCAAAGAGATATGCATGAGAGGGAGATGATCCATAGAGCATTAGTGGAGAAACACAAAGACACTATATGTTTCATGGTGGAAATAGATTACACCTGCTTTGAGGTAGTGGAACTCAAAACCATATGGAGTACTCCCATGGGATATGAGGTGGATGAAGACCTCTTGACACTACATGTAAATCATGTACTTGCAGCCCCCAAGGACCCCAAGGTAGAGAGATGGGGAACTTACATAGAGAAGTCAGTTGCACTAGATGGGGAGCTAAGCAAGAAGAAGAGAGCAAAGAAAGTTGAAAAAATGGTTGACAAATTTGCTCAGGAGAAGGGTATATCCAAATAAGAAATGGTAGAAATAAGGAAGAAATTAGAGGAAATAGAGGCAACGGTCAGAACACATGAGCCTACTGATGAGGCTAAGAAGGAGCAACCTACCACAACACATGTTTTTATGGTCGCAATTGAGGAATATTCTCCTACACCTCCTAGGAGAACCTCACAGAGATAGGAAACAAAGAAGGAGTCACCAACTCCTATGACTCACGGGCCAAAAACCAAGGCAATAAGGCACCCCAAAAGAGGAAGGATTCTGAAGAAACACCAAAGGAATCACTACAAAATAAGGAGAATGAACCTGAAAAGAAGAGTGTAGAGGAAAAGAAACAAGAAAAAGAGAAGAAGAGTGAGGAAATAGAACAGAAGAAAGAACAAGACCCTAAAAGATTATGGAAGCTAGACCTTCCATCATTGGAGAAGAGGATAGTGAAAGAAGGTAAGCTTACATCCACGTGGAGGTATTATGAAAGGTATGATGATGCAGACCAAGCTAGTATTGAGGAAATGGTTGTAAGGTATATGTTATTTTTTGAGAAGAACTTGCTTGAATTAGAAGGGAGTATACCTAAGGAACTATTTGAGAGGTTAGAAGCAATAAAAATAAGAGTGTGAGATGAGAATAATAAGATAAGGAAAGATGTCTTAACTAAAGAAAAACTTGTTATGACAGTAGCAAAAAATAATAAGTTATTGGAGGAACTTAAGCCTCACCTCATAACAAAGTTGAGGACAATAAGGATAATGGTTGGATTGTATGAGGAGGTGATTGATGAAACTCATAGAACCATTGAGAAGGTCTTGTTGAACATTAGACCTAATGTTGCAAAGATGCAAGAACTTGCAACAAAGCCCAAGGACATAAACATAGGGCAAGGAGAAGGAAATAGACAAATCAGAAACAAAAGTTGAGGATACTACCGCAAAGAAGGATATGGAAGAGGAGACAGTTCAAGACCAATCAGCACTAGATTTATTTGTGGAGAATGTAGGAATATCTCGTAATCCTACACTTGATGAGAAAGACCCTTTTGAAACTCTTCCTAAAGCCGCAGACATAATTGGAAACCTAGATGCGCATAAGCTTAAGGAAGAGGCTCAAGACATAGAGATAGAAGAAACTCCTCAGCAGGAATCATAAAATATTGAAACACAAAAGGAGCAAGCAAATGAGGTCAAGGAGAACACAAAGGAACCTCACAAATAGGAAAAACTGTTGGTTACCCCTCAATTGTTGGCAAGTGTGACCAAGTCCCTACCGGACATAGAGAGCATGGAAGTTGATGATCTAATGAAGTTATCACTACTTGCTTATGAGAAATCCAAGGAGAGATTAGAGAAGAAAGAGGACAGGAAAACAAGAGTTTTGGAAAATGCCATAACAATTTTGAGTCATGTTTTGTCATCGAAGCCAAGAATTAGTAGTGGAGATCCAGCAAAACAATTGGATCAGATTTTGGATAGTGTCGACAAGAGTTTCAGGACTCTTGAAGAGGCTGCACAAATAAAAGTTGTCAAAGAATTTGAAGATAAGAGACTAGTAGAGGTTCTAGAAGGAATTGCAAATGATTTGAAGACACTTCTGCAATCAGATAAAGGAGTGTATTGAGGAAGGAAAGTTTATGTATAATATTTGTGTAAATTCCTTCAAACATGTACAAAATATTATTGATTTGATAAATAAAGAACAAGATTCTTTGGCAAAGATATCATAGGAGAGCGCAGACAATATGGTTACTAATGTAAATAGGGAGGTTAGTAATAGTTTTGACAAGATCATTGTGTTAGAATTGGAGAAAAGCATAATGCTTAACAGGTCCAATGAGCTTAGGAACCTTCTTGTTCCTAAGATTGCTATTTTGGAGACCACATGAGCAAACTTAGACCTTGGCCTTAAGTCTTACATGGGATTCACTCCTACTGACTTGTAGACTGAAAATATAACTATGCATACAATAGATGGCATGATCAATGTTGCGGAGACAGTAAAGAAGAATTGGAAAGCTGAATTCTAAGTACTAAAGGTGAACTTCAGTGATGTACTTAAGACAGTAAGTACATAATTTTGAATTCAGAATTTTGACTATCTATACAATTTTGTTTTTGGCACCTTTGTCATTGATGTCAAAGGGGGAGTGTAGGCAATGAAAAATGTGCATGTATAGGGAGTCATAAGTATAGTTAGGGGGAGTTATGTACTTAGACAGTTTTTCATGTTTGTTTGGGTTGATGTTCTACACTTAGTCATTTTTCACTAAGTGTTATGGTGCAGGGGCACCTCCACCATCAAGTTTCATATTATTTAAGTCATGTCAAGGAATGATTTATTTATTCAGTCATTCATCAAACCATATCAAAGAATGGTGTATTCATTAATTTGCAATGTAGTGTTTCGGAAATGGGATTATTTTCTACTTGTCACTGGTCATGATAGATGGACGGTTTGTAACCGTCTCGAATTATCTTTAAAGAAGACATAAATGTAATCGAACGAGAGAGGGAGAGAATAGAAAGGTTGCCGGAGATATAGAATAAGGATAGTGGAAAGAATTGGGCTCTCTAGCCTCCAGCTAGAGATCCATTGAAATATGTATTCCTGGTTTTAATGAATGTAATTTTAACTTACCCGAACATTGGTGTTCTAGATTTCATGATGTCATTTGTTTTATATCTCCCGCAAATAGATTTTTAAGATATAAGTTAATGTTCATTTTATCGGCCAAGTTGATGTAGATTTGGTTCTCATTATCGATTCATTGTTATTATGTGGTTTTGATTTCATTTTAACAAAGAAGATGTTTTGTTTATATGTTGGTTTACAACAATCCCAATTTGGGATGAAGTGACTATTTTCTTGGATGGCGAAAATAGATTTGAAGTCGGTTTCTTTGTTCTTGAATGAGTGGATTAAATCCAAGAATGGTTTTCAAAGAAACCGTTACATGCAAGAATGATTACATGAGCTTGCTGATGTCGAGCTAGGATGTTGACAGTCATCTTGGAGAAAAGACCGTGAAGGATCATGTGGAGTAGTATTTCTATTTGGAATAGACAGTGATATGGGATGCTAATCTTAAAGAGGCCTATGAAGATAATCACATCCTCAGAACCGTGGAAATTTGGCTTTCAAAGAGAGAGAAAGGGTGGCTAGCATTTTATATGTATACATGCATGATCGTGCTTCAATAGCCCACCAAGGTAAGAAAGATTTTGGGATATAAATTGGCTATTGAGAAATGAAGGAGAATATGTAGATTGGTATGGTTATGAAGTACAACTCCGGCCCGTGGAAGTCTCGCATAAGTGTGCAATAATCCAGTGGAGGTAAATTTATTATTGGTGAGTCTGGTTCGGCATTGTATGGAAGATAACATAATGCTGACATTATTATATTGAAGTTGAGATTCTTATTATTGAAATAATGAAAGAGTTTTGAGCCTCTAATTAATGTCGATGAAGAAAGATAGTGGAATATGCAAGTTTAAGAGTGTTTCGATGCAGATTTAAGAAAGATTGTAAAAGAATTGCAAATTAAAGAATACCATCGATGCACTCTACATCAAGTGGTATCAAAGCTAGAAGCTCTTGAGAGTGTGAGGATTCACACCAAGACCTAGCCCTATGTTGGGTTTATTTTAGATTCTTGTTTTGAAGTTTTGGTTGCAAATTGGTGTCGGTTCGCTCAGTTGCAAGTGGGTGGACAGGAAGGTCTACTAGAGGGACCATGGGAGATGGTCTTGTGTGTCACCAACAGACTGGAGAGAGATGCATGATGGAACTCCCAGGTGAGGGACAGAGGTTGTGATGCAACATGGAGGAGTAGACTATGCAATGGCATAAGCACCATTGAAGACTACCAGCATAACTCCATTGATAGGAGTCAGTTGAAAGAGATAAAGAAAGTGGAGGAGGCATCGATCCAGTAATCCAGCGAAGACAAAGAGGCGAAGATTTTTGCAGTCTCACCAAAGCATTTCCATGAGGACATGGAAAATTTTGAAGCTCAGGAGTATGGTGCAGGGGCACCTCCACCATCGATTTTCATATTATTTAAGTCATGTCAAGGAATGATTTATTTATTCAGTCATTCATCAAACCATATCAAAGAATGGTATATTCATTAATTTGCAATGTAATGTTTCAGAAATGGGATTATTTGCTACTTGTCACCAAAAGGATGAAAGCAAATGTAACCGGTCATGATAGATGGACGGTTTGTAACCGTCCCGAACTATCTTTAAAGAAGACATAAATGTAATCGAATGAGAGAGGGAGATAATAGAAAGGTTGTGGGAGATATAGAATAAGGATAGTGGAAAGAATTGGGCTCTCTGGCCTCCAGCCAGAGAGCCATCGAAATATGTATTCCTAGTTTTAATGAATGTAATTTTAACTTACCCGAACATTGGTGTTCCAGACTTCATGATGTCATTTGTTTTATATCTCCTACAAATCGGTTTTTAAGATATAATTTAATGTTCATTTTATCGGCCAAGTTGATGTAGATTTGGTTCTCATTATCGATTCATTATTATTATGTGGTTTTGATTTCATTTTAACAAAGAAGATGTTTTGTTTATATGTTGGTTTACAATAGTCCCGATTTGGGACGAAGTGACTATTTTCTTGGATGGCGAAAATAAATTTGAAGTCGGGTTCTTTGTTCTTCAACGAGTGGATTAAATCCAAGAATGGTTTTCAAAGAAACCATTACATGTAAGAACAGATACATGAGCTTGGTGATGTCAAACTAGGATGTTGATAGTCGTCTTAGAGAAAAGACCGTGAAGGATCATGTGGACTAGTATTTCTATTTGGAATATACAGTGATATGGGATGCTAATCTTAAAGAGATCCATGAAGATAATCACATCCTCATAACCGTGGAAATTTGGCTTTCGAAGAGAGAGAAAGGGTGGCTGGCGTTTTATATGTATACATGCATAATCGTGCTTCGATAGCCTAGTAAGGTAAGAAAGATTTGGGGATATAAACTGGCTATTGACAAATGAAGGAAAATATGTAGATTGGTATGGTTATGAAGTACAACTCCGGCCCGTGGATGTCTCACATAAGTGTGCAATAATCCAGTGGAGGTAAATTTATTATTGGTGAGTCTGGTTCGGCGTTGTATGGAAGATAACATAATGCTGACATTATTATATTGAAGTTAAGATTCTTATTATTGAAATAATGAAAGGTTTTTGAGCCTCTAATTAATGTCGATGAAGAAAGATAGTGGAATATGCAATTTTAAGAGTGTTTCAATGTAGATTTAAGAAAGATTGTAAAAGAATTGCAGATTAAAGAATACCATCGATGCACTCTGCATCATGTTGCCATCAATGCCAAAGGGGGAGATTGTTGGCAGGTGGTCAACATTGGATTGTATGTATGTTATCATTTATGGCAACACTTATCCCCATGATCACTGCAAGACACAAGGACACAATTTTGATAGGAAGTGAAGTGAAAAATGCCTAAGTGCACAGTCAGGCACAGGCCGACAAGTATAGTATTATGGATTGCAAAGATGCTATAGGATGAATTATGTCATGTGAAGTTATAGGATGATGTATTGATGTATGATAGAGCTCTATGTGTGAGCACACATGTTTTGGATGTGTGGTTTCAAAAATGCAGCTCTCCAAGTACAGTTACAAGCAGGAATAAAGCATTAGGGCTTGCGAAGTTGTATAGGTATTGGCCAACCTATGTTATGTTATTTTATGTATTGATCATGTATGTATGGCCAACATAGTGTCATTATAATGTATGTAAGGTCGCATGTTGTAATATTATGTAGCCGACCTTGAATTATGTTTTGTAAATGCCTATTAAAGGCCGACCTAGTTACTATACTCTTAATCGGGTATAAGTATATGATGTAATATGTGATTGTGAAGCATGGATAGAGTATGGAAAACGTGTGGATGTGAGTTTGAGTAGAGCAGAGCAATCTGTAAGGTGGTTGAGAATAGGTTGCATAGATTTGCAGTAAGAGTTCTCAGATATATTTATGTAATCTCTTTGTATATCAAGATAGGAAGTCCACCATTTTGTAAGTGCGGTGAGTACATCTTTTGTATACCCCTAACAAGGTTTATTGGTCCCCTAACAAGGACCTACCTATTGTAATACTCAACTCCTAATAGGACTAGGACTCCTAACAAGGTCTCTATATTATAGTGCAAATATTTGTAAGTACCATCCCCACCAGGGTTTTCCCTTGGCCAAGGTTTCCTCGAAAACAAATATGGTCTTATGAGTACTCTTGTGTGTGTACACTTATTGTGGATTATTGTATTGACTTTATTATTTGTTAATTGGTTAAGAAAGAATTTAAAGTGTTATTTTCATAATTTGTTCTAAATACTTAATTTCCTACATATATCAAAGCAATTGTATGCTCCAGTATTATGTTATGAATACAAGCCTAAGCTAATAGAGTGACTCAAATCATTTCACTTGCAGATACCCACATAGCATTAGGTTGATTCCCTTTGTACTATTTCTTGTGTGTTGACTCCTCCTATCAGTAGGGATGCTTCCCTTTCATGTGGGTGGAGTAATGGCCATAGCCACAACTCTAGTGATGATTGTTATGCTTCGTAGGTTCTCTCCATTGTCAATACCATGGCTTGTCTCTCTCACCATGTGAAGCTGGTAAATACAAGCCTAGGCCAATAAAGTAACTCAAAGCATTTCACTTGCACATACCCACAGAGCATTGGGTCAGTTCACTTTGTACTATTGCTTATATGTTGATTCCTCCTATCATTAGGGATGTTTCCCCTTCACGTGGGGGGAGCCATGGCCATAGCCACAACTCTAGTTATGGCCATTATGCTTCATAGGTTCCCTCCATCACCAACACCATGGCTTGTCTCTCTCACCGTGTGAAGCTAGTCCTCTATATCTCAAAGCAATCATGGATATTTTAGTTCAACAACAAGTAGTTTCCCTATTTGGAACTTGCTACCTCTTTTGTATGTACATATCCTAATAATAAAAAAGAAAGATAATATATTAAGTATAAATTGAGAGATCATCTATGATGTTCAAAATTTCCTAGATGATTGGGGCCCCACCTCTAATAAAAACTCTTACTTTTTCGTCAACCACTAATTCCAACTCTAACTTTTGACATATAATACCCTTCCACCCAATTTTTAATATAAATAATATATTGTATTTTCAATGTTTTCATATAAAATATAAGACTGTGATAATATACTAAATACTCCATAATACTTTTTTCATATTTGAATTCTCTATAAATCATTTTTATCCTTTCAATCATAATATTCACCAATGGAACTTAGCTTTGGCAACTAGACAGATTCTTGAGTTATGTTGCTCTTTGAAATTTGATACTTTTTCTCACATCCTTTGGAATCTATTACTTTTACACACAATCCTAGGGAGTGGAATGGAGTAGTATATTGTTTGGTCAAATGAGCTTATGATCAAATGCAAGATTGAAATAATGTAGATAGAGGACAATCATCTTGAAAATTGTCTCACATGTTAGATCACTTTTAATAGATAAAAATAAGATCACTTTTAATAGATAAAAACAAGATTCTGTAGTGCTCTATATTTCTGTTGGACAGTTGATCTTTCTCACTCTGTATCTCTTTAATAAAAAATTAATATTCACCAATGAAGAACCAACCCCATTCAACATGTATCCGTTACCTCCTACCAAAACTTTGTAAATTGCCTACAACGAAAACATACATTCGAAACAAACTTATGAATCATAAAACTTGCAGTAAATCAGTTAACGACCTATCAATTTTTAAAATTATAAAATGCAGGCCTAAATTCCAGCCCTGAATTTCAAATAGTTTGTGAAATGTCAATTTTAACAGGGACTAATAATCTTCTCAACTACCGGAAAAACGGGTTTCCAGTTCACAGAATTAGAGTGAAAGATGTTAACAAAATTCAATCCTCAAATAACTAGAATCACTTTTTCAGAATTAATTCATCCTTCTAACCAACGGAGTCGGCTTAGTTCTGGGCAAACGGTGAAAAGGATCATAATAGTTCTGCAAAATCTCTGATGTTTCATCTGTAACCATTAACTGGAGCCTGGCCAAAAATTACTCGTTATAATAACAAACTATTTATTCAAACCACTCCGATCCCATTACAATTCAGTGGCTATAAAAGTCATCTGAAATGGGTAGGTGGAAAATTTTGAGGGGGATCTGGTGATTCACAACAGCTGAGAAAGACGTTCTGCCAAAGATGCTTTGGCAACAGGAGAAACACCATTTTTCCCAATAATGGAGGCAAGAATTGCTTCCCCAAGTGCCTTGCTATCAATCACTGCCGTAGCCTTATCAGGCATTGTATCATCCTTGCTGAATGCAATCTGGCATTGCCCAAGCAGTCCAACTTTTAATGCCTATATCTCCCAAAAAAATAAATTGCAAACATACAAATGAAATGGGTGTACTTACCACAAGGCCTGCAGGTGAAGAAGTAAACAGGATCGAAGAGCCAGGAGGAAAATTTTGGTCCTTGAATGCTGCTTTAAATTCTTGTAGCGCCTTGGCCTCGGCTTTCCCGTATTTTCCTGCAGCTTCCCAGGCTGCTTGGCAATTCTCGCTCACCTTCTCCGAGTATTGACTACCGCTTAGTGGGGCAATCATGGTAACCCTGTTAAACTTTTCATATTCGCCTGTGGATTCCAACAGTTAAGATTAAGCTTTTATTTTTTACCCTTTTGTAAATACAGAAATGTAGCAGTAGTGGAGACTAGTGGCTTACAGGTCACAATGTCCATGAAAAAACCTTCACTGTTGTTTAACTCCTCGGCTGTCTTCCCTTTCCATGTGTGAGCAAGGTGAGAGATGATGGCCCTCTCAATGTAAATGCCAATTGTTGTGAACTTCTTGAACGTCCCCTGAATCTCCAACCCTCGAAATCCTGTCATTCCAAAACGCTCAGTGTGTGAATTCAAAACTCTTTTTCTTTTATGCAAGCATTTTATAAGGGATTGTTTTCTCATTAGTTATCTGGATTCAACCCTGTGACCTACACCATGGGCATGGACTATACAGGCCAACTCAGGCTGTTATTCTCACATACAGTTATTCCAACTTCAATTCCTTCATGACTGGCTTGTATTCCTAGATTTTAGTCTGTCTGTAATAATCCTATGAAAATTTTAATAGTACATCTGAAAAGAATTCTTTTCGTGTGCATAAAGTGTGAGATTACTACTAACTTCCTGAACATTAAACCTAATTAAATGCCCTTATACTTGAAGAACCTTAGATTACCATGTAGCGATATATATGGTAAGTTATTTTACAAACATTGTTTGAAAAATTTGGTTTACCCCATCTTCAGGAAGAGAATGTGGTCCAGAAAATAGGACAATTACATGGGACCAAAATCTATGGCACAGATACTAAAATTTCTCATTGACAATGCCCTTGGATGCTATAGTTATTCTGTAATTATTCATTAATTAAAAATAGAAAAGTTCATAGTATTCTAATTTATAATTAATTAATAATTACAGTTAAAGGTGGGTGCTGCACAGACAATAGTATTGAGGAGTCGCCAACATGACTGGGATGGCTCCTGATAAGGATCCCAAAGAAAACCTCTTGATACTTCTAAAAACAACAGGGATTTTAGCAAGTGATTTAGCTTTACCAGCTCCTCCAAGTAAGAGTTCTTTTGTAGAGTCCAGGGGCCGAACTGTGGGGCAAAATGAGATGCCCTCCACCTCCATTCCAGAAAGCACGGTGGCCAAACGATCCTCCGCTGGAAAATACTGTTGAATTGCATTCGTTAGTCACGGAAAAAACTTAGATCCAGTAAGATCATAATTGCATAATTCCACAACATACCAATTTTGACATTCGTTTTGCAATTGAAGCTTTAGCGTCAGGAGATACACCACTTTTCCCTATGATGGAGGCTAGAATCCCTTGGGCCAGGATACGGCTCTCTATCACAGCTGCAGCTTTGTCAGGGATCGAACTATCCTTGGAGAATGCAATCTGCCCATAAACATCATCTCAACTCATTAAAGACGGATCGTAACCGATAAATTCTTATACAGAGGGCTTAAGGACCCCTGCAATGTGACCTAATTTAACAAAAAAAAATATGGTGGTATTTTTCAATATGATAATGGGATGAAAGATACAAACAGAAAAGCCAGAGATGAATATAACATACCACAAGGCCGATTGGTGAATCGGTAAATTGAATGGAAGAACCAGGCGGAAAATTCTGGTCCTTGAAAACGGCCTGAAACTTTTCAAGCGCCTGGGCTTCTGCCTCACCATATATTCCTGCAGCTTCCCATGCGGCCTTGCAGCCTTCGGCTACTTTTTCAGAGTACTGAATGCCGGAAAGCGGTAAGACGAGGGTTACTCTCGTGTATTTCTCGTAGGGGCCTGCAAATTTCCCAGGCTAAATTTATCATCTACTTTCTGCGTACCCTAATCTCCAAAAATAACTTTCTGAGACCCAATACTTACAAGTAACAATGTCCATGAAGAACTCCTCGGACTTCTCCAATTCCTCTGCCGTCTTGTTTTTCCATTTGAGAGCAAGGTGGGGAATGATGTACTCATCCAGGTAAATGCCGATTACTGTAAATACAATAAACTTGCCGTTTATCTCCAGCCCTCTAACACCTGTAATCACAAATCAAGTAAGCCAATATTCAACACATAATCATCTGTATACATGATTCAATGGGTATTGAACAGTAGATCGATGATTCCATTGCTTTCCCCTGGGTATTCAGAAGGTTTAAGTTAATCTGCCTCTGGCTTGAGTAGAGCTGGAAGTGGGTGTCCTCTGGCTCTCACACAGTATAAGCTACATTATCTTTGAAGCACAACTGTAACAGATGCCAGCATGTGGACCTAAAATACTGCTTGATTACTCTTAAACGTGTCTGACCATGACAATCAAGGTTTTATGCCTCTCTCTTGTGGGGTAACTCAGAATTCAGAGCTAAATGTTTGTAAATACTGAATTCAAGTTCATCCTAAAATGGCAAACCAGAGAAGACCTTAATAGATTCTATATCTATAAGCACCAGACCTCAAGATTAGAGTTGTGTGCACTTGTTCAAGTAGAGTTGGAACCTGGATATTTCCAACAGCCAGACTCTATGGACCTAAATTATTGCATGATTTCTAGGCAACATGTCTGAGTGGAACAGGGCACCGATCAAGAGTTTATGCCATTCCTTGGGGGCATAAGCTATGTCCACTTGTAAGTATAGTTGGATCTAAAACACTGCATGAACAACATGTCTGAGGGTCAGCCGACGTGATACGCATTGAAGAAGATTTTGTGCTTTTACCTTGAGAAATTCAAAGGAAAAAATTATATGTATTTGTGTTTGAATGAGTCCTCTCTCTGTAAATTTTAATGGAGGAAAATAATATCTAGTGGGACCTAAGAAGCGAAGTCTTAACAGGCACTGTCAAGACCTAAGAAGCAAAGTCCTAACAGGCACTGTCAATTGTCACAGGTACAGAGCACTGTATGCCTAAAAGAGACCTTACTTTTCCTTTGCAAATTCTTTATCTCATGGTGTTCTTGAAATCAATCAACCATTATTTTCTCTCTAACATTTATATATCATATTATAACAGCATATGCCATGCAATCATCCAGAGAATGTAACTGGAAAAAAACAATGAATGAGCAATTTCTTAAGCAGAGAAGGAATACCTGCTCCTCCCAGGAGAAGTTGCTTGGTAGATCCAAGCGGTACAACTTTAGAGGAAAATGAAACACCTTCAACCTCCATCCCAATGTGTTCTGCACAAAAAAACAAGCAATAAGTTGTGGGTTTATAGCTATTATCATTAAACAATTGATTAGCAACAAAACAAATGTACCTTTTCCTTAAGCTCAGTCTAGCTAAATGTAGATAGATCATGGCTGACCCCTCAGCATTTATAAGCGAGGCCAGAGTGTGAATAAAAGACTGTCGGTTTAGATTGCAGTCCAACTACTCTATCACGTGTAATTGTGGCTCCTAACAGCCCACGTTAAGACTGTATGGCAGCAACATCTTTCGTAACCATAAACTGAGAATTCCATCGTTGTAAGATAAATAGATGAAAGGCAGGTCAACCAAATTAGTTAAATACCCATCAAAATCAGCGAGAGATCCCATCAGAGTAGGTTATCTGCTTAGATTGATTCGAAATTGTAATTTATTGGAATTTTATTTTAGAAAAAATTATAATAACTTTTGAAATGAGGTTCAAAACATAAATGGACTAGGGATTTAATCTAACCATGGGAGTTTCTATTTAATATGAGATTTAGTTTGAATTCTTAAATTTCAAATCATATATTAAAATGATATAAACATGCTTTATAAACCAATTAAAATGAGATTTTTTCATCTTATTGTATATTAATCACAATCAACAAAGTTTCAAGTATTTTTTTGATAAACGAGTTACAATTTAAGGAGTGATACATATATTAATCATGATAAAGTTTACATATATTTCTTGGGCATTAATGCCCATTAAATGTAAAAAATCAAGTGATGAATAAAACCCTGGTATCAACCTTTCTTAACAACTTTTAATATATTATACTTCTATGATGTTCAAACAAATTGGAACATTACAAAACCTTGAGAAAGACACATGTTAATGTGTATTATAGTAACTAGACCATTAACAAAATCTACACTATCACTAAATTACCTATAATATATCTCTCCTATTCTTGGTTGATGAATTCAAACATCCACTCCAAACCAAATGTGATTTCTATTTTTGTGACCCAAGAAGGAGCGCCCTTTGTTCACCTTGTGTTGATGTTGCATGGAAGTGGTAGTCCTAAAGTTTGAGAGGAAAGGAAATCATTCAACAATGGCTTCAATTTCTAATAACCTCTTGATGTCCCTCAACAAGGGGATGTTGATGCCAAGTCTTGTTGTCCATAGCACATCATTCATGTTTCCCAGAGGGAGAGCATGAACAATGTATTTTATATCTCCTTAATCCAACAGAAAAGCCATAAATCGTGAAGATATATCTGTCTTAACCTTGTGCCAATTATCTTCAAACATAGAATCATCTCCCAACACCCACTTCACCACCATCAAGATGGAACCATGATGTGTCTTAAACACCATCTTTAGTCTTTTATCTATGATTTCCCCTAAAAGTGTCATCTACCTTTGAGAGCAAATCAACCTAATGGGAGTGTCCATCGCCAAATTATAGGGATGTCTTAGCCACTTTTTAGGAATATCTTATTTTTTGGTCAGTCTAAAATATATAAGCAATGTCTCTTGCATTTCACATGACCCACCTATGAGATCGTGAAGAAATGAATCAATATCCTCCAAATGAGTTTGGTAGCTCGAATAATCTTTCGCATCTTAATTACACATGGAAAATGACATATGAAGGGGTTGTATCTATAGCCTCTCAATACCACATATCCTCCTTTGAGCAAGATCCTTCAATCTTGTACCTTTAACATGCATTGGACTATCATTTTCCCCTTTATTTACTATGATAACCATGGATATTGCTTACACATTAGACACCATGATAATTTGGTCAATAGTGTCAAACACCAAATTAGCTAGGATGTCCACCTTAGCATTTTATGTGTGGTGTATACTATTAGAAAGATGCTTCATGAACTTAGAGATTAGCTGAAGTGTTATGTCAAGAAATACTTTTAACTTCCAACCATGTAATATTTTCTTGTTGAGGGCATTAATAATAATTGCCAAATCACCTTCAATTTCCAACCTAGCAATTCTTAGTTGTAGACATATTCTTAGTCCCAAAATGAGAACTTGAAATTCAGATTTGTTTAATCTTTTGGGGAGTCTTCTTGAGGCCATACAAATTACTTGTTCATCCTAGTCTCAAATTATGCATTGCTCCTGAGATTCTAGGATTACCTCTTGACGATTCACTGAAGTTGTTCTTGTTCCACTCATGTTGTGGTGGTTGCCACTTGGCCTTAATTTGATTGGGTTGAGAGTCAACTCCCCCAACCCTATCAACTCCCCCAACCCCACTAATGAGGGGGACAATATGCTTCAAATATTAATTTAATACATAAACTTCAAATTTAAAATCTTTATCATTTGTATTAAAAAATAAAACAATTTACTTTCTATGTAAAAGGGGATTTGCCTATGTGATGTAAAAGAGGGGTTGAAAAGTTTATTTTATGTTTATTACTTCTTTTATTTTTCTCATAAATATTGAAAAGGTTAAATTAGCTTCATCTTTTAAAAAATTAAGATAAATAATCAAATTAAGTTTTTGTTTAAAAAACTTAACTTAGATGTATGTTTTAATCAAAATAATTAAATAATATTTAGTCAATAATTTATATTAAATTAATTATTAATTAAAATATAATTAAATAATTATAATTAATTAATTAATTTTATTAAATTAATGAAAGCAATTAAACTAATCTACTACATATGCTTTTGATTAGAGGTAAAGCATGTTTTAAAGGGACCTGAAACCCTTCACAAAAACAAAAAGATGATGGATAAGCCAAGCCAATTAACAACCATCAATCATACATTAAAAAGCTAGTTTTTGTAAACCAACAACCAACCAAGCGCAAGCATGTTTTGAAGAGCTCTTGAAACCCTTTACAAATAGCTCGTTGACAAACAAACAATAGTAACTAAACTACTTTTGGAAACTGTGATCAGAGAAAACCTAACCTGTTCGGAACAAGCATAAACATTCAAACATTAGCCTAACATAATTGTAGGATTTGAGCAATACAAATCCACAAAACCTGAAGATCACCTGCATACAAAAACCTATTACAAGGAAGTAGAGACAAGAAGAGGGCAAGGGTTTGACTCAAAAATATGAAGAAGAAAATATTCTCAAATAATGAATGAATAAAATATACAATGGATCATCCATATAAAGGAGATCAAAAGCCTTGAAAGGAAAACCTAAAAAGCACAAGTGCATGTAATAATTAGTTAAATTATTACAAGACTAATGCATGCAAGTTTATATTTAAAACAACTAGTGCATAAGTTTGAATCAACTAGTGCATGTGTGTTTAAATATAAACAACTAAAAATAAAAGTGTTGACATCTTAAGAAGGGAGTAAAGTTAATTAATATAATTAATACTTTACTCTAACACCCCCCCCTTAAGATGAGCAACAATGCAGCTACAAACAATGCAAAAAGAAAGCAAAGAAAACTACAGTGCTGAAAGCATAAAAATGGGTCCCGACAACATGGCCTGATGAGGTACCTAGCACAACCAAATCTTTGTAAAATGGAGAAATAGAGAAAACCCAGTGGGAAAAAACCCTACTCGAAAAAGAGATAAAAAAATGCAGAAAAGGAAATGGCTCAAGAGACTCTCTCAAAACCATAAGTACAACCAGCCTCCCATGAGAGAGGGATGAGACACCAAAGCCCCCCCCCCCCCCCCCCCCCAAGAATAATGGAACCCATGTGGAAATGATTGAACCAATGGAACTCCAATGCAGAAGAAACAAAGGCACGGAACAAGGAAACCCCTGAATGAGAGGTGACACTGGAAGGCCTAACTGATGCTCAAAGGAGAAAACACGAGGATCCTAAAAGGGAATCCCTAATGTAGGTGGTGTGACAGGTGTGTTGACACTGTCATGAAAGAGGAGATGAATGTCCTCTGTAGAATCCTCAACAAGTGCACCTAGTGGTTCGATGAATGGAGCTGGAGGGTCAAGTAATGCTGAAGAAGAAGCCTGCTGAAGAGAAAAGATCTCAACAAGATGTGGTGTGGCAGTCATAGTAGTGATCTCAAGAACAATACAAAGGTTCAAGCGACCTGACTGCACCACATGAGGCCCTCGCAAAAGAGGAGAGTTGTGCTCCAACAATGGAGATGGTGGACCAAAGTGTGAGAAGGTGTAGAGACGGGTGGAATGATCAACTATCCCTGTAGCAACAGTGCCTCCTGTCACACTATCCTGAATGAAGACTGAATCTGCAGTGAACTCAACTGTCTTCCTTGATCCACTGTGTGTAATCTGATAAATCGAGAGAAGGTTTACAGACAGAGATGGAACATACAATACATCATTGAATGTGCCATCTTGAATACCTACTGAATCTTTCCCGCAAACTCTCAGGATAGTGTTATTCCCCATCAGAATATGAGGAATGGGAGAAGCCTCAATAGTAGAAAAGACCCCTTGAGAAGATGCCATATGGTGAGAAGCACTTGAATCCAGTATCCAAGGAACCTATGAAGGGGATGCAATGGATGCCCATAATGCATGACCCTATCCAAAATCTTGTCCAGATGTCGAAGATGTGGAGGAAGACTGAAAAGAAGACCCTTGTGAGGTAGAAGAGGATGGAGAGGAAACAGTGCTCTTTTGAAGAAGAGCTTGCAAATCTACAATATGTTTCTCATAGTCATCAAATCTCTTCTGAAAACAATGTGACTCATCATGAGGTCCCTTCGGACAATAGGAACATGTAGGTCTCTTAGTCTTTTGTTTCTCCTTCTTAGAAGAAGATGGTGGGCCAGTAGAGTGCTGAGAAGAGGAATCTAATATCTGCTTCAGCTTCTACTTCTACTTTTCTTTGGATGGTTGGGCAACCAATGCTTGGTTCTTTGATCCTGTTAGAGAGTCCAACCGAGTAAGCTTGGCCTGCTCTCTAGTCAAACGATCATAGAACACCTCAAAAGTGGGCATGGTGAATGTAGGTCCCAAAGCGTCCATGGTAGAATGAAAGGTAGAAGAGAAGATTTGAAAGTTTCCCCTAAGCTTAGACAGAATCAGATAAATGCACTCTTTATCAGTCTTTTGCTTTCCACATCCATGTAACAAAGATCTCTATTATTTGAACTTCATCAGAAAGTCCTCAATAGAGGGAAAAGATTCAGGTATAAGAGAGGTAAGCTCTACCTCAATCTGAAGTGCTCTGAACTCATTCACTGTACCAAACAAGGTGTTAAGCTTGGTCCACATAGCTAGAGGGGTATTGCACCCATCAAGATGAAACTGCAAGTTGTCTGATACCTGTAAAGCAATCAACCCCATAGCCTCATCCATCTTTTTTCGATGCTACATGATCTCAAAGGGCCTCTGTAATGTTGGTTGCACTACATCTAGAAAAGACCAGATCCCTTTTGAATGGAGAAGTCGTGTCATCAGGGTTTTCCAAGTGTGATAATTATGTGGGGTCAAAAGTTCTAGACAAGAAGAGGTCTCGGCCATATTTTTTAGAAGGGGTTTTGTTTTGATAAATATCTAGTTTACTGATAGAAACAAGAAAATAACACCCCCCCACAATCCAAATATCGAACCCCTAAGCCTAGAATGATATGCTTTATCAAGAGAAGAGCAAAAAAGCTTCAGATCTAAATCTTGTGTATCTTTAAAAAATTCTGACAAAAATAGGTAGAAATCTGGATGGTTCTCAAAAAGATCTTTTCGATGCTTCTTCCAGATCAAAAAACAGAGCTAATTTGAGCAAATTAGCCCCCTTGGAATGCAAAAAGGATAATCTGGCATTGATAGAAAAAAAAAGAAAACTAGATGAAAAAAATATCAGATTAACCTCCATGAGAGTGTCAGGCTTGGAACTAGCTTTCCGGCGATATCTTGTTTGTCGAAAAATGATGCCTGGAGCTCCCGGAAAGCCAATTTTAGTGAAAGATGCTCCAAAAGAGAAAAAAAAAATCCCAATTTTTTTTTTCTAAGCGTTAGCCCCTGGTCACATGAGGCTTGGGCACTGGTGCTAGAGGGTTGGTTGTCGATAGTTTGGGCCCACCGCTAGCGGTTTAGCGCTAGCCGCTGGTGGCTAAGGCCGGCGGTTTGGGCCTGCAGCGATCTGCGGGGTGGCGGCGCCCAGCGGTGGCAGTGCCCGGGCTAAGCGCAAGCAGCACGCTGGTCGCATGTGGGCGGCGCACTGTCGACATGATTTTTTTTTTATTTTGCCACCTCATACTACGTGAAACTTATTGCCTTGAGGTGCGTGCATTATCGTACGACCCTGGGGCAAAAAAAATTGCCTCTCCCTGCAACGTTGTCCAAATTGGACATGTTTTATATCTAAATAGGGGTTTTTGGGTGCTGTGAGCTCAACGGTGAGGTCCGTTTGAGCTCAAAGTGCACCAAAATTTAGGGACCCCCTAATTTCAATAAAAAAACACAAAAAAGCCCATAAAAGTGCCCAAAAAATAAACTATAGAGAAAATCAGATCTGAAAACTATAACCAAAACTTCTCAAATTCGCCAAAAAATCTCTAATTTGAATCCTACAAATGCGAACAAGCTGTAGCAGATTAGGCTCTGATGCCATGTAGGATTTGAGCAATACAAATCCACAAAACCTGAAGATCACCTGCATACAAAAACCTGTTACAAGGAAGTAGAGACAAGAAGAGGGCAAGGGTTTGACTCAAAAATATGAAGAAGAAAATATCCTCAAATAATGAATGAATAAAATATACAATGGATCATCCATATAAAGGAGATCGAAAGCCTTGAAAGGCAAACCTAAAAAGCAGAAGTGCATGTAATAATTAGTTAAATTATTACAAGACTAATGCATGCAAGTTTATATTTAAAACAACTAGTGCATAAGTTTGAATCAACTAGTGCATGTGTGTTTAAATATAAACAACTAAAAATAAAAGTGTTGACATCTTAAGAAGGGAGTAAAGTTAATTAATATAATTAATACTTTACTCTAACAATAATATTCCTAGCATATAGTAAAAAAAAATTGCAAAGACACTTCAAATAGAGCTTAACAAGAGCACCATGTCACCATTCGATTTGCTCTCGATTTAGGGATGTGATTGTGCTCTCAAAACACTTGGAGCATGTCCCTTGTTGGCTCTTGGTTTAGCAAGATTTTAACTACCTTTATTAATGCAAAGATACACCTGTGGGGTAGCTTACTTCCCACAATAAGTACATTCATATAAGAACAAGGACCAATGAACAAAGCAGTACTAAGGCTTTCTACACTTTGAACTCTGCAGAATTCAGGCAGGTGCACCTAGGATTAGGATCACTTAATTTTAGTCTTTTCACTAATCCTCACAAAGCAGATATGTTCCCATAATACTTCTTGTTATCTGTGACATAAAGGGATAGGATGTGAAGCTAAGCACACTATCTAGTTACTCACAAATAAAGCAGGGGCTTTTGCTATTAAGTCCACAACTACTAACTTAAAAATTTAGAATTTGATTTGTTTTAGGGGTAGAACTGATAGAAAAGAATAAACATCTATTAGACAAAGTGTCTGTGATCAGTCCCTTATCCATTGGGCATATTCAGAAAAATTCCCCACTGTATTTTTTATTCTTATCATTCACCTTGCAAATGAAAATCAAATGAGAATCTCACTACTTACAAATATCCTTCTTAATACCCTGTTATTTTGTTAGGTTATATTAAGCATTTACTTAAATTTTCAAGTTATCAGCAAAACATATCAAAACATACAGACTATGTCTGCAGCTATTGATCTTGAGGTCATCAACTCACAAGATAATAGGAAATAACAAACCATCAAATAGGAGACAAGATTCAAAGCTATTCTGGAAATCCTAATATTAGTTGCAAAACTAATACAGGAGTGAGTTACTGAACATAGAATACTCCACAAATGAATAAGAAAACTATAGATTCATTAAGATTTTTGTGAAATAGAGAGGTTACATACCTCTTCTACCAATTCTTGACTGAAAAAACCACAGACATATGTTTCATGTTTAAGTTTTGCAGCCAAGTCCTTTCTTAACCCTGGAAAGAAGACTCTTGGGACCAACTTTGAAGAAATTTACAGAGAATTCAAAGCCCTTCTAAATGATCTTGGGAATCCTTATAAAGGACTGCAACAAGCTTGGGATCATTTTAGGGCAACAATTTATTATAGAAGTGACAAGGAAGCAACCCTAATTTTTATTAAGAAATATCAGAGACAAATCTGATATCCTTTGCATTGTAGAAACCCTAGCAGTCAAACTGCATATCAAGGTATGATCTCATTATCCTTATAGCAAGTAACTCATCACAAATATCTCATCTACCACTGTGTACCAGGGACATAAGGGCTTTGACAACTTGGTCCAAATATTAATGTTGCATCCAGAAGAAACCATCTGCAAAATATCAAGCTTCAAGGCGGCCACAAAATCTGATCATATTCAGCTCAACCACCTTGGAGCTCATTCAATTCTCAACTAAAAATTTATCATTTATGGCTCAAGAAGAAAAGAATCTTATTGTTTCTTGTTCTAGCGCACTGTCGTTTCTATTTTCTGCAAACCCTAGGTCAAAAAATTCAAATATGGACCGATAACGGTTAATTTATCAATTTTAAAACATGATCGTCGATCGTGTTTCTTCCCGGCACATCAGACGATCCTCATAAATCATCATAACAGTCAACTAAGCTTTGAAAAAGTCTAGCCATATCATCTATCTTTGGTGACCAATCAGGAATGGGCAAATGTTCATGACCTGGCAATTGGACCCACCTTTATCTTTTATCTGACCCGCGGCAAGTCTTAACCATACTGGATTTGGAGAATACACGACTGAGGGCAATCTCTAAGTCATGAAACATTTATCTTAACTCGGGTCTGGTCTGGAGATTGGGCGAACAAATGTATTCTCATGATCTCTGAATATTTTACTAACCATGGGTTTTATTATGAGAATAAGCACCAGCCACCGATCTCTATCTCATCCAATGGTCCTCACTGAATCTTGAAAAGTTTCATGCCTTAGCTCAACCTTGACCTAGCGAATACGCAACTGAAGGCATTCTCCAGATCACTCAATCTTTCATTTGACCCTAGTTAGATCCTGAGAACATGCGAATAAAGCAATTCATTGAATCGCTGAGTCTTTTCTTAACTTTGGGTTCCATTAAGAGAACAAATGCCATCCATCAATCCATATTCAAGAGAAATCCAACGATTGTTGCATTGCCACAATGATTAAAACCTCGTGTATCTTTTCTTTACGACAATGCGACAACTGTTAGATCAAGAAAGATCTATGGTGGTGTGAAAATTGTAGTATCTTGGACCCACTTGACAACCTCCATGTCACCATCCTCTATGACCAATGAAAAACAAACATATCTACAACACATGGCATCGGACCCACCGCACCATCTAATTGGACCCACTGTTGCATCACAATGGCTTGATACCAAATCAATGGATGTCACAATGTCGTAAGCACAAATGTTTGATCATCTTTTGTCTGTGGAAACATGACAGCCGTCAGATCTTGAGCAAGATGTCAGTTCAATATAATCTTTACTAATCGGGCCCAGTGAACATACGTCGATAGATCCTTGGAATCAGACGGTTGTGATAAAACCAAGATAATTGGTCCCACCTGACAGATATGCTTAGCTGTTGACCAAATCAATGACTATCGCAATGCCGCAGTGGTTAATCTCCCTACATCTTTACTTTGCGGCTACGGGACCATCATTGGATTAAAACTTGAGATAAGCATTATGATAAAGTGTCGAACCTTAGGAAAATAATCATCGAGACTCAGGGAAAATATTTAAAGGTCATCGGGGCTTTAGACTTAGGAAAACTAAAGCGTCAGGTTAGGTAGATAAAAACTTAGGAAACAAGGACCCGCCAAGAGGAAAATTATAACACATGCGTTATTTGGACTTAAGTGATTTCCAAAAAGGTAATGGAGAAATAGAAATGGCTAGGGCTTTTGGACTTAGACAATTTTATGAAACCCTAGGACATGGAAAAGACCTATATTCTCAGACCTTAAAATTACAATATCTCTCAGGTTTTTTCATTTTAGCACATGCACCCTTAACTGAAGCTTGATGACACCTTGAACTATCCTTGACTAAGCTCGCAAGTCATAAAACATTATAAATATTCTTCGCAGATCAAAACAAGTTTGCAAGTGGTTATGACAACTTTCTTAGGGGTTGCACATGAATAGACCATTTTCTTAGGATTTTGGCTATGATAGGAAAATGGGCTAACAATGGCTCTGTCTGGGGATGTATTCCTCTTGTAGGCTTGACAAGGATTCAGAATTACTAGAGGAAGTAGACCACCTACTGGATAAAAACTGACAGGGAAGCTTCTCAAAAACTGGCAAACGAACTAGGGAAACACACAACTGAAAGGAAATTATTTACAAATATCTTACAAGATTAAAACTTTACTTGGTGGCCCCGGGCCACCAAAAGAAAATCAAAACCCTCCTGAATCAAAGGTGTGATTTTCATCCACATATGTGACCAACCACCTGAAGATGTCATAACATCACTGCTGCCAACACATGTGAATATTTGTGGGCTAAAAAATAAAGCTATATTTGTAACTGCCCATACTCTTCTAGTCACAACCACCATCATGGGCATACTCCAAAAAGTATGGAACATCTGTTATCTCTTCTTGCTGAGGACTGGAAATATGAAACTTATCTAGCAATGCATCAGGGAATAAAATATAATAGTTATCATGCATTACTAGGGACTCACCTGGCTGAGAATGAACTAGTCCTTCAGATGTATCTTCATGAAATGACTCAACCACTGAGCAACTCAGTCCCTCCATGATATCTTTACTGACTGGATCATGAACCAAGTGAAGGTCTCTTTCACAAATACTGTTACATAAGGACAATTGATCTGCATCATTATTTTCATCAAAATATTTTCTATCCCAATTATTGAAGACAAAGTCCTCAATACTGTCACATTCACTGTCATATTTATCAAAAGAAGGAAAAGAAACTGAACTAGAAATTTGTTCATCATTGGAATCTTCATAACAGGACAACACATTGTCATGGTCTTCATTCACTTAGATCCTGAAAACTTATTATATGAGGGGGACTCATGCAAACATGAATCATTATCTTCATCATTTTGAACACATGCCTCATTATCAGTGTCAAAACATATACCAACAAGGTCTAATATTTGTTGACAACATAGATGTGTACATTTATTATATTCAGCTATCAACAAATCAAAGATCTTGTCACTGTTGAGAAAAGGGGAGCCCAACTCATCCTTGGTATCTTCATCAAAATCTTCACTCAAATAAGCTTAACTTTCAAATTCAGACATCTCTGAACAAGTTGAAGATCTTGCATACAATGATTCTATTCATGCTCACTACTACAATCTGAATACTCCTCTGAATAACCTTGTCATTTTGAGAAATACCTTCAGCATTAAACATGGATTACTCTGGAATACTGCTTGTATTCTTTTCTTGTTGATGATCCTTTAGTGACTTATTTCATTCATCATCATCAGCAAATTCTTCTAAGAACAACCACTTGAAATCAATCAATGAAGAGATGCATTTTGGGGGTAAATTTAAGTACCAGTCAGATGCAACCCCTTTGAGGGATCTCCCAAAAAACTCATAGTAACATCCTCCTCATAAATCTGATATTTTACAACAAATCTAAAGAATGCTAGGACATGTTGTCATGCTCTAATGTTGATTCAAACTGACCATCAAAAATTGGAATCAGATCCATGAACTCACTAGGAAAAGAATTGGGGGATCTTGGAACATGGGCACAACTTAAAGCTCTATCCAACTTGATAAAACGCAACCTTCTAGACTGGCCTTTCCCATGGTTATCCATTTGATTTGAAGCAAGATGAGAACCACTCATCTTATCTTGCCTTTACAAGAGGTATATCAAAACATTCATACCTCTGACAATATTCAATGTTTCTTGACAATAACATGATATTCAACATGGAAACATGAAACTGTCCTATGTCACTCTTCCCTTCTTATTAGTGTTGAAACACTTGATGAGGGACAAAATACTTTACAACTGATCTTATGGAAATATGCATTAAGATTAAAAAATACCTAGGAGTACTGCAGTTGAAACTTAGCTTGTTGACTGGGAAGCAGGGCAGATCTAGAGCTCTCTTTGTAGCTCCATAAGGTTCTTTGCTTGTAGAGTCTCCACCTCTTTAAAGAGGAAAATATTGCACTTGTTATTGTATCTCCTTCCAACCAACACAAAATATCATCAGGCCTTACACATTGTTTATCAAGACTGAAAATATACGATTGTGCACTAATAAAAAAGAGAACTCAGAGTCCCCACTCACTACTTGGTGAGATGATATAAAATCTTTTGAAACTTTGACTCTAATACAATGGCCTCCCCAGTAGAGTCACCATTTTGTTGGTGACTCAGATGGGCTGAATCAATCTGGGTAGTGAAATATTGAAATTTTGTAATATAACTAGAGATTCTCTACTGATTGAAATAAGCAAGCGAGGACTCCAGCTCAACTTGGAACCTGCGTTATTTACTCATGATTATAATCTCACCAGTAGAGTTGCCATTTTGTTGGCTCTTGGTTTAACAAGATTTTAACTACCTTTATTAATGCAGAGATGCACCTGTGGGGTAGCTTACTTACCACAATCAGTACATTCATACAAGAATAAGGACCAATGAACAAAGCACTAAGGATTTCTACACTTTGAACTCTGCAGAATTCAGGCAGGTGCACCTAGGATTAGGATCACTTAATTTTAGTCTTTTCACTAATCCTCACAAAGCAGATATGTACCCATAATACTTCTTGTTATCTGTGACATAAAGGGATAGGATGTGAAGCTAAGCACACTATCTAGTTACTCACAAATAAAGCAAGGGCTTTTTCTATTAAGTCCACAACTACTAACTTAAAAATTTAGAATTTGATTTGTTTTAGGGGTAGAATTGATAGACAAGAATAAACATCTATTAGACAAAGTGTTTATGATCAGTCCCTTATCCATTGGGCGTATTCAAAACAATTCCTCACTGTATTGTTGATACTTATTATTCACCTTGCAAATGAAAATCAAATGAGAATCTCACTACTTACAAATATCCTTCTTAATACCCTGTTATTCTGCTAGGTTATATTAAGCATTTACTTAACTTTTCAAGTTAACATCAAAACATATAGACTATGTCTGCAGCTATTGATCTTGAGGTCATCAACTCACAAGATAATAGGAAATAACAAACCATCAAATAGGAGACAAGATTCAAAGCTATTCTGGAAATCCTAATATTAGTTGCCAAACTGATACAGGAGTGAGTTACTAAACATAGAAAACTCTACAAATGAATAAGAAAACTATAGATTCATTAGGATTTTTGTGAAATAGAGATTTTACAATGTTGGTGTAATTAAATATTACTAATTACACTTTACTTAAGTTTACTTAGGATAATGCATTTGCATATTAGTTGTCATTGTGACACCTAGGAGTTTGCATTTCATTTTAGCACATGGTTAGGAGAACTTCCACTTTAGGTGTGATAGTTTTCATCACATAGCTCTTTGTGTGTGAGATCCACCTTTAGTGCTCTTATCACATTATCATCCTCTCATTGTTGCACATGTTGCACATACTTTCATGTACAATGGAGGATGATCCACCTTTGGTGGACATGTGATTCCACCTAGTGTGGGTGATATCTTATCATCTCCTTATCATGTAGTCTTATTGCATTGCCTATATATTTAGGCACTCCTACTTTGTATTCAATTCAATTTGGCTATAATCAATTATTTGATCATTTTGCCTATCTCTTTTGTGCTATCTCTTGAGCTTCTAGATCTTGGCATTTATTCTTTGCCTTAGGCAAATTCTTACATGGTATCAGAGTGATATCAAAATTCTTACATGGTATCAGAGCCATAGGAGTTTCATTGTATAGCCTATTTTGAGAGATTTTTATTGCAAGTCAAAATTGGAGCTTGCTGGTGCAAATCAGAGGTTGGCATCACATTGAGGAGGTTCAAATACCCCTAAATTGAATTTTGTTTCATCCAAATTGGACATCTGAAGCCAAATCTAGAGCCATTTGAATTTTCAAAGTTCGGCGGCGGCAATTTAGAAAAAATAATTTCAGAGGCGATTGTCAAACAGTGATATCTCAGTCAAATCTATTAGATTTCCACAATCCATAAATATATCATATTAGTTTTTGGATTTGATTGTGTAGAATTTTTTAACCATCAACGTTTTGGATCATACTACATGATCCATCATCAGGATGCTAGAGAGTGAGAAGAACCAAATTCTACACAATCAAATCCAGAAACTAATATGAGATATCTCAGTCATCCAGACTCCTTTTTTTGAGCAATTTTTTTTGTTTTGGGGTAGAATTTCATGATCTACACAATGGTGCAGGTGATGTCTAATCTTTGTTTCTGATATTTTTTGAAAATCACAAATTCTAATTTTTACAACTTTCGAGGCTTCGTTTGAGCTCATATGGACACATTTTCAGGTGCTATTTTTTTTAAAAGTTCATGATTTTTTGTCTACTTTCCAGATCTGGTATCAGTTTGGATAAATTCTGAGTAGACATAGTACTTTCAAAATTTGGTCTATTTTGGCCTATTTTTGTCACTTGTAATTTGTTGGGTCCTTGAGTGGTCTTGTGTCTTAATTATATGAGTCTACCATAGCTTCATATTTTCTGTTGTAATCATCAAAATCAGAAGTCCACTTTGATTCATTTGGGCAAGTGGCAATTGTACATGCACTATATATAAAGTGCCAAAATCATCTATTTTTGGGGGGGTTCTTTGGTTCATGCATTTGGGGGGTGCATTAATTTTTTTATCTCATTGTTTCATATGAGAATTACATCATGGATGGTTTAATTAAGTTGACAAGAGGGAACTATAAGAAATGGAGTGAATTGGTTTTTGCTTATCTTACTGAGCATAACTTGTTGCCCTATTTGTGTGAGCTTAAACCTAAAAATCATTCTTTTGATTGGGACTCTTACTTAGAAGTTATTAAGGTTATCTATTGGAATATGGATATGGATGTTATGGATTCCCTTGATGACTATGATGATGAGACAAAAAATATTCCTAATCTTTGGACTTTTCTTTGGGAAATGTATGGAGATCCACATATTCCTCCACTTCCAAAAGGTCTAGAACCTCCAGTTGCAGCTCCTTCTCCTCCTATTGAGATCACATCTCCTGATGATGCTTGCATTCACATAGCCATGGGTTCAGGTGATTCAGTGCATCAGGATATTCATTGTCTTCCAAACTTGGTTTCATGGGATGACTACTTGACAGACATTGCAGGTTTGTTTGTGGAGTCCTACATTTTAGATTCGGGAGACTTCATTGATGATATTCATCTTCTCTTTGTTGAAGATTATCCTTCTTCAGTTGTTTTGAGGGAGCATGTTGACCCTCGTCTTCAATCTCCACTTGATCCTTCTTTCAAGATTGACATGATTATGGATCCTTTGATACAACATTTGGAGGAGGTCGCTTTAACTTCAAAGAAGACATTTGACTCTTTGGAGTTTGATCCAAATTCTTATGTGGATCAGTTATCATTGGTTCCTTGTTTGTCACCTTCTTCTATTGGGCTTTCTCTTGATTGGTTCATGGCATCTTCATCAACCAAGGACATGGCGACACTTGGGCATACTTCAGAGACATCATACTTCATTTGGATTCCCCTTCCTACTTCCTATCCACAATGGGAAGCCTTCTTACATCTATACTTGGTGTATCTTCTTCCTAAGAGGAGAAATGTTGTTTGTAGGCATTGGACTATGTTTTGTCTTCAAGCACTTACCATCCTTGGAGGAGATTACTCATTATGGGGGGGATATCATGTCTCCTTGTTTCCTTCCTTTGGGGGGATTTTTTATTGTATATGCATGATGTGTGTCATAATTGGGGGGTCTTGATTACTCCATCCATGCATGCATCTTGTATTCATCTCTCTTTTTGAGGGAGGGTTTTTCCCATGAGGTTTTCCCTCTTTCTCCACTTTATGAGAGATTGCATTGTTCTTATTCTACATGGGTACCTAACATGGCCTAGTAGCCGGGACCCATCTTGCATTGTGAGCTTAAGTGTATTCCCCTAAGTTTCACTAAGGGGGGGTGTTGGTGTAATTAAATATTACTAATTACACTTTACTTAAGTTTACTTAGGATAATGCATTTGCATATTAGTTGTCATTGTGACACCTAGGAGTTTGCATTTCATTTTAGCACATGGTTAGGAGAACTTCCACTTTAGGTGTGATAGTTTTCATCACATAGCTCTTTGTGTGTGAGATCCACCTTTAGTGCTCTTATCACATTATCATCCTCTCATTGTTGTACATGTTGCACATACTTTCATGTACAATGGAGGATGATCCACCTTTGGTGGACATGTGATTCCACCTAGTGTGGGTGATATCTTATCATCTCCTTATCATGTAGTCTTATTGCATTGCCTATATATTTAGGCACTCCTACTTTGTATTCAATTCAATTTGGCTATAATCAATTATTTGATCATTTTGCCTATCTCTCTTATGCTATCTTTTGAGCTTCTAGATCTTGGCATTTATTCTTTGCCTTAGGAAAATTTTTACATGGTATCAGAGCGATATCAAAATTCTTACATACAAACCTCTAATACCAATTCTTGACTGAAAAATCCACAGAAATATGTTTCATGTTTAAGTTTTACAGCCAAGTCCTTTCTTAATCCCAGAAAGAAGACTCCTAGGACCAACTCTGAAGAAATTTACAGAGAATTCGGAACCCTTCTAAATGATCTTGGGAATCCTTCTAAAGGAATGAAACAAGCTTGGGATCATTTTAGGGCAATAATTTATTACAAAAATGACAAGAAAGCAACCCTAATTTTTATCAGTATTAGAGATAAATCTGATATCGTTTACATTGTAGAAACCCTAGCAGTCAAACTACAAATCAGGGTATGTTCTCATTATCCCTACAAGTAACTCATCACAAATATCTCATCTACCACTGTGTACTAGGGACATAAGGGCTTTGACAACTTGGTCCAAACATTAATGTTGCATCTAGAAGAAACCATATGCAAAATATCAAGCTTCAAGGTGTCCACAAAATCTGATCATATTCGGCTCAACCACCTTGGAGCTCATTCAATTCTCAACTGAAAATTTATCATTTATGGCTCAAGAAGAAAAGAATCTTATTGTTTCTTGTTCTAGCACACTGTCGTTTCTATTTTCTGCAAACTCTAGCTTAAAAAATTCAAATATGGACTGACAACGGTTAATTTATCAATTTTAAAACATGATCGTCGATCATCTTTCTTCCCAGTACATCGAACGATCCTCATAAATCATCATAACAGTCAACTAAGATTTGAAAATGTCTGGTCATATCATCTATCTTTGGTGACCAATCAGGAAAGGGAAAATGTGCATGACCTGGGAACTGGACCCACCTTTATCTTTTATCTGACCCGTGACAAGTCTTAACCATACTGGATCTAGAGAATACACGACTGAAGGAAATCTCTAAGTCGCAGAACATTTATCTTAACTTAGGTCTGGTCTATAGATTGAGTGAACAAAGGTATTCTCGTGATCGCTTAATGTTTTACTAACCATGGGTTTTATTATGAGAATAAGCACCAGCCACCGATCTCTATCTCATCCAACAGTCCTCGCTGAATCTCGAAAAGTTTCATGACTTAGCTCAATCTTGGCCTGGCGAACACGCGACTAAAGACATTTGCTAGATCGCTCAATCTTTCATTTGACCGTAGTTAGATCATGAGAACATGCGAATAAAGAAATTTGCCGAATCACTGAGTCTTTTCTTAACTCTGGGTTCCATTAAGAGAACAAATGCCATCCATTGATCCATATTCAAGATAAATCCAACGGTTGTCATGTTTTCACAATGATTAAAACCTCGTGCATCTTTTCTTCATGGAAATGCGACAACTGTTAGATCAAGAAAGATCTATGGTGGTGTGAAAATTGCAATATCTTGGACCCACCTGACAACCTATACATCACCATCCTTTGTGACCAATGAAAAACAAACATATCTGCAACACTTGGCATCGGACCCACCACACCATCTAATTAGACCCACTATTGCATCCCAATGGCTTGATACCAAATTGACGGTTGTCGCAATGTCGCAAGCACAAATGTTTGATCATCTTTTATCCGCAGAACATGACAACTGTCAGATCTTGAGCAAGATGTCAGTTCATTATAATCTTTACTAATCGGGCCCAGTGAACATACACCGATAGATCCTTGAAATTGGACGGTTGTGATAAAACCAAGATAATCAGTCCCACCTGACAGAGATGCTTAGCTGTCGACCAAATCAACGGCTGTCGCAATGCCGCAATGGTTAATCTCCTTGCATCTTTCCTTTGTGGGTATGTGACCACCATTAGATTAAAACATGAGAGAAGCGTTATGATAAAGTGTCGAACCTTAGGAAAATAATCATTGGGACTTAGGGAAAATATTTAAAGGTCATCGGGGCTTTAGACTTAGGAAAAATAAAGCGTCGGGTTGGGTAGATAAAAAATTAGGAAACAAGGACCTGCCAAGAGGAAAATTATAACACGTGATCAAAATGAGATATGTTGATAAGACAAGTGAAAATCAACCAATACAACAATTTAGAATGCAAAGCTCACAAAATAGTACAAAAAATAATTACAACAAAGCGAATGCAAAATGGTGGAAAAATGATGCATAGACAAAGGGTGATAATCTCACCAATTTAAAAATATTTATTTTAAAATTTTGATTGATCAATAATATATTTTTATTAAAATTATATTTATTTGCATACATAGATTAATATGAGATTGTAACTAAATTTTTATAAAATTTAAAATAATGAATATAATAAATTCAAATTTAACTACGAGATTTTGAGGATTCATATAGTCAAACAAAATATTTGTATGTGTAAGACAAAACAGTGGAAGAAGACATTATCAAAATGAGATAAGTTGATAAGACTGTGAAAATTAACCAATACAACAACTTAGGATACAAAGCTCATAAGAAATCACAAAATTCAATTATAGCAAAGTAAATGCAAAATGGTGAAAAAATGATGCATGGACAAAGTGTGATAATTTCACCAATCTAAAAATATTTATTTTAAAATTTTATTTAATTTTAACAATATATTTTCCTAAAAATTATCTTTATTTTCATATATAGATTAATATAAGATTGGAATTAAATTTTCATAAAGTTTAAAAATATGAATATAATAAATTCAAATTTAACTATGACATATTGAGAATTCATAGAGTCAAACAAAATATTTGTATGTGTAATACAATAAAGTGGAAGAAGGCATTAAAATGAGATATGTTGACAAGACAAGTGAAAATCAACCAATACAACAATTTAGGATGCAAATCTCACAAGAAAGTACAAAAATCAATTACATCAAAGTAAATGCAACATGGTGAAAAAATGATGCATAAACAAAGTGTGATAATTATGTCAACAAAGTTATGGGCAAAAGGAAATATGGATTTCTCTAGGCACACACAAACTCCTAAAAAAATGCAAATGTACAAGATTGAAAAAAATAATCCTAACCCTAAATGTTAAACCCTAATTGTAAATTCTAAACCCTAATCCTAAGCCTAATTATAAATACTAAACTCTAATCCTAACCTTAATTGTAAATACTAAACCAGGTAATCCTAAATGCTAAACACTAATCCTAACCTTAATTGTAAATACTAAACTAGGTAATCCTAAATGCTAAACCCCAATCCTAACCCTAACCCTAATACAAACCCTAACTATTATATTAATAATGATGTAAACCTATACCCTAATCCTAAATCCTAATCCTAAACCTAATTTCTAAACCCTAATCCTAAATGCTAAACCCTAAACTCCAAATCCTGAGCTAAATCATAATCCTAAATGGTAAACCCTAATCCTAAATGCTACAACTAAATGGTAAACCCTAATCCTAACCCAAACCCTAAAAATAATCTTAACCCTAACCATGGCATGATCCTAAATCTTTATCCAAACCCTAACCCTAACGATAATCATAATCCTAAACCCTAAACCCTTATCCTAAACCTAATTAAAATCCCAAACCTAACCATAATACTAACCATGATTTGAATCCTTATCCAGCTCATATTCTTAACCATTATCCCAAACCTAACCCTAATCTTAAGTCTATTTCTAACTCTAAACCCTAATCATAAGAAAAACCCCAATATAACGATAATATTATCTACCATACTCTAACCATAATCATAACCTTAGACCCTAAACCCTAAGCCATAACCCTAACCTTAAACACTAATCTAAATACTAAACCCTAATCCATACATAAAACATAAAATCTAAACCCAACCATAACTCTAAATCTAACTCTAACCATGATGTAAACCCTTGCAAGAATTGTAACCCTAACCTTAACAATTTAGAATACTAACCATGATGTAAACTCTATGCCCAACCTTAACCATAAAATTGATGTAAATCCTAACCCTAACCATAAATGATAATATCGATATAAATCCTAACCATAATCATACCTAACTCTAAACCCTAGAAATCTAACCATAATATTGACCATGAACCTTAACCGCAACATGATGTATATCCTAACCCTATCCATAATCCTAACCATGATGAAAACCTTAACCATAAACATAACGTAAAATCAATAAAAAAACCCTAACCTTAACCATAATACTAACCACAATGTAAACCATAACCCTAAGCATAATCCCAACCATGATCCTAACCCTAAACTTAAACCCCATTCCAAAAATTAAACCCTAACCATATTCCTTATCCTAAAGAAGATCATAACTGAAACCATATAGACAACGTCAACCCTAAACATGGCATAAACCTAAATCCTTATCTTAATCCTAATATAGACCCTAATTAACACCTTAATTGTAACCATAATACCAACCATGATGTAAACTCTAACCCTAATGATAATTATAATTCTCAACCCTAACCCCAAATAAAAACTTAATTCTAATACTAACCGTGATGTAAACCCTACCCTTAATACAAACCCTAACCCTAAACATTATGCAAACCTAAACACTAACCATAATTCTAACCATAACAATAACATAATCACTAACCTTAACACTAAGCATAATGCTAGCCCTAACTATTTCTCTAACCTAAAAATGATGCTAAACCTAGCTATATCACTAACCTAAACCCTAAGCGTGAAGTAAACCATGACCTTAATTCTAGCCATAACCCTAAACCCTGACCTTAACTATAATCCTAATTATAATCTAAACCCTAACCCTAACGCTAGGCAAAGTATTTCTCTAACCTAAGAATGATGCTAAACCTAACTATATCACTAATCCAAAATCTAACCCAAACCTTAATCATGATGTAAACCCTAACCTTGACCCTAAAGCTTAATCTTAATCCTAACCCTTACCCTATCCATACCCAGACCCTAAACCTAACTATATTGTTTGTTAGAGTAACAAGTTGTTTGATTATTGATTAGATCATATTGATTTAATTATTAAGTCACTTATCATCTCTTTCTACTTAAGCTAAACTTTAGGCATATAATAATTAATTATTTTATTAATTATTATCATGCAACCTAAGTTTCTTCACCCTTCTTAGGGTTTTGATCTTCTTTTATAAGGATGGATCTCTCTTATAATCCTATTGAGAACACATTATTTTATTATTGAATTGCAACTTTTGTTTTTGCACATCAAGAATGTCGCCTCTTTCATGGATCCTTGTGTTCAGGCCTCCATAAGTATTTGCTTCTCTCTTTCTATGAGAGGTGTTTGCATGCATGTGTTCTTGGGAGCTATGGGTTGTTTTCTCATTAACTCTAACATGGTATCAAAGCTTCAGATCTTCATGCCCCTGTTCTCTTCTTGAGAGATTCGACCTTGTTTGTTAGATCTGCAATTTTCAAAGGATAATTTATGTTAGATATTGAAGTATCTCTTTTTCTGGTCACTTTGGGCTCAAACAGACCTCACTGTTGTGTTCAAACCACCCAAGAACCCCTATTTCCATATAAAATTTGTCCAATTTGGACAACTTTGCATTTTGGGGCAATTTTTTTTTTGTATTAGGGTCATACAACCTTGACACGTTTCTTGAGGCACGTGAGCAAAAAATAATTATTAAAAAAACTAGCAAAAAAGGTTTTTTTAGTAAATTTTTTTATTTGTCAAAAGTTTTTTCCCAATTTTTCTTTTAAAAGCATGCAAATGTTTTTTTGAAAAACATGTGTACCTTTTTGGAAGTACATTGCATGTGCAAGTACTGATGTCATCATCTGCGGGCCAAAATTTGACAACCATCAACCCGTCAATCTCTTTGATTTTTTTTTGTCATAAAGGACAACTTGTGGTTTTTTGCCCATAACTTTCACATACGGTGTCAAAATTGGGCAAATAAGATATCATCAGAAAGCTCTTTCTGAGCTCTATCCAGATCAGGAGGTTTGAATTTTTTCTTTTTCTTTTTTGATGGTGTTTTTTTTGTCAAATCTAGAAGTTCTTTTTTTCGCACTTTCGGAGCCATATCTTGCGCATCTAGACTTCGTTTTGAACAAATGATATATCATTCGAAAGCTTGTTCTGTAACCTTTCCAGTGATATGAGTAATTTTTCCAGATTCTGATCTAAGTATATTTTATTCAGTTTTTTGCATTTCTACACTCCGGTGAATATTTTGGATGTTTCAAGTCCTGAGATCTCTTCCTTTTGTGGGATGGCTCTTCTTTGATTGTTATTTTGTTTCAGAAGCCCTTCACTCTTCTTTGAGTAGTGTATATTCATTTTGTAGCATTATTTTATGCACACACACTGAGATAAAGTGTCATTCTATTGCATTTATGAGATCTTGCACATGTTCGTGCTCTTTGTACTCGCACTCAATTATAAAGTGCCATGGGGGGTTTGATGTTTGTTTTTGTTTGACATCTACCTTTGTCACATGAGCATTCCTCCAATGACATTAGCCTCAAGTATCTCTATTTGTGTTTGTACTCTCTCTACACCTTCGATGTTCCTGGTTCTTCATCATGTAGTTCATATTGGGTGTTCTTTTCAATGTACTTGTCATTACTCCCTTGGTCAGCATTATGGGGGGTTTCTACTGATTATTCTTTTGCTTCCTTGGTTCCATAGAGTGATCTATGTATTCAATATTTGTTCCTATGTACTGGGTGGATGCAATGGCTAGGTACCTATGCATTTCAATGAGATGGATCATTTACCATATGGACACTCTTTCTTTCCTATTTTTGGAGGCATTCTTCCATCTTTGATTGATCAACTCTTCAAACTTTGGTGTTTTATATCATCTGTATCTTTGAGTTCACTTGTTTGCCTTTGTTTGCTTCCTGATTCGAGTAGTGTCATTTGAGGGCACTCATGCAAATTACAATCTTCTCTACCTGGTCATATTTTAGTGAAGGATCTTTAGATCAACAATTACTTCTTGATAGCATTTGCAACTTCTTGCTTCAGTGATGTTCTACATGTTCATCCTTGTTCCTATTTTTTGAAACATTCCTAGTTTTGGAGGCTTCTTCAGTCCTTCAGAATTATCTTCTTCTCTTTTTGGAGTAGAGTTTTTCCCATGTGGTTTTCTCTATTTCTCCGCTTTATAAAGACTCTCTTTTGTACTTAGGTACTTGATCAAGCCTTTTATTTTCCGGACTCATTTACTTTTAGTAGTTCTTTCTAGGTTTTAAGCTTCTCCCAAAGTTTATCTTAAGGGGGGGTGTTAGAGTAATAAGTTGTTTGCTATTAATTAAATCATATTGATTTAATTATTAAGTCACTTATTATCTCTGTCTACTTAAGCTAAACTTTAGATATATAATAATTAATTATTTTATTAATTATTATCATGTAACCTAGGTTTCTCCACCCTTTTTAGGGTTTTGATCTCCTTTTATAAAGATGGATCTCTCTTGTAATCTTTTTGAGAACACATTCTTTTATTATTAAATTGCAACTTTTATTTTTGCACATCAAGAATGTCTCCTCTTTCATGGATCCTTGCGTTCAGGCCTCCATAGCTATTTGGTTCTCTCTTTCTGTGACAAGTGTTTGCATGCAAGTGTCCCTGGGAGTTGTGGGTTGTTTTCTCATCAACTCCAACATTGTTAACTATATAATACAATAATAGTGTATTAAATTTTATTTAATAAAAAATATTATATAATTATTTATTAATTTATTCAATGTGTTACGCGTGTTACGACTGCTACTAGTTAATATGTACTCTATATTTAAAATACGCCGAAATGTATCGAGGTGTTTAATTTTTTCATCATTCACCTTTAATAAGAATTAAAGTTGAAAAAATTCAACACCTCGATACATCTCAATATTTTAAATATAGAGTATATATTAGCTAGTTATAATTTCATTGTTATATTGAGAAGAACTTATATTAATCTCATATTAATATTTATAAATAATAAGTAATATTTAGAATAATACAAGATGCGAAATTGAAGAAGTCTCGGCAGCAGCGAAAAATCGCATTTCAAAAGAGGCAAATAACATTAGGTTTTCTGCATCATTATCGATCTAAGGCAATACCCCCTGGCATTGAACATGGAAATGCCACTGCAAATTTTGACACACATAAGGTGGCTTCTGTGGATAATGGAAGCAGTAGTAAGTTTCCTGGCTATTGTTTCAGATGCTGGCTATATGGCCATAAACAGACAGAGTGTAGAACAAAGGATGTGCGAGATCCTCATCCATCATACGATCATCTTAGAGATTTCATAGCAAAGCAAAAATAAAAAAGTTTGAAGGAATCTCAGCAAAATGAATCACCAAAATGTAGGGTTTCTGACACCATCGCAAAGCCCTTGGACAGTAACAGGTGTTTGGCAGTGGCTTCCAAGGGTTTTGCAAAAAGCAATGTGATATCTATTCCGAGGGTGCTTACTGTGCAAACCCTAGATCATTAGATGTAGATTTTCGCAAGTACTAAGTATGCAACCAGAGGTACTATACTCCCTGGGACCGCCAAAGCCCCGATATCTAGGAAAAATCTGGTGCGTTACCCCTATGAACCTCTGTCTGCAAAGGGGGGAGGAAGATTGATGACGGCTCAGGTGCCTCTCGGGGATGGAAATTCAAACAAGGATATGTGGCATATGGTAAAAAGAAGGAAGGCGGTAAGATTTAACCCAGCTAAGTTTGGTTCTAAAGAAATCATGTTAAAAAACTCTTTTGATGCATTGAAAAAAAAGGAAAATAAGAGTAGTTTCTCTTCCCCATATCAGAGGGCTAGGGCTTTGAAAGGAAAAGAAACTGGTAGGGAGAAGCCACATCCGAAGTGTGAGAAATCACAAACGGATGTGGTGTTTTCTCCCCTTTTCCTTGACAAAACCCTAAACTCTCATACGGGTGGAGTTAATTTGGTGAATAGAGTACCAAAAGATAGCTTTGTTTCATTTGATGCATATGATTCTGTTCATAAGGCAGTTAATGCATATACTCCTCCGCACAGAAGGAGTAATAGTAGAATCATGAATAAGTATCACCCAATTTCGGGTAAGCACAATAATAATCTTAAGGCACCTATGCAAAGCCAATCAAAGAAAGTCTATTCCCCGCCTCACAGGCGTGGTGCTAATATAGATCCATTCTTATCCTATGGCATTACTAGTCAAAAATGTTTTAGTATGTTATTGGATAACAAGTTTATATTGCAAAAATAGAACTCCTATGCAGAGACAGGTGTTATTTGTAAATGGATGGAAGCAGGGGCATCCCTATCCGACATAATAGAAGGATTGGTATCTCAAATCCCCTTTGAGGTAAGTATAACTGTCCTGGCTGATAATTTCATTTTTATAGATTGTAAATGTAGTAATGTCAAAAATATGATAATGAAAGAAGGATATTTAAAATTTAGGCATACTTCTTTTTTTGTCTTCAATTGGTTTCCTCTTTTCAATCCAATCAATGTCGCAGATTTTATGATAGAAAAAGTAGTCCTATTGAGGAATTTACCAATGGAATTTAATCACCCAGAGACTATTAAAAGTATAGGAAACAGCTTTGGAGAATTTCAAAGAATCATTAAAACTAAACATAATCAAGCAGAAAAAATTATTGTAGTCAAAATGAACTACCATGAAAAATTTATCCCCCCTATTCAGCTATGTTTCAATTCAAACTCTACATTCATTAATCCAAAAATTCTGGAGGAGTACATAGAAATATCAGAGATAGACAATAAGTCCATCTTTGATGCTCAACAGAATGATATAGTTGCTCCCCCTTGCATAGACCTAGATGTAAAGGTAAATTTCCTTAAGGACAAAGGAGGCTTTATTCTTTTGAATACAGAAAAGGAAAATTCAGCCATTTCCTCTCCCTCTATTCATGCAAATAACACCCTGAACTCAAATTGTAATAATCATATGGTCTCAGCATCTCCCTTACCAATTGGAAATTTAGAAATACCACATAATAGAATATGTGATGCTTTATTACCAAAAACTAAAAACACAACAGATATCATAAAGCACAACTCACTTGAGAATTGTAATTTGGAAAATGAGATAGATCAGATAGAGACAGATAAAAAGAATAAGACCTATCCACAATATAAAGATAAGTGTAACATGGATCTGTGTGAGACTGATCTACGAATAGAACAGTCTTTGAAAACTGACTGTTTAAATATAGTAGCATTAGATGATCTTGAAGAAAAATGTAAAGAGGAAGTTAATCAAATCATAAATTATTTAGGAGAATCTTTAACAGATGAACTTATGGATATGTTCATGGATGAAATATGTGATTTTGATGAATTAAAGTATAAAAAAGAAACCTTAATCAAATTAATTCAGAATTTTATTCTAGAGGAGAAAGAGGAAGAGGATATTAGGTTAACACAACCTTTACATTCCACTTTCTTAGAAATAGAAGTCTCAGATAATGTCCTTCTTGGTAATTCTAATATGCTATCAGGTCCATCAGATATAAATTACAGAGAAAAGGGAAAGGACAGTCCTATTCCAAAAGAGGATAATATTAATTCAATACAAACTGAAAATATAGTTAATGATAAGTCCAACAATGAGGTCCTTTGTCTGAATTTGAGTCTTAATAATACACTACACAAGGGGGAGGAACTAGCAACCTCAATCCCTGTAGAGTTAGAAACTCTGAACCTGGACTTACCAAATAAACCGGAAGATATAATTGAAATATATGGTAAGGAGATTATAGATAGGGAAGAATCCCAAGTTCAAACAGAACTTGAACAAAAGAGCTTAGAATAGTAGGACAATACTATCATTAATTTTGCTAGAAATTTAACATCGGTTAAGGATTCTATTGAAGGCCTCTTTGGGATTACTAATGAGGATAGACATTTGGGCATAGCAATGAATAGAGGAAGCCTAAGCACCCCTAACATTAATAGAATTAAAAAGAAGAGAGGTAGGAAATTAGCTGTTGAACTGAGATCTATAGATGGCAATGCAGGCAACCAAAAAAAGATCGCTAATATTCTGTACACAGGGAAGGGGAAGTGCCTTCCCTAGGAGCAATGAAAGTCACTACTTGGAATGTTAGGGGATTAAATGTCCCTAACAAATAGAGATTAATTAAAAGATATTTAAAAAACTTCGAATCTGAAATCATTTTATCACAAGAAACTAAACTCAACAAAGAGGAATGCACTAAGTTTAGTAAAAAATTAGGTATTTGGAAATCAGAGTTAGTAATGTCAATAGGTCATTCCAGTGGGTTAGCTAAATTGTGGACCCCCGAAAAGTTTCAGCCCTACCTACATCTAATAACAATAATTGGATGGCTCTAGAAATTAAAAGTCTAAAATCTAATTTGAAATTTAATTTAATTAACGTATATGGGCCTATCCCTAATGAAGAAAAAAGGAGAGTATGGCATGAAATCCACCTCTTTTAAACAGATAGATCAAGATATCCTTTCTTTATTGGAGGAGATTTTAATGCCATCCTAGATCCGGAAGAAAAATTTGGGGGTTCTCAACATATATCACAAGCACATAAAGATTTTAGTAAATGGGAAATAGACAACCATCTAATAAGTATCAACACAAATAATGACATTTATACGTGGAATAACAGAAGAGCTGGTTTCAGCCATATAGCTGAAAAACTGGATAGATTTTTTATTAGGACAAACTCTGATAACTTTAATCAGTTATATTCTACAGAAATTCTTCCAGAGGCAGGATCTGACCATTTCCCTATCAGGTTTACTATTATAGAAGATTCCAAACCATCTAGAAACCCATTCAAATTTGAGTTTATGTGGTTCCAAAACCCAGAATTCATTAACCTCTTAGACAAATGGTGGAATCAAATTTTGATAAAAGGATCCAAAATGTATTGTTTAACAGCAAAATTAAAAATTATTTAAAATAAAGCATTAGAATGGAATAAGAATAATTTTAATAATATCTTTGTAGAAAAAGTTCAGTTAGAACAAGATCTAGCTGACCTTAACAATATAGTAATAGAACAAGGTATGAACAAACATAGCTATCACAAAGAAAAGGAGTTAATGGCTAAATACAATGATATCCTCCTTAAAGAAGAGATTTTCTAGAAACAAAAATCGAGGGAATCTTGGCTTAAGGAAGGAGAGAGCAACACCAAATTCTTCCATAACACCACTAATTTTAAAAGAAGCATCAATAGAATATCTAAAATTAAGACTAATGAGGGACATATAATTGAAGACCCTAACCAGATATCAACTATTCTTACACAATTCTATCAATCCCTTCTCAATAAAACAGAAGCTACCGACCTTATAGCGCAAAATGAAATGCTTAAAGCTATTCCTAAGTTGATCTCGGAGGCCGACAATAAGATGATTAATAATAAATTATCCTTAGAGGAAGTCAAATTAGTGGTGTTCCAACTTCATTTGGATAAAGCCTCGGGCCCAGATGGGTTTCAAGCAGGCTTTTTCCAAAAATGTTGGCATTTCGTTGGGGAGGAGGTGTGGCAAGCTGTAGAAGCAACTAGAAATTTAGGCTCTTTGTTAAGCGAAATAAACAATACCTTTTTTACATTAATCCCAAAGAAAAATGAGAGTACGGATCCAGGGGATTTCAGACCTATATCCCTATGTAATACTATTTACAAGATTCTTTCAAAATGTTTAGCAAATAGACTTAAAACACTTCTTCCCAATATTATCTCGGAAGAACAAATGGGGTTTGTTGCAAATAGATCGATCCTGGATGGGATAATTATAGCCCAAGAAGTAGTTCATACCACTCAATTAACAAAGGAACCAAGTATGCTTATGAAAATAGACATCCAAAAAGCATACGATAAAGTAGACTGGAGATTCCTTTGTAAATGTATGGAAGCCTTCAGATTCTCTAAACAGTGGATTAATCTTATTTTCAACTGTATTTCAACCCCTAAAATCTTGATTCTTATCAATGGTACCCCGAAAGGTTTTTTTAGTATTTCCAGAGGCATTAGGCAAGGAGACCCGTTGTCCCCTTTCCTTTATGTCATTATGGTAGAAGCTCTAGGTAGATTGATAACTAGGAAATAAATGGAAGGTAAAATCTTAGGTTTAAAGGCATCGAAAAATGTTCCAAATATTACTCACCAATAGTTTGTGGATGATACAATTCTACCTAGCTCCGCTAATTGTCAAGAAGCTAGAGCCTTTGAAGACATTCTAAATCTTTACATGAAAGCCTCAGGACAACGAGTCAATCCCATTAAATCATAAATCTTCTTTATTAACACCTCTCCGAAAGTAGAAATGGAGATTTGTAATATGATGGGATACAAAGTTGGCAAATTCCCATGTAAATATTTGGGCATCAACCTGGATAAAGGTCTCTTATCCTCCAAACTCTGGCAACAAGTGCTTACTAAAGTACAAAACAAGAAGAGCTCATGGAAAGGAAGATGGCTCACAAAAGTAGGTAGGTCGACTATGATCAAATCAATTCTTTTAGCCATACCCACATATCATATGTCAGTTCTCCCCCTCCCGACTAATATTAAAAAGAGCTTAGACAAAATGTTTAGAGATTTTTACTGGCAAGGCCCGTCAGAAGATAAAAAACTTGCCCTTATTAAATGGGATACCTTATGTAAACCAATTACTAAGGGGGGCCTTGGTATCAAAAATCTTCTATGGCAAAACCAAGCTCTTGGAGCTAAACTTATTTGGAGACTGTACAAGGAATCTAGTAGTAAATGGGCATCAATATTATTACATAAATATATCCCCGATGCGGACCCCATTAATATATTCAGGACACACTCACATGTAAAAGGTTCTCGGATATGGAACTTTATTAAAGAATGCAGAGGGATTATTAGCAAATATCTATTGTGGGATGTAGGTGCAGGTGATCAAGCTCTCTTCTGGGATGATTCTTGGGCAGGCCTCCCCCCCTTAGTAAACTGGGCTTCTCCCAGGAGTTTATGGAAGATTGTAAAAAAGCTAAAGGTATTTATCTTAAGGATTACCTTTGTAAGAAAGTAGAAACTAAATGGAGCGACCTAGAGGACATAGATTCTGTATGTCATGAGAAGCATAAACTTTTGGCAATACTGAAGGATAGAGAGATATCACATAAAACTAGATCGGATATATTAATCTGGGCTGGATCAAATAATGGTAATTATTCTATTAAGGAAGGCTATAATTCTATTATTCGGGATCAGAAAATGGACAATATAGATGTACCTTTCAACCTCTGTTGGAATAAATCCTGCCTTCCTAAAGTAGGCATGTTTTTATGGGCTGCTATGCAAAATAAAATTCTAACAGTAGATAGACTTAATAAGTTGGGTTTTGAAGGGCCATCTAGATGCCCCTTATGTGAGAATCATCATGAGGATGTTAATCACATCCTCCTCAATTGTACATATTCCCAAAACTGTTTGAATTGGCTACACCAATGTTTAGGGTGGAAGTCTACTCTCCAATCAGATTTATTAAGTACCCTTAAAGCATGGCCATCTCTTTATAAAGACAATTTATATAAGGATATATGGACTATCTCTCCATCAATAGTAGTTTGGGAAATCTGGAAAGAAAGAAATAGAAGGATCTTCACCAATCAAAAACTACCATGGAATTCAGTCACCAATAAAATAGAATCGTCAATAGTGGAAATTATCAACAGCAAACTCAGAGACAAGTTAAGCTATGAAGAGTCCTTCAAGAGTTGGGATAACAAAATCATAATTAAATGGACAAAACTAGACATTCCTCCCTTATATGGAAAAGGGGGACCCAAAATGAAGACTGACAAAACCTAATGTAAATGGATTCCTCCGAAGGAGGGGTGGTACAAACTTAACTTTGATGGAGCGTCTAGAGGAAATCTCGAGGTAGCAGGTATCGGGGGGTTAATTCGAAACTGGAAGGCAGAGGTTGTCGCCAAATTCTCTAGGCCCATCAACCCAACCACGAACAACATGGTTGAATGTAAAGTGACATTAGAGGGTCTAAAAATTTGCAAGAACCTTAACATTTCAAAAGTAATAATTGAAGGAGATTCAAAAATTATTGTCAATGCCATTCAAACTAAAAAAACATCTAATTGGACTCTAAACTCGAAAATAGAAGAAATTAATCAAATACTGGAGAGTATACCAAAATATGAAATCAGACATACAACTGGAGAGTATACCAAAATATGAAATCAGACATACATACAAGGAAGGCAATACAGAGGCAGATATGTTAGCAAATCAAGGAGCAAACAAAGTTTTAACAATGGATCAGTATATCTAAGTTTAACCTCGAAGTTTATGAATATTAATGTGTTGATCTTTAAGATAAACCCCTAATTGATACTGCCTTTAACTAGGATATTCTGAAAATCAATTTCCCTAGCAATATAGATCTAGCAACTTTTCGGTGAAAAGTGTAGGTATAAGCAATCATCTTTTACCTAGAGCACCCACTTAGTGGATTAAAGAATATTAACATAGAGTGAAATTTAGCTATAAGATATCAAATATGGCCAACACAATGCATATACAACAAGTAGGACTTTCTTTTCTCAAAGCTCCTAGTAATCTGTAATGATTATAGTGCTAAGTTTAGGATCCATTGCAATGAGCAGCTAGGAATGGATAGATATAATTGTAATGAGTGCAATTCATGGCACCTTTTTGAGCACTAAACCAAAAAGGTTTAGACACTAAAATATATTACTAGTCTCAGGTATGCGGTAAGCTAGAAGGTTTCCAAGAACTACTGTAAAACATATCTATGGACCTTGTAACAATCTGTATTAAGGTTTATATATACAGTATGTAAAGTTTAGCTATTATAATGCTTTAAATTTCAATAGAGATATAGGTAAAGTGTGCACT